>CP142454.1:50785000-51150000 GCA_038049695.1 Cinnamomum chago | reverse complement strand
GTACTTTATAGCTTGATTAAATCATTTTGAAATTATCGGTAAGACTACTCCTTTGGTTCGTCCAACTATGTCCGTTTGTATTTATACAGAGTAGTTCTTCTTATCGATTTTGAAATGTATTATTATGATTTGATTTGTATTAATTCAGGTTTTGGTTTTGAACGACACCACTAAGCTTAGGTCACCTAGTTGGGCTGATCACCCGGCTTGGGATCTTAAAATTATTTGCCAACTGCAGTTTGGATTCTGTTTGTTTGCTCCGCCCATGGCAACGGTTTTGTATTCCGGTCCCACGAGTAGTGGCAACGGCTTCTGTCTGTCTGTTCTGGCCATTTTATATGGCAACAGTTATTTGTCTGTGTGCTCTTGTTACTTTAGTAATAGGAGAATATAGTTACATGTAGTTTGCCAATATTTCGATTATTTGTCAGTTAGTTTGAAACATTTAAACTATGAAATTCTTTCAATTGTATAGATTTGGTTTATTTGGTTTACTCTTTATATATGTTTCGTTTCAATTGTGTTTTTATGATTTTAAACATGACATTTATAAAACTTGTATATCTTATCTGCTTTATTCACTTGCCAGACCGTCGTGTCTGATACTCTCTTGTTTGGTGTCAGATGTCGGACCCGCAGATTTTGAGGCGGAGCACACGGTTGAGGCGGTAGAGCCGTCAGTGGAGTGCGAGTGGCAGCCCAACGATGTCATGTAGACGTCGTGTTGGAACTTGAGATGGGATAACATTTTGGGAACTTAGTTTATGACCTCATCGGTCTTCTTTTGGGATGTACAAATTAAATATACTTTTGTGATCCTCACAACTTTAACCAACTTTGGGTTATACCCTTTATATATTTCTCTTTTGATACAGAGTTTGTGCAATTATCTTATGTCTCGTTTAGTTTTTATTTTGCTACAAGCTTCTGCATATTATTATTTGTTGTGAATTCGATTAATTGGTTGTGATGGATCGTCTGGAATCCTCACCGCGGAATCCTGTGGGAAAATAATTAGCGTGTGCGGGCGAAATTTTCTGACCTGTCGCGCCACGTCCCCCGGATTAAGGACTTGATTATCAGGGCCTCAGTCCTGGGGCGTGACATACAATGCTTCGAAAGGCGCCATCCCATTGCTCGAGTGGTAACTATTGTTGTAAGAAAACTCACACAATGGTGGAGTCTCATCTCATTGAGTCTTAAAATCTAACACACAAGCACGGAGCATATCCTCAAAGTTTGAATAGTCCTCTCTGACTGGCCATCTGTATGTGGGTGATAAGCCGTGTTGAACTGTAGTTTCGTACCCATAGACTCATGTAGTGTCTTCTAGAACCTCGAGACGAATTTGCTGTCTCTGTCAGATGTGATAGAAACCGGCTGTCCATGTCGACTGACAAACTCATTGACAAACAACTCTGCCTAAGGTAGTGTCGCGACCCCGGAACGAGATCCCGGGCCCGCGACGCAGTAGATGATACTTTCCCACAGGTTCCCGCGGTGAGGATTCCTAAAGACACGCGGAATCTGACTCACACGTACAAGCTTTGCGGAAGCGTGTCGCAAAACACATCAAGATGAGCACTAAAGAGCTTTAAGTGCTCTAACAATTCATATCAAGGCATAGTATCAAAGAAAGAAGTTAAAATCGCATTCCCAACATAGTTCAAGTTATAAGACTGATCAAAAGTAAGTTAAGTTTTTGGTTACAATTCCCTAAGAAGCCAACAGAGGCTAATATACTTCTTAAAATAATCAAAATGAAACCCCAACGAAAAGGTGACGAGACTCAAGAACCCGCCCGACGTCTAAATGACATCGTCGGGCTGCCACTCTCTCACAGGGGTTGGCTCACAAGCCTCCTCCTGACGCTCCTCCTTAAAAGCAACGTCTCCTGCACCTGGGCACCAACAAACAAGGGTCAAACACGACGGTTTGGCAGGTAATCAATGTAGGCATGAACATGAACAATAACATTTAGAGAGAAGACATGTAAGCAAAATCTTTAGTATGAAGTACTATCAAAACTGAGATGCATTTTCAAGAATACGAACAAAGTTGAGGTATAAAAACAAACTAGCATGAATAGATAATATATATCATGAATAGTTACAATCCACAAAGAGCTCATCCTTTCTCTATCATTTATATAATGAAAAGAGCAAGCACGCACGACAAGCACGATATACATAATATAAGCACGACACGATTTCCCACAAAGACGGGAATTCCGGCCGCGGAACCGGACACGCACGATTTGTAATAAATACACGACCAGTCTGCAGACAGTCCACATGTTTAAAGACCCCCAGACAGTGGATCAAACCGAAAGGGCAGTCTAAGCTCAGTGGTGTTTACTTAATTCATGAATGCACAAAACACGTGAAACACGATCAAAGCATGTCGAGATAAAAAGGGGGAAATCACTTATCAAACACGACGAGCACGACTAGCAAAGAGGCATAATTAATATGCATGACACGCTTAGGAAGTGATCCCCTTTTTCTTGAAACAAACCTTGAAAACAAGCTTATACTTGAAATTCCAAAACTAGTACACGAGGTACTTGTCGTACCAAAACGGAATTCAAACACGAAATCTGACAAGCATGTGTTAAGGCTACTAGTTGACCTTTGTGTAATTAAGACTTCAAATGTCGGAATATATAAGAATTGGTGTCCCCGAAGTTGAGTTGCATTTCGAAGTCCCATTTACGCAATGTCAAGTCAAAACCCTTAACATAGTCTAGTTTTCAACCTTGAGAAAATACAGAAAAGAAATAAATTCTTCTTCCTGACTCTGGCAGGTTCGCTCGAGCGAACCTTGTAAGGCAATGACACTTCGCTCGAGCGAGGCAGTTCGTTCGAGCGGATAAAAAGTGCGTTCGAACGGATGACTCTCTGCCTTGCTCCAGATTATACCGAGGGCAGTTCGCTCGAGCGGACCCAAGGGTCGCTCGAGCGGACAGCTCTCTGTTTGTGCTCGGACCACACAGAGGCTTGGTCGCTCGAGCGGACCCAGGGGTCGCTCGAGCGAATCGGCTTCTGCCTGAACTCGCAGAGTGCAGAAATGGCTTCCTTTTTCACAACTTTTGCTACATTTCTCTCCTTCTTCTCATCAATCAATCATATATCATCCCTTGAGCCTCCATGCTCACCAAGGGTTCATTCCAACCATCCAAATCAAAAAGGAAACAAACTCATGAAGCTTATAAACAAGATAAATGCACAACTTACTAAAATATACTGAAATCAAAATACACATGCATCATTTCCTAAAGAGATTACTTGCCTTGCCCAAATGCTAAAATACTTCTCCAAGCACTTCACTCAAGCTATTCAAGAACTACAAAACCCAAAGAAAACACACAAAACTCACTCAAAAATGGAAACAAGGAACCCATTTTACAAATAGGGTTTGTAACATGAAAAACATGATCTTTGAGAACTAAAAAGACTTCATGAAACACAAGGAGTGAAGCTCTTACCTAACAATGGCCAAATAAGAAGAGATGAAGAAGATGAAGGCTTGTCCCACAAGAAGTTCCAAGAAGTTCGTACCAATAGAAAGCTTACAAGGAGATGAAGAAGGTGATAAGCTTGGAATTCTATTTGGAGCTCTCTAGCCAAAGCATGCAAGATGAAGAAGATGAAAGGGAAAAGGGTTTCCTTGCCCTAGCTTAAGAGATTGCAGAGATTTTGGGGGGAAAATGAATGGAATGAGAGGGAGAAGAGGCTTAAGTGGGGACAATGGGTCCCATCTAGCTGAATCTTGAAGTGGTCAAAACACGATCTTGTGAGCCTCGGATGACTTCGACGAAGAAGGATAAAACGATCGTCGAAATATCTAGTTTCCAAAAAGTATATTTTTGACGTGGTTTTGAGATCTCGAAAATTGTGTCCAGATTTGTGCAAGAAAGACAATTTTACCCTATTTGGGCCAAGACATGGGTTTTTGGGCTTCAAACAAGAATGGCCTTGAAACGAAAGTTGTAACACGTCGACACATCATTCAAATGAAATCAAAATCACACTCACACGGAAATCAATACGATCTTCCCAAACTTATACGTGCACTCGGGCCTTTCCGAGTGTGTCTAATTAATACTAAACGTTCTCAAAATTTCCAAAGCTATGTCCAAGACTAAAAACTAATCACTTCTAATCCCAACGATAACTAAACCCACTTAGAACTAAACACATACTAATCGCACACTAATCGACTTGGTCTGGGTCGGGGTCTAACATCCTCCACCCCTTAGGATATTTGGTCCACCAAATAAATCAAACAATTACCTCTGGTAAAAGCTGAGGATACTTCCTTTGCACTTGCTCTTTCAATTCCCAGGTGGCTTCCTCTGGCTCGTGATTTTCCCAAAGTACTTTGACCCAATGAATAGTCTGGTTTCTCAATTCTTGCTCTTTGGTGTCAATGATCTTGATCGGTCTTTCCACATACGAAGCATCTTCCCAAATCTCTAAAGGCTCATGATGTAGAATGTGTGAAGGACTAGAGACATACTTCTTGAGCATCGAAACGTGAAATACATTGTGTACCCCGGAGAGTTCCGGCGGTAACGCAAGTCTATAAGCGACATCTCCAATCTTGCTCAAAATCTCATACGGGCCAATAAACCTTCTAGACAATTTGCCCTTCTGTCCAAACCTCAAGGTCCCCCTAGTTGGGGAGACTTTCAAAAACACCTTGTCACCCACCTGAAACTGTAATTCTCTTCGGCGAGTATCTGCATAACTCTTCTGCCTACTTCGGGCGATCTTCAGCCGTTCCTGAATTAACTTGACCTTGTCACTTGTCTCTCCAACTATCGTCGGTCCAGGAAAACTACGCTCACCGACTTCTTCCCAGCAAACCGGAGTTCTGCATCTCCTACCATAGAGTGCCTCGAAAGGTGCCATACCGATGCTAGAGTGGTAACTATTGTTATAAGAAAATTCACAAAGCGGTAAGCACTCATCCCACTGAATCTTAAAATCCAACACACAAGCACGCAACATGTCTTCGAGAGTCTGTATCGTCCTTTCTGACTGACCATCTGTCTGAGGATGATAAGCTGTGCTAAACTGGAGCTTGGTACCCATCGACTCATGAAGAGTCTTTCAAAACTTTGAAACAAACCTGATGTCTCTGTCTGAGGTAATGGAGACGGGCTGGCCATGTTTACTAACAATCTCATCAACGAATAACTTCGTAAGTGGTGCCATATGCATCATATTCCCTGTCTTCATCGGAATGAAGTGAGCAGACTTTGTCAGACGATCCACAATGATCCAAATTGCATTATTTCCCTTCTTAGTATTAGGCAAACCGGAGACGAAATCCATGGTAATGTGCTCCCATTTCCACTCCGGAATCTCCAAAGGCTGTAACAAACCTGGAGGCTTCTGATGCTCTGCCTTGATCAACTGACAAGTTAGACAACGAGACACAAAAGTTGCTATCTCTCTCTTCATGTTGTTCCACCAGAATCTATTCTTCAAATTGTGGTACATCTTCGTGCTACCCGGATGCATAGAATATCTCGTACTGTGAGCTTCGTTCATTATCTCGCTCTTCAAATCGTCCACATTGGGCACACACAACCGGTCACGAAAATACAGTATTCCATTCACCATCTTGAAATCGGGACGTTCTGCAATAACTTCTACTATCTTGGCCAAGTCTGGGTCTTGCAACTGATTTTCCTTAATTTTCTGGATGAAGGTAGGTTCTGAAACTGTCATGTTTGCTAACATCGCACCCAATCTCAGTGTTTGCACTTCTACACCCAACTCTTCAAACTGCTGTAAAACACCCATTCCTCTCAAATTGGCCATAGCTACTGATTTCCTGCTCAATGCGTCTGCTACCACATTCACTTTGCCTGGATGATACTTGATTGGAAAGTCATAATCTTTGATATACTCCATCCACCTCCTCTGTCTCATGTTCAAATCCTTCTGCGAGAATAAATACTGTAAACTTCTGTGGTCTGAATGGACCTCGAACTTCTCTCCATAGAGATAGTGTCTCCACATCTTCAATGCGAAAACAACTGCTGCCAACTCCAAATTGTGAGTCGCATAATTCTTCTCATGGTCCTTCAGCTGTCTCGAGCCATAAGCAATCACCTTGCCCTCCTGCATCAACACACAACCCAGTCCCACATTCGAAGCATCTGTATAAACAATAAATCCACCGTTATTCGAGGGTAATGTAAGGATTGGGGCTGTGGTTAACCTTCCTTTCAACTCTTGAAAACTGGTTTCACACTGATCAGTCCACACAAATGGGACATTCTTCCTAGTCAATTTTGTCAACGGGGCTGCAATGGACGAAAAACCTTGGACAAATCTTCTGTAATAGCCCGCTAACCCCAAAAAGCTTCTAATCTCTGTCACACTGCTTGGTCTTGCCCAACTAACAACTGCCTCTATCTTGGCCGGGTCAACTGCTAAACCTTCTCTGGAGATGATGTGGCCTAGAAAAGCACCTTGCTCTAACCAGAATTCGCACTTACTGAGTTTTGCATATAACTGGTTGCCCCTCAAGAGCTGTAACGCTGTCCTCAAATGTTCATCATGCTCCTTCTTACTCTTAGAATACACGAGGACATCATCAATAAACACTACTGTGGAGTGATCCAAATAAGGTGCAAAGACCTTGTTCATCAAAGCCATAAAGACTGCGGGTGCATTTGTCAAACCAAAGGGCATCACTAAGAACTCATAGTGCCCATATCTTGTTCTAAAGGCTGTCTTCTGAACATCTGAGTCTCTAACTCTCAACTGATGGTACCCTGACCTCAAGTCTATCTTGGAAAAATAGGTTGCTCCTTACAATTGGTCAAACAATTCATCTATCCTTGGCAGTGGATACTTGTTCTTCACGGTCACATGGTTCAACTTCCTGTAGTCTATGCACATCCTCAAACTTCCATCCTTCTTCTTCACAAACAACACCGGTGCTCCCCACGGTGAAACACTTGGCCTAATAAAACCTTTGCTCAACAAATCTTGCAATTGGAGCTTTAGCTCACCCATTTCTGCTGGAGCCATCCTGTATGGTGCAATCGAGATCGGAGCTGTCCCTGAAATGAGCTCAATTGTGAACTCAACTTCTCTAATTGGCGGTAAACCCGGGATCTCTTCTGGAAAAACATCCAGAAATTCACACACAATGGGGATATCCTCCACCCCTTGGGACTGTTTATCCTCCGTGATAAACGCAATAAATGCCTGACATCCACTCTGAACTAATTTGCTTGCCTTCAACACTGAAATAAACTCTGCCTGAGATTTTCTCCTGTTCCCCTAAAATATCAATTCTGCCTGTGGTCCTTGGAATCTGAATGTGATGGTCTTGCTAAAACAATCCATGGTGGCATGATATGCTTCTAACCAGTCCATGCCTAATATGACATCAAAATCATGCATGTCCAAAACTATGAGGTTGGCCGGTAAATTAACATCTCCTAACAACACTGTACAACTAGGGTAATGGTTTCTACACACAACTTGTTTCCCTACTAGAGTGATCACTACTAGAATGTAATCCAACTCACTACATGGTGCATCAATCAACTTACCAAAACTAGGAGATGCAAAGGAATGTGTGGATCCAGGATCAAATAAAATCTGGGCTTCTACCCCACAAACAAGAAGTTTACCTTCTACCACGTCTCCTGCGACTTCAGCATCTGCATGATTGAGATAATACAAACGTCCATGCATCTGTAGTCTGTTCGGTACTTGGTTCTGCCTTCCTTGGCCTTGCCTATTCTGCTGTGGAGGACGAGCATTCTGATTCTGTGCTGGTTGCCTAGCCTGCTGCTGCTGCTGCTGAGGTGGTCTAACTTGATTCTGCACTGGTGCTTGGTTCTGAGGAGCTATCTGTCTCTGCTGCTGATTTCTGTTCCCCTGATTCTGAAGTAGTGGGCAATCCTTGATAGAATGGTTCATAGCCCCACACTTGAAACAGGCACCCATAGCCTTCCGACATTCGTGGGTTTCGTGATTCTTTCCACAATGGCCACAACCATGTCTCACATGACCTTGTTCTTGCCTTGCTGCTGCCTCTGATTCTGCTGCTGATATTGCTGCTTCCTGTCCTGGACAATCATATTGTTAATATCTTCAAATGTATAAGCCCGCTTGACTGCCTCATCATATGTAGCTGGAGGCACTACTCCTATGACATCTCTCATGATAATCGGATTCAACCCTTTCAAAAACTTTGTTATTTTCTTCCTTTCAGTATCAATCAGTTCGGTGGCATATCTAGCCAATCTTTCAAACTTGGTGACGTAATCCAACACTGTCATGCTACCCTGCTTGAGTTGCTGAAACTCAATAGCCTTCTGCCTCTTGACATGGGAGGGAATATATTTGTCCTGAAACTGTATCTTGAAAGTTGCCCATGCCTCTTCATCCGCCATTACTGCATAAGGATCCTTGACTGTTTGCCACCACCTATCAGCAAGTCCATAGAATAAAGAAGCCGTGAGATTGACCTTTTGTATACCCGTGCACATGAAGACATCAAAGATCTTCTCTGTATTGACTAGCCAGTCATCTGCCACTAGCGGGTCCTCATTGCCCGAAAATTCTTTGGGTGCTCTCTTCCTAAACTTCTCAAATAGAGCATTAGGGCCAGGATCCCTATTCTGAATAACAATCTGTGGACCCACGGTGGTGCTACATTCCTGTTCTGGAGAACTTCCAACAACTGTCTTTGAACTTGTGCCATCTCGTCATCCTTCCTTGCCAACTGTTCTTGAAACCTTGCTTGGTTCTCATTAGCATGTCTTTGCTGTGCTATCATTGCTTGCATGAGTTCCTGAAACTGTGTGGCTGTTGGTGTATCAGATGCATCTGACTCATTTTGATTACTGCCTGAAGCATGATGATTTGGAGCTTTTCTTGGAGGCATATTGCTGTAAAACAAAGAGTTAGCACACAATAATCATGGTACAAGGGTTTCTAAGATCCTATACGAACGAATCTATCGAACTCACGAATCCTCGCCACGTTCCTAAGATCTTTCTAGTTTCTTTTAAGTGCCTGAAACATGTCTCGCTCTGATACCAGTCTTGTTGCGACCCCAGAACGAGATCCCGGGCCCGCGACGCAGTAGATGATACTTTCCCACAGGTTCCCGCGGTGAGGATTCCCAAAGACACGCGGAATCTGACTCACACGTACAAGCTTTGCGGAAGCGTGTAGCAAAACACATCAAGATGAGCACTAAAGAGCTTTAAGTGCTCTAACAATTCATATCAAGGCATAGTATCAAAGAAAGAAGTTAAAATGGCATTCCCAACATAGTTCAAGTTATAAGACTGATCAAAAGTAAGTTAAGTTTTTGGTTACAATTCCCTAAGAAGCCAACAGAGGCTAATACACTTCTCAAAATAATCAAAATGAAACCCCAACGAAAAGGTGACGAGACTCAAGAACCCGCCCGACGTCTAAATGACATCGTCGGGCTGCCACTCTCTCACAGGGGTTGGCTCACAAGCCTCCTCCTCAAAGGCAACGTCTCCTGCACCTGGGCACCAACAAACAAGGGTCAAACACGACGGTTTGACAGGTAATCAATGTAGGCATAAACATGAACAATAACATTTAGAGAGAAGACATGTAAGCAAATCTTTAGTATGAAGTACTATCAAAACTGAGATGCATTTTCAAGAATACGAACAAAGCTGAGGTATAAAAACAAACTAGCATGAATAGATAATATATATATCATGAATAGTTACAATCCACAAAGAGCTCATCCTTTCTCTATCATTTATATAATGAAAAGAGCAAGCACGCACAAGAAGCACGATATACATAATATAAGCATGACACGATTTTCCACAAAGATGGGAATTCCGGCCGCGGAACCGGACACGCACGATGTGTAATAAATACACGACCAATCTGCAGACAGTCCACATGTTTAAAGACCCCCAGACAGTGGATCAAACCGAAAGGGCAGTCTAAGCTCAGTGGTGTTTACTTAATTCATGAATGCACAAAACACGTGAAACACGATCAAAGCATGTCGAGATAAAAAAGGGGGAAATCACTTATCAAACACGACGAGCACTGTTAGGAATTTTCTAGATTGCAATTTGATGGATGCATTTCATTCTAGCATCATTTGATTTACACACTTGCATTGGTTTTTAAGTAAACTTGAAATCTTGATTTATTCATGCATTGTTTTTAAGATCTTGTTTTATGCATGATTTGTTTTTAAATCTTGGATGCATTTGTTTTAGAAAAGAGTTTTCAAGAAATCAAGCAAGCCTTTGTTTTAAAAGTTTTGAATCTGTTTAGGCTTTTTATGTCATGTTTTAAAAACCATTAGAATCTTTAAAACATGTTTTCCTAGCTTGATTTAGTTGCCAAAAGGTCCCCCATAGAAAAACCTTCAAATATGCAAAAGTTGCAAAGGGAGGCTGTCCCGGCAGTGTTGCCGGTCGACCGAGAGGCAGGTCTCGGTCGACCGAGACAACTGGAGGTAATTTCTGCAGTTTTGAACTGAAACCTCCAACGGTCAGAAATCTGACCGTTGTGCCTTCCCGGTCGACCGAGACCTCTTTGTCGGTCGACCGAGGACTAGCCGTTGGCAACTTTTTGCTATAAATATGAGTTCTTTCCCTTGCCAAAAGTTGGGAATTTTTAACCCCTCCTTGAGAGGATTTGAGGCATATCAAAAGGGAAGAGAACCAAGGGATGAAGGGGATGATTAGGAAAGCTAAAGCTTGGATTAATGAAGTTAAACCACCAAGTAGGCTCTTCCTTCCTTAATCATATGTTTGCATGCTTTTGTTTTATTTTTGGTAAATCATTTCTAGCATGTTAAACTATGTTTGTGTTGTGTCCTTAACATATTTTATGTTTTGAGTTGATTTATTGTTTTGGATACAACATCATATGATTCAATCCAAGTAGTACTTGAATTGGTAAATCAAAGTAGATCATGTTAATGAAAGAAACTTGGTAAATCATATGTAACATGATTCCTATACTTGGTTGAATCTTTGATTGTTGTTTTCCATCATAAGAACATCTCTCTCAAAACTAACTTATGTTTTGGATTCAACTTATTTACAAATCATATGTTTTCATGTTTTGTTTTATCATTGGTAAATCTTTGTAACATGTTAATATATGATATGTTGTATCCTTAGCATATTCTATATTTTGAATAGATCTATTGTTTTGGATACATCACCATTGATTCATCAAAGTAGTACTTTATTGGTAAATCTAAGTAGATCATGTTAATGAAATATGTAACATGATTCATATACTTTGTTGAATCATTGGTTGTTGTTTTCCATCATAAGAAAATCTCTCTCAAATGTATCTTATGTTTTGGATCCAACATCATTACAAATCATATGTGTATTATTGTTTTAATGCTTCACAACTTGCCTTACTTTGATTGGTAAATCATTTTCAAGTTGTCCTTATAATTACATATGATTTGTCCCCTCTTTTCAATCAAATCTATTTTTATGTTTTGAGCTTCATTGATGATTTGATTGACATCCCTATGCATCACATGTTTAGAGCTAATCCATTTCATACAACTTGTGTAACTTTGATATCATTAACAAGTTTTTACTTTTAACATGTGATTGCATTATATCCTCAATCATAAATGTTTTTGAGCTAAAACTTTCAAAAGCCTTAGGCATACATTTATGAGCTTTCATTTTCTAAATGATTGAGGACCACACACACACACTTCATGTGTTTTCATCTTTGCATTCATAGTGTGAGTGTGTATTAGTTTTTCACTTCCATATCCGCCTATTTAAGAGGCATTGTAATGAGCTTAATAGAATCTCCATCAAGTGTATGTTAGACACTAATTTAGTGAGATAACCAACCTATGGTTGAAGAGGTTATTGCTTAGCCTATAAAAGCATGGTGTATAGGTTGATGTTAAGCCTTGAAAAACATCATTGTAAGGTTATTGCTTAGCCTTGGAAAGCATATTGTAAAGGTTATTGCTTAGCCTATTGAAAAGCATAAATAGTGGAAATCCGGTGGTGTGTTGGATCACAAGCCGGTAGTGGATGTAGGCATTGAGGCCGAACCACTATAAATCCTTGTGTGATGATGCTTGCTTTGTGGTGATTGCTTATATTAGCTTCCGCATATTGTTTGATAATCATCACTTGTGACTAGTTTGTTTTAAAGAAGTTAAAATTGTTAAAATTGGTCATAAAAGAAGCTCACCCTATTCACCCCCCCCCCCTTTAGGGTTCGGATCCCCGTGGACTTACAAGTGGTATCAGAGCGGGTTACTCCATTTTAGGGCTTAACAACCCGGAGTTGATCCTTGCTAGATTTGGACCCTAGTGCTGTGATTTATTGCATATCTTTTTAAAGATTTCCACTACGTTTGAAAATGTTTTTTCCCCTTGCCTCATTGCACCACTCTAAGACTTTTCTAAGTTATATCTTCTAGAGTTGGTGAGTCCTCAAAGTGATCTCTCAAGGACACCTTTTCAAGACCTTAGGTGTATTTTCAAAGGTAGACTATTTGAGTAACCTTTAGGCCTTGATACCCCTAGACCAACCTACTCTTTTTAGTTATATCTATTTGTTGGTCTTTGTACATTTGCATTTTGTTGCTTTATAGTCACATCTTTTAAAATGCAATGTTTCTTTGTGATCATTTGATTTTGTATTCATGAACTTCTAAGTTATATCTCATGGTTTTCAAAATCCTTTGATTGCAATACTTTCATGATGGATTTGCATTTTGATCATATAGTTATATCTCTTGTAGTGCATATCTATTCATGATCAATTGATTGTGATTACAAATGCTTTCATAGCTAGTTTTTCATGATCAATTGATGTTGGAAAATCATTTGATGATTGTCATAGTTATATCCTTTTTGGAAATCAAATGATTTGAAGCAACCTTAGTTTTCCATTGATTTACAAGTTATATCTTTTGATATGGAAACTTTGTGAGTGTCTATTGTTTTACAAATTGAAATTTTACAATAGTACACTTCTTGTTTTTCAAATTCACTTGCTCATAATTCTATAAATGATTCTTTGTTGGAATTTCATATATTGAAGTGATTTGAGAAACTTTGGAAAATGTTCTAAGCTTTATTAGTTATATTTCTAGAAGCATTTTCCTTGAATCTATTTCCTTGTGCCTAATTATGATTATATCATTTGGAAGGAAATAGTTTTTACAAACAATTTGCATCTTTGCTCATTTAGTGACATTCTTTATGCAAATTGATTTTGTTGTCTTACATTGCATGGCTGGATATGGTTTCATTGATTTGCATGTTTGTGCCTTATCTTGGTAGGTTTTCATTAATGCAAATTGATGAGTGTTTATGTGCTTTATAGTAAAATCTTGTATTTGAGCTTTTTAAGTGCATTTGTGATTTAATGTGCTAAGTTCTTTTGGTATAAACCACATATCCTTTTCCATTGCATTGTAAGCTTAGTACATTTGCTAAGAGTGGAAATGTTACATGATAGCTTAATGAATCATTTTAGATGAATTGGAATTAAACCATTGTTCTTAATAGGTATATCCATTTATGTGGTCCATCTTCATCTTTATGTGATCCATGATGTCTCTCTAACTTAATACCTTCTTGTGCTTACATAGTTATATTCTTTATTGATGATTTGGTATGAGTTAGATCTTGAGTGTTGATTAATCCTCTCTATGCAAATGTCAAATTGTTCTATGTATGGTTGTGATATTTATTACATTTGTAGAAACCATACTAGAACCCAAATCCATCCTCTATGCCTTTCTAGTCATATCTTTTTGGATGGTTATGATGTTGATTCATGTGTATTTTCTAAGTGATTTCATTCTTATACATGTTTCAACTTCATAGTAGTGTTCTTAATCATATGAAACTCTTTGAAACCCATTTCTCATATTTCTATATGTTTGATGGATATCTTAGATGTTGAACTCATATGATTTTGACACTTTGTAAATTGCATGCATTACTTAGTAATATCCTCTTGCATTGCAATTTACCTTGTTCATCACTATGCTCAATAGTTATATCCTTAAAAGTGATGAATATGCATTTATGATGCTTGATGGAAGTTTGTCACATTCTTGCTCTTTATCATGTTATCAAATTCAATTGGTTTCAATTGGTATAATGTTTGATTGATTTGATTTCTTGTGAATGTGATAAATCTTGTGTGCATTGGATTGAACTTGATAAGTAATATGATTGTTCCATGTCACACACCATTAGCATCATAATGTTCATGTTGCCACCTCTTTTGCTCTCATAGGTATATCTCATGACCACCATGTTTATGTTTTTATAATATTGGTTGGTTATTAGTTGAGGTTGGCTTCATGCTTGAATTTCATTTCACTCATCTTGCACTTTAATAGTCATATTTATTGATTGAATGAAATGATTTTCAAAACCTTCATAGCATATGTTTTTCTTAGTTAAATTGTTTGATGCTATGATTAATAAACCCCATTTCATGGATAGCTCTAATTTGGATTTTTCCTAATAGTTATACTTTTAAATCCATTTTAGAGTGATTGATTTAATAGTCATATCCTAAATCTCAATTGGTATTCTTTGTTTTTCCAATTGATATCCATGATTGCTTTTCTCTTTGACCTTGCTTTCTTTTGGCAATTTGATCATATGAGCTTTATAGTTAAATGAATCTAATCCTTTCCTTGAAGTTGACCCTCATTGGTAAAACCATCTTCTTCTTGCACCTAATAGTTAAATCTTTGTCAAAAGTTTGACAAAAGAAGAGAATGGATTGAGGGGGAGTGTAAACCTTCATAGGAAGTATTAGTTTTGATCAAATTGACCCTAGGATTGCCTTTGAGCCCTTAGAGACTACTACCTCACATGATAGCCTGTTATGTATTTCATTTTCGATTTCATTTGTTAACAGGTGCTACTAAAGGTATTTTCTTTGTTTCATGTGTGTAGGTACCTTTGCAATTTAATGGCAAAGGGGGAGAAATTATGCAAGTTCTCAAAAGGGTGAAGAGAATGTCCAAGCTTCCTAAGGGGAGGTTTTTTGTATGATCTTCTACAAGGGGAGAGAATACATACCTTGCCAAAGGGAGAAAGAGGCATGGTCAAAGGGGGAGAGCAAATAGAAGAAAGAAAGCTTGGAGCTAAAGAATATGCTTGGATAAAGAAAGAAAGATTGAAGAATGATCAAGCTCCAAGCATCATGAAGATTGAAGTCCAAGAGCCCAAGCTTTGAGAAAAAGCATCCAAGAAGATTTCAAGACTTGTCCAACTGAGGGGGAGTTGAAGACTAAGTGTGTAATCTCAGTGGTGAGTGAGTTTGCCATCAAATTGCAAAGGGGGAGATTGTTAGGAATTTTCTAGATTGCAATTTGATGGATGCATTTCATTCTAGCATCATTTGATTTACACACTTGCATTGGTTTTTAAGTAAACTTGAAATCTTGATTTATTCATGCATTGTTTTTAAGATCTTGTTTTATGCATGATTTGTTTTTAAATCTTGGATGCATTTGTTTTAGAAAAGAGTTTTCAAGAAATCAAGCAAGCCTTTGTTTTAAAAGTTTTGAATCTGTTTAGGCTTTTTATGTCATGTTTTAAAAACCATTAGAATCTTTAAAACATGTTTTCCTAGCTTGATTTAGTTGCCAAAAGGTCCCCCATAGAAAAACCTTCAAATATGCAAAAGTTGCAAAGGGAGGCTGTCCCGGCAGTGTTGCCGGTCGACCGAGAGGCAGGTCTCGGTCGACCGAGACAACTGGAGGTAATTTCTGCAGTTTTGAACTGAAACCTCCAACGGTCAGAAATCTGACCGTTGTGCCTTCCCGGTCGACCGAGACCTCTTTGTCGGTCGACCGAGGACTAGCCGTTGGCAACTTTTTGCTATAAATATGAGTTCTTTCCCTTGCCAAAAGTTGGGAATTTTTAACCCCTCCTTGAGAGGATTTGAGGCATATCAAAAGGGAAGAGAACCAAGGGATGAAGGGGATGATTAGGAAAGCTAAAGCTTGGATTAATGAAGTTAAACCACCAAGTAGGCTCTTCCTTCCTTAATCATATGTTTGCATGCTTTTGTTTTATTTTTGGTAAATCATTTCTAGCATGTTAAACTATGTTTGTGTTGTGTCCTTAACATATTTTATGTTTTGAGTTGATTTATTGTTTTGGATACAACATCATATGATTCAATCCAAGTAGTACTTGAATTGGTAAATCAAAGTAGATCATGTTAATGAAAGAAACTTGGTAAATCATATGTAACATGATTCCTATACTTGGTTGAATCTTTGATTGTTGTTTTCCATCATAAGAACATCTCTCTCAAAACTAACTTATGTTTTGGATTCAACTTATTTACAAATCATATGTTTTCATGTTTTGTTTTATCATTGGTAAATCTTTGTAACATGTTAATATATGATATGTTGTATCCTTAGCATATTCTATATTTTGAATAGATCTATTGTTTTGGATACATCACCATTGATTCATCAAAGTAGTACTTTATTGGTAAATCTAAGTAGATCATGTTAATGAAATATGTAACATGATTCATATACTTTGTTGAATCATTGGTTGTTGTTTTCCATCATAAGAAAATCTCTCTCAAATGTATCTTATGTTTTGGATCCAACATCATTACAAATCATATGTGTATTATTGTTTTAATGCTTCACAACTTGCCTTACTTTGATTGGTAAATCATTTTCAAGTTGTCCTTATAATTACATATGATTTGTCCCCTCTTTTCAATCAAATCTATTTTTATGTTTTGAGCTTCATTGATGATTTGATTGACATCCCTATGCATCACATGTTTAGAGCTAATCCATTTCATACAACTTGTGTAACTTTGATATCATTAACAAGTTGTTACTTTTAACATGTGATTGCATTATATCCTCAATCATAAATGTTTTTGAGCTAAAACTTTCAAAAGCCTTAGGCATACATTTATGAGCTTTCATTTTCTAAATGATTGAGGACCACACACACACACTTCATGTGTTTTCATCTTTGCATTCATAGTGTGAGTGTGTATTAGTTTTTCACTTCCATATCCGCCTATTTAAGAGGCATTGTAATGAGCTTAATAGAATCTCCATCAAGTGTATGTTAGACACTAATTTAGTGAGATAACCAACCTATGGTTGAAGAGGTTATTGCTTAGCCTATAAAAGCATAGTGTATAGGTTGATGTTAAGCCTTGAAAAACATCATTGTAAGGTTATTGCTTAGCCTTGGAAAGCATATTGTAAAGGTTATTGCTTAGCCTATTGAAAAGCATAAATAGTGGAAATCCGGTGGGGTGTTGGATCACAAGCCGGTAGTGGATGTAGGCATTGAGGCCGAACCACTATAAATCCTTGTGTGATGGTGCTTGCTTTGTGGTGATTGCTTATATTAGCTTCCACATATTGTTTGATAATCATCACTTGTGACTAGTTTGTTTTAAAGAAGTTAAAATTGTTAAAATTGGTCATAAAAGAAGCTCACCCTATTCACCCCCCCCCTCTAGGGTTCGGATCCCTGTGGACTTACAAGCACGACTAGCAAAGAGGCATAATTAATATGCATGACACGCTTAGGAAGTGATCCCCTTTTTCTTGAAACAAACCTTGAAAACAAGCTTATACTTGAAATTCCAAAACTAGTACACGAGGTACTTATCGTACCAAAATGGAATTCAAACACGAAATCTGACAAGCATGTGTTAAGGCTACTAGTTGACCTTTGTGTAATTAAGACTTCAAATGTCGGAATATATAAGAATTGGTGTCCCCGAAGTTGAGTTGCATTTCGAAGTCCCATTTACACAATGTCAAATTAAAACCCTTAACATAGTCTAGTTTTCAACCTTGAGAAAATACAGAAAAGAAATAAATTCTTCTTCCTGACTCTGGCAGGTTCGCTCGAGCGAACCTTGTAAGGCAATGACACTTCGCTCGAGCGGATAAAAAGTGCGTTCGAACGGACGACTCTCTGCCTTGCTCCAGATTATACCGAGGGCAGTTCGCTCGAGCGGACAGCTCTCTGTCTGCGCTCGGACCACACAGAGGCTTGGTCGCTCGAGCGGACCCAGGGGTCGCTCGAGCGAATCGGCTTCTGCCTGAACTCGCAGAGTGCAGAAATGGCTTCCTTTTTCACAACTTTTGCTACATTTCTCTCCTTCTTCTCATCAATCAATCATATATCATCCCTTGAGCCTCCATGCTCACCAAGGGTTCATTCCATCATTCCAACCATCCAAATAAAAAAGGAAACAAACTCATGAAGCTTATAAACAAGATAAATGCACAACTTACTAAAATATACTGAAATCAAAATACACATGCATCATTTCCTAAAGAGATTACTTGCCTTGCCCAAATGCTAAAATACTTCTCCAAGCACTTCACTCAAGCTATTCAAGAACTACAAAACCCAAAGAAAACACACAAAACTCACTCAAAAATGGAAACAAGGAACCCATTTTACAAATAGGGTTTGTAACATGAAAAACATGATCTTTGAGAACTAAAAAGACTTCATGAAACACAAGGAGTGAAGCTCTTACCTAACAATGGCCAAATAAGAAGAGATGAAGAAGATGAAGGCTTGTCCCACAAGAAGTTCCAAGAAGTTCGTACCAATAGAAAGCTTACAAGGAGATGAAGAAGGTGATAAGCTTGGAATTCTATTTGGAGCTCTCTAGCCAAAGCATGCAAGATGAAGAAGATGAAAGGGAAAAGGGTTTCCTTGCCCTAGCTTAAGAGATTGCAGAGATTTTGGGGGAAAAATGAAAGGAATGAGAGGGAGAAGAGGCTTAAGTGGGGACAATGGGTCCCATCTAGTTGAATCTTGAAGTGGTCAAAACACGATCTTGTGAGCCTCGGATGACTTCGACGAAGAAGGATAAAACGATCGTCGAAATATCTAGTTTCCAAAAAGTATATTTTTGACGTGGTTTTGAGATCTTGAAAATTGTATCCAGATTTGTGCAAGAAAGACAATTTTACCCTATTTGGGCCAAAACATGGGTTTTTGGGCTTCAAATAAGAATGGCCTTGAAACGAAAGTTGTAACACGTCGACACATCATTCAAATGAAATCAAAATCACACTCACACGGAAATCAATACGATCTTCCCAAACTTATACGTGCACTCGGGCCTTTCCGAGTGTGTCTAATTAATACTAAACGTTCTCAAAATTTCCAAAGCTATGTCCAAGACTAAAAACTAATCACTTCTAATCCCAACGATAACTAAACCCACTTAGAACTAAACACATACTAATCGCACACTAATCGACTTGGTCTGGGTCGGGGTCTAACAGGTAGCATGTGCATCTTTTTCCCTATCCTCATAGGAATAAAATGAGCTAACTTGGTGAAAGGGTCCATAATGACCCATATCGTATTGTTGCCTCTGCTGATCCTCGATAGTCCCGAAATAAAATCCAGGGTAAGGTGCTCCCATTTCCATTCTGAAATCTCTAACGGTTGTAACAACCCTGGAGGCTTCTTGATGGACCCAATTTTTCCTCTCTTCTCCTCTCCCATCTGTCCTCGGGGTCGCCGAGAGGAAAATCGAATGAATGGAGGAAAGGGGGAGAAAAAAGGGCATATATATTTTTGTACGGGTATGCCAAATTTTCTATTCTACTTGGAATTTAGAAATGGTGATCCGGAGATCCACCTTCGCAAGTAGAAAGAAAATCAACTTTTTTTCTAACTTTCCATTCCACACATATTTAAGAAAATAGATAGTTTTTTAATGCCGTGAGAGGCGATTTTGTGCCGTGAAAGGCGATTTTGTGCCGTGCAAGGCGATTTTGCCGTGAAAGGAGTTTTACAAATCTCATCAATAAAGAAAGACAAGAAATGTGATTCTTGTCTCTTAAAGAAAATACAAAGTACAACAGAAAAGTAAGAAAGGGAATCTGACTTCTCAGGAGATTGTGGGGACCAGTTCAGATTGACGGCCGCAAGTCATGTATGGACTCCGCCATCGTCCTTCAAATGAGAACGCTTGATGCTTTGATTCTTCGGCTTGGCTTGGACTTTAATTTTTTAGAGGATAAGGACCACGGGAAGGTCCTATACCCAATAAAAAAAACGATGTCCGATTGACCTGAAATTTGACAAGGAGCCCATTGGAGTCATTTTGAGATGATCCATTAGCTTCGATTTGGATGTCATGGTCCCAGGGTGCTCCGCTGCATGGAGGCTTGATTTTCTTTCGGAGCGTCAAAGTCGGGTCAAACGTTGTCGGAATGACCTGAAATTTGACGTGCAGCCCTTTTGGAGCATATTGAAGCCGTCCATGTACTCCGTCGATGGTTCTCGCCACCGAGAGGCTTGATTTTCTTTTAGAGCGTCAAAGTCGAGTCAAACGTTGTTAGAATGACCTGAAATTTGTCGTGGAGCCTTTTGGAGGTATTTTGAGACCATCCATAGGCTCAGATCAAAGTTTTGATGTCTTTGACGCCGCCGCCGCCAGGAGCGCCTGTTTGGCTGCCGGAGGAGTGAAGTTAGGCCAAATGATGTTGGAATGGCCCGAAACTTCATGTGAGCTCTTCTTTTGGCTATCTTGAAGGATCTATCAATTTTCAAGTGATTCTGACAAGATCTGATGCTTGAAGTAGCAACGCCCTTTTATAGTAGGATGTGGCTTCATGTAGCTTCTTGATGTTGTAGAGGCAAAGTGACAATTTTGGTGTCAACAAATGCCCCCTCGAGATACAACGACGAATAGCTTTTGAAGTCGATGTGCCTCGAAGAGAAACTTGAAGAAGAGATTTTGACTTGACTAAGAGTCTTTGAGCATTATTTTTAGTAGCCTTTTGAGTTTCCAAGGGGATTTTATGGTAGTGAGAGGGATCACGTACCATCTCAAGGAAAAGTTTTGAAAATGACATGAGGGAGTTGGATTTGGGTTTTGGATTTTGGGTTTTCCTTTTGATCTTGTGAACCTAAGGGCTTTATGTGGCGCATAAGGCGATCAAGAAGGATTTTTGGTTTTTGACCTTGTGACCTAATAAGCTGTATGTGGCAGGTTAGGGGGTCGGGGTTTGATTTTTGGAGTTTGACCTTGTGACCCAACAAGCTGTATGTGGCAAGTTGGGGGGTCGGAATTTGGTTTTGACCTTGTGACCTAACAAGCTGTATGTGGTGAGCCAGGGGGTCGGGATTTTTTGGTTTTCGCCTTGTGACCTAACAAGGTTTATGTTTCAAGTTAGGGGACTAGGGTGTGGTTTTTGTGGGTTGTCAATTTCAAGATTTTTGGCTTAATTTGGTTCATGAGGTTGGATGGTTTGGTTTTTTAGAAACTCATGAGGCTTTTTTTTTCTGAATGGTTCAATCGACTCAAAAGAGGCATGGAACCATTTTGTATGCTCTTGGTAAGAGGAATTTTTGAAAGGAAGCCCCTTTTAGTGCCTAGGTGGTCAAACCTGGCTCATGTGGGCTAGCCCATGGGATCTTATGCTTTTAAAGACGGTTTAGATCTAAAAATATCTCTCTTGGATAGAGAATATCTAAAAATATTCTTACTTGGAGAGAATCTCTCAAGTTTCCTTTCTTCTAGGAGAGATTTTCTCAAAGTATCTCTCTTTGGGAAAGAATATTTCTCATTCCCTTTTTTTTTGGAGAAAATTTCTCAAAGAATCTTCTCTTTGGGAGAGAATATCTCAAATTTCCTTTCTTTTGAGAAGGTTACTAATTTTTAGCACTTACCTCCTTTCTTTTCTCCTTGTTTCCTCTTTTGGTTTGCTCTCTTCTATAAAAGCAAGGGGTGGTTGAATCTTTGCTTCTTTGCTTTCGTTCTTTCCAAGAATCTCCAAGAGTGCTCCAAGATCAAGAGTTCTTCTTCTTCAAAGATCTTCAAGCTTTTCTTCTTCCCCATCAATGGCTTCAAGTAAGTTTTCTTTTTCAAGAAATTTCCATTATAGAAGTAGAATCCTTTCCTTTTCTTTTCTTTTCTTCTTTTCTTTTTTTCTATCTTTTCTTTTTTTTCCACGTGTTTTCTTTTTTCTTTTTTTTTCACGTGCTGTTTCTTTTTTACGTTTTTCTTTCTTCTTTTTTTTTTGCACATTTTTTTCTCTTTATTGGCTGTACGGACAGGCCCGTACGGACTTGGCCGTACTGCCACGTGGCAGTGGGCCACGGCCTGCTGGCCTAAAAAAAATTTCTTTTTTAAACTTCTTTTTTTTTTTTGCTTCTCTTTTTTTGCTCACCATGATAATGAAGTTTATGCACCATGATGATGAGATTTTATGCATTTCATGATGTTCATGCATATTTGTTTCTTTCTTTTCTTTTTTGGATGATCAAGATAAGAGGCTAGAATCTCTAGGTCAAGTCAACATGAATTTTGACTTTGACAAAGTTTGATTGGTTTTGACCATGTTCGGTTGGAATTGGTCAAACTTTGGTTAAATTTTTCCTAGCATCTAAGGCATGATGATTTTTTGGATGCATACCTAGATATCTTTTGCAAGTTTTAGGATTCGGAGCTCGTAGCAATGTTGAGCCCTTTCCTAATCTTGCTGGATTTTTGAGGAGCTTTGCAAGTTTTAGAGTTTGGAGCTCGCAGCGATGTTGAGCCCTTTCTTCAAGCTTGCTATCTTTTTTCGGGATGTTTCCTTTTCTTCGGAATTGTCCCGGAATCATGCCAAAATTTCGCTAGAAATTTTTCCTTTAGCAAAATTCTGTCACTTTAATGATTGAGTTTTTCCTCTTTCGTCCTTTGCAGGTAGTTCCTCCAGAATGAACAAGGGCAAAGAGCCTGCTTTTGATGCACCTCGTCGGTCTACCAGGTCTCCTAATGTGGTCGTTCAGCAGGCTTGGGAGAAGGTCCAATTTGTAGAGAGAAACTTGGAAGAGTGTGACTCCCTCAACCGTGATGAGATGAGACATCGATTGATCGCTCTCAAGGATGAGGAGTTCTACAGGATTGTGGTATGCAATCGTCCTTGGGTCATGACGACCAAAGCGTTGTGTCCAAGCCTACCTTCTTCTTTGGCGATGCAGTCCTTGACGACTTGACATACCAAAGGAGGTGTTTTCAGTTCTCTTACACATCTAGTGGTGATGAGAGATCTATTTCTACCCGGTCGACCTGTGATAGGACTGTATCGATCACGAGTCTTTCTCCCACATGTCCCAAGAGGGAGGATCCTCCAAGCCGGGTGAAGAGGACCAATGTGATAAAGACTGGGGTTTTTGTTGGTGGGCCTTCCGGATATGCGGAGAAGTCGCCTTTCTGTATGGACATGGTGATGCCCTCCAGTGGCTACCAAGGTTTCGACCATCCATTTGTCAATTTGAGACCGGTTGTCCTTAGTATTTTTCGGGGTGACAGCAGCAGTTGGGTGAAGCCTTTTCGACTTCGTGGCTGTTTCAGTGCTGATTCGAGTTGAGAATCATGGACTGATCACACCCTGCAGGTCGGTGGTGCCATTTTGAAGGAGGCCGGGATCTTTGACGCTGTTCGCGCTTTTCGGAAGTCCGTGGTTTTCTCCGATGAGGCCTTTATGGCCATGCTGGAGTCATTCCTTCCACAGACCAACACCTTCGTTGTGACAAATGGTGAGATTGGTTTTACCTTGAAGGAATTAAGCGTCATCATCGGGCTGCCCATCCTTGGTAAACTCTATGAAGAGTTTATACTTATCGACAGCGTCCTTGAGGAGCAGTCTGAGGAGTTCAGGCTCCTGTACTTTCATCTTGTCGCCTTCTATGATTTTTTGAAGGAGAAAGAGGGCTCGAAAGTCCGGTGCAGCAGTTGGGAGATTTGTAGCTCCAACTTCTTTGACGACGGAGAGTCTTCTGAAGGTATGGCCCAAGATGCTAGGGCCAAGAACCCATGTTCGAAGAAGATCTCCGTTATGCGAGATGACTTGAAGAAGTTTTTCGAGAGTACAGACGCCATTTGTCCTAACATTGCACTGCGAAGAGATCTCGCTGTTTACCTCACTTACTGGTTAGGTGAGGCTGTTTTTGCTAGAGGGGATGGAACACACATCAGGCCACATTGTATTTTTCCGGCTTGTCAGATGGCGTTTGGAGAGCGGTTGGCTTTGGTGCCAGCTCTTTACTCTTACTTATGTACCGAACTGCAGGCTGCTGCTTTCCTGGTTCGGCTTGGGCTCCCTATGAAC
The DNA here is from genome assembly GCA_038049695.1 of Cinnamomum chago. NCBI lineage: Eukaryota > Viridiplantae > Streptophyta > Magnoliopsida > Laurales > Lauraceae > Cinnamomum > Cinnamomum chago. The sequence continues at coordinate 51,125,823 of CP142454.1, read as the reverse complement.
AGGGTATTTTCAGCCCATATTTTCTATTCGTGGTAAGTTTACCACTGTCCCGGTTTCCACCGATTGGGAGCTGCGTAGGATGATAACCCTTTCATGATTTGGTTGGCTAGAGGGACAACTGTTTCTGAATCTCTTTTGTCTACCCGTTTGAGGATCCGACAGTTCAAGGACGTCGAGATCGGACAATCTTTAGTGAAGCTTTCTCCAGGTTTGTAGAAGAAGCTTTCGACTTTGGTGTCTCCTGTGATTCCACCAGGGCGGGATCGGGAAGACATTACTCCTTGACCAATGCAGAAAAGGGGTGGCTTTTTAACATACGTGTTGGTACGATGGTGTACCGGAGACATCTTTTTATTGCTATCCAGCCGTATGTTCCCTCGCGTTTCGCGCTGCCGTTGGACTTCTCTCAAGGCGTTGTTGGAGCGCCTTCGAGCATGGTGAAGCACTTTGGAGGTTTACAGGATGGAAGGAATGCATGGGCTTTTTACAGTGCAAAGGACACAACCACCATGATTTCCTATCATGAGTTGCCCACCTTCCGGACTGATGGCTTCACAAAATGGTTCGTGGAAAAGCTTTCTGTGTATCGGGGGCTTTCCAAGAAGGAGCTTGATGTCAAGCAATCTCCTAGGAAGGGTCTTGGCAGATCAGATGGAGTCCGGAGGGAGGAAGTTCTGGTTTTCCTTTTCGAAGAGAAGCATAAGATCGACTTTCTCAATGAGCAGGACATCATCAGACCAGGAGCTGTACAAGAGATACCTAGTGAGGTCTTGGATCAGCTCGAAGAGGAGGAAGCCGAGACCAATGCTTGGATGCAAGCGGAATCGAAGAAGACTTCTATGGAGTCCATTGGAAAGAGTAGACAATCCGGTGAGGAGTCAAGCGAAGCTCATGACTTTGACAGTGGGGCGGGTACTTCAAGTAAACCATCCCATAGAAGCAAGAGGAAGAGAGGGCAGCGCCGCCATAAGAGTTGACACGATGACTCTGCTGATCCAGAAGTCCCTCTCACCATTGATGAAGAGACGTCAGGGGATGCTGATGAGCCTCCGGAAAAGAGGAGCCGAGAGGAAGGAACTGTTGATGAAGGTATGATTCATCTTCTTTCCTTTTCCATTTCTTTCTTGGAGATTTCCTTGTTTTGATTTGCCTTCTCTCCCTTTTCCAATGGAAGATGAGGACTTGATGATGCCTGAGGTTCCAGCCGATGAGGCAGTGATGGATCCGGCTGCAGCATCTGAAGAAGAACCGAAGGACTCTGGAGTGATTCCAGAATTTTCACCTGGTATGGTTTCTTTGTATTTTCCTTCTTTTTGTCTGTGCTGTCATCTGCTAACATGTTTCTTGTTTTCTTGTCAGCTGACTTGCCATAGGATTTCGATGATTTCGAGCCATCCATGGATGCGGCTTTTGACTACGTTTCGGATGAACTCATGGAGGCAGAGCGTATTCCGCCAATCGTCGAAAAAGGTATTTGTAGCAATAACCTTGATGATATTGATTTTTGAAACAGGATCATATTTATACCTTTTTGTTTTGTTTTCCTGGCAGACTATGAGGCGATAGAAGAAGTTCCTCCGTCTTTCTCAGTGCCAAAGCAGGGGATGCTTGCAGTTGAACCAGAAGTAGGGACTTCTTCTTCTAGTTTTAATGCGGTAGAATAGATTCCTTCGCCAGTGTCTCTGGTTAGAAAGAGTTTAATGATCACTCCTCCAGCAGGACATAACACGAGCAGTCGACCAATGGAGAGGGGCGAGCCATCGTCCGGGCCATCTCTTGAGTATGCGAAGAAAGTGCTGAACAACGTTTTGAGCTCAGGGATCGAAACTCTTTCTTCTGGCCACTTGGAAGCGGGCTTTGGCATGGTTAAGCGCGTATAGGACATCCTTGCTGATAGCGAAGAAGTCGGCCTAGACATTGCAGATGCGAAGGCCTTCGTTGATGAAGTCGTAGCTTTAGGGAGCAAGTGGAATGAAACCAAGAGCTTCCAAAGTGGTGACTTCTTCAATGAGATGTTTTTGAAGCCTTCTGGTGAGGTCAAGTCTGAGCTGGACGAGATCTCGCAGACTCAAAAGTAATTTGTTCGGGAGAGGAACGTTACCGAGTTGGCTATCATCGGGCTGACAGAGGATCTGCGCCGTATTGATAGGGAGGTCGTTGAGACCAAGAAGCGTCTTGAGCTATTGGAGGAATAAGCTGCCGCGAAGTGGGATGCCATTGTGAAAGCTCGTGACAAAGAAGGGTCTCTGATCCGCCAAGTCGAAGAGGCTAAGAGCAATCTCCGGAGGAAGACTCAAAAGTACGAGCAATGGTAGATTCTTTGGGAAGAGATTCCCCGTGCTACAGACGAATTGCAGCGTTCTGCCGCATTCTATTGGAAGATCTTGAAGAAGCGTGGCCTGGAAGCTTTAGAGGCTAAGGCCAAGAGTTTGCTTGAGGAGTTGAGTCTTTGGTTGAAGACCATGTGAGCTCCTGACTTTTGTAACAAACCTTTTTTCTTCTTTTTTTGGTACCCGTGTATACACACATATTTTCTTGGTACTCTTTCTTTTGTAGTGCTTGTGGACATTTTTTTAGCACTTCTCTTCGTTGTATTCCCTCCTTTCACTCAAGTTCTTTTGTGATAAATTCAAGCAATAGTTAAATGGGAATATTTGTTTGGAAATTTGATCAAAAGTTTGTCATTTTGTGAAAAACCTTTTATCAAATGGGTGTTTTGGCGTGAAAGCCGAATTTTGGGATGGCATGGAAACCAAAATTTGGGTCGACATGGGAGCCGAATTTTGTTTGTGGCATGGGAGCCAGGTTTTGTGTAATGGCATGAAAGCCGATTTTTGAAATGGCATGAGAGCCGAATTTTGTGGCGTAGGAGCCGAAGTTTTTGTTTTTTTTTTTGAAATGGCATGAAAGCCAAAACTTGGGATGGCATGGAAGCCGGTTTTGTTTCTGGCATGGGAGCCAAAAAAATTTTGTGGCATTGATAGCCGAAATTGGTTTTTGGAATGGAAGCCAGTTTGCTTTTTGGCATGGAAGCCGAATTTCGAAATGGCATCTATAGTTGATTTTTTGGCGTTTATGGCCGGTTTTTGTGGTGTTTATAGCCGAATTTTTTTGTGGCGTTTATAGCTGAATTTTTGAAAACCAAGTTTTGTTTTGTTGGTGTGAAAGCCATGTTTTGTGGCATTTATAGCCGATTTTGGTATGAGAGCCGGGTTTTTGGCATTTATAGCCGATTTTGTGTCAGTTATAGCCGATTTTGGTTTTCAAAAATGCAAGTATCGACTAAAAGTCGCCTCCCTGCTGAATGGTCTTGTAAGTATTGATGGAATGTCGCCTCCTTGCTCATTCGGTTGCGAGTATCGATGTAATGTCGTCTCCTCGCGGATTTGGGCGCAAGTATCGACTAAGCGTCGCTTCCTTGCTTTTTCAAAATTTTGGTTTTCTGGGTATCGATGGAATGTCGCTTCCCCACGATTTTTGAAATTTAAGGTCTCTTTTTTTTTTTTGAACCTCGACTTTTTGTTTGAATTTTGGGTTTGTGGATATCAACTGGAATGTTGCGTCTCCACGATTTTTGAAATTTTGTAAGTATCGACAAAGTGTCGCTTCCCTGCGATTTTGAAATTTTGGAAGTATCGAATGGGGTTCGCATCCTTCCGATTTTGGGTTTTGCGAGTATCGACTAAGCGTCGCTTCCCCACAGTTTTTTTTAAAAAACCATTTTTGTTTAAAGACACGAGGGTCGTAAATTTTGGTCTAAAACCATTTTGGTGGTAAAAGACAGGGTGGATTAGGGTGGAAATCCCTGAGTCCTGATTTTGTTTCAAACCATGAATTTTGGGTTCAAGGGTCGAAAATTTGGTCAAGTCCGGGAAGAGGCTCCTAAACTTGGATTTTTGGATTTTTTTTGTTTTGAACAATGAAACTATGAAAGTAAGCATTGTTTTGAAGTTTTAGAAATCTCAACATAAGGATGAAAAAATCTAAAAGAGGCGGGTTTGACAAGCGAGTACCTGAGAATAGGCTTTGGCCGTGCAAGCACTGCTCTGACCCGGTGACGGAAGTCTTCAAGGGTAGTGCCGCTTCAAGAACTTGCCGTTAATGGGCATCATACATCTATCGCCTTCCATGTTTAGAAGTGCGTATGTGCCATTGGAGAAGACTTTGACGATGACGAAGGGCCCCTCCCATTTTGGTTCGAGTTTGCCTTTGGATTTGTGGGCAAAAACCAATGGCCTTTTTACTGCAAGGACCAGGTCACCCTTTTCGTAAGCACGTCGCCGAACCCTTTTGTCGAAAGATCCTGCCATGCGTGCTTGGTACAGCTCAATGCTTTGTAAGGCTTCGAGCCGTCTTTCATCGAGATTGTCCAGTTCTTGGAGTCTCAGTTTAACATTGCTTTCTTGCATCATGTCATTTTGCAAATATACCCTTAAGGAAGGAATTTGTACTTCCAAAGGGACAACAACTTCGCATCCATAGACCAAAGAGAATGGTGTGTTATGGGTTGGCCCTCGAACGGTGGTTCGATAAGCCCACAAAGCTTCTGGTAGTTTGTCGCCCCAGTCTCTTTTGTGGCTAGAGACCATTTTCTTGAGAAATTTGCAGAGTTGTTGAAGGCTTCTGCTAGTCGGTTTGCTGGAGGATTGTATGGAGTCGAAGGACAACTTTGGATTTTGTGTTTGTCGCAAAACCTGTAGAATCGGTGATCCCGAAATTGTGGTCTGTTATCTTGAACGAATCTTTTAGGTATGCCGAAGCGGCAAATAATGTTGATGCACAAGAATTGAAGGACTGATGAGGTCTTCATTTCACTGAGCGCAAATGCTTTTGACCACTTGGAGAAATAATCCGTAGCGGCGAAGATGAAGCGATGGCCTTTGCTTGATGGGGGAGAGATAGGGCCTATGATGGCCATACCCCAAGCTTCGAACAACCATGAGATTGCTGTGGGGTGTAGCCATTCTGGAGGCATGTGGACATAGTCTCCATGAACTTGGCATTGGCGGCAGCGTTTAGCAAATTGCATGGCGTCAGCTACCATGGTAGGCCAATAATAACCTAACCGTTTAATCTGATCGTAGAGCTTAGGACCAGCTGTTAGTTTTATACTCTCAATACCAGTATATGATGAATAAATTGATTAATTCCTTTATTTATCAATATATATTATTGCTTTCCTTTCAGGAGATGAATGGTGTTTTATTACTTGTTTGCACATAACTAATACGAATGACATAATGATTCATAAGATGAACCGGAGTCCACAAGTATGCCAGATGTAATACATGTGTGTGGATGACATCCACATATAGGAGATACGTATTGCAAATCTTATACTTAAATATCTTCACAACCAGTGATGAGATTGGGCCTCTCATCTAACAAGGTTGCAGCACTTTGATCACTATGAGATAGTGTGATTTGTCTCGATCATCGGAATGTAAGATTCTAGATCATGGTGCTGGTACATTGGATGTATTGAAGGACCATGAAAAATACCTTATATACACTGTCTTTACTTTAAGGTCTGCTCTCTTAATTCCCTAGCAATAGGCTCATAATCCTGAGACATTAATGAACTCAAGTTTCTATCTATTCATTTGCTTTGAGTCACCAATGAGTGAGGCCAATTGTAGGTCAACACCTCGGTGATTTGGGTACGTGGTAGTAGAGCTGTGGGAACATTCAATGGTCTAGATCGAATCTATCTTTAATATCCCCTTGTGCTAATTAATGGATTTATCATTGGTAAGTGCGCACCCATTCCAATTAAGAGTTAATTGGATCGGTACCAAATGATCATTATAATTAATTGGGGCTCAATGATAATAAGATATGGATCTAATTTGGTGGACAGGTCCAATTGATCCATGGATATAGATGGAGGGGCCTACTTGTGGTAATTGGGAAGTTTAGGCTCTTGATTGTAATATATTCCTTAGACTAGAGTGCAATTGCATTTATATAGTGGAGTTATTTGTAATTAACTGTGGGCCCGGATTGCACATGAGATGTGGGGTCGCGTGTCCCAGTTGGAGCCAGCTTTCTAAGGAATCGCTAGTGGTCCCCACGCTAGTCCAAGATATTAGAAATATACTTAATATAGTAGAACTCTAAAAGGAAATAGAAAGTTACTATTTCTATTTGAAGTGAGACTTTTAATAGTGGTAATAGTAAGTTACTAATTGTTAATGGAAGTACGACTTCTATTTTAATTAGTAAAAGAGAAAGTTACTAATCATATTTGAAGTGAGACTTCTAATTGTGATTTAGTAAGAAACTAATTACTGTAGAAGTAAGACTTCTATTTCAATTAGTAAGTGGAGGTTGCCTGAGTGTTATAAAAAGAGGAGAGGAGTGCCATGGACGTCCTAATGCACAATCCCACCTAGGGATTCACGCCCATCATCTCTCTTCCTCTCTTGTGCAAGTTGTTGCACATATCTTCCCTCTTCTAGTTCTCTTCTAGTTTCCTTTAGGGTTTTCTCTTGTAGATTCCACCATCTTCTTGAGAAAAGAGAATCTGATACGGGTCATAGCGTGGAAGATCAAAAGGTGTTGGAGATTCTAATTTGATTAGTGAAGGTGTTCATCATCAAAGAAAGAGATCAACTTCTCCATTAGAGCACTACAAAGCTCCAAAGGTATAATCTACATCCTTGTATGTTGTAGATTTCATGGTTGCATGTTTAGGTGTTGTTTTCAATCTTCTAGATATGATATATTGCTGTACATGGTTTATGAGTTTGAGGGATTGCATCTTGAATTGGGTTTGTTGCCTTCTAGATAGTTGATCCCTGCATTAAGTGGATCAAAAGTTTTTGAAACCTATCTGAATGGCCCACCTATTGTCCAACAATTGGTATCAGAGCCAAACCTCATCTCTAATCATGTTAGATCAGTAAGCTTCTTCTAATCTTTGCATGAGATGTGAAGAGGATAGAGCAAGGGCTATGTAAGGATCAGTTTTTGATAAATTTACTTGGTTTAATAGTAGATTCATGTTTGGATAGTCACGAAAGGGTTTAATTATGATGGAAGGATGGTAGGATGCGATTGAGATCCTTCAAAAGTGTTTTGGAGCTGATTGGAGTCGAATTTAAAACACTCAATTTTCTACCTTCGTCAGGTGGGTCGACCTGGCCTCGTGCTCGGTTGACCGGGAACACAGGATCATTTTATTATTTGATCAGCCGGGGGACCAGCCCCCGAACCCCCGCCGAGGGCGCTGCCCCCTGGGCCCCCGTGAGCTGGCCGGTCAGCTCGACCCCCGCCAGGGGACACCCCCGGACCCCCTCTACGAAGTGCATGTATTAAAAGGGTGGCTACTTTTGGCATCTTGTTTTTCCATTGTGGTTTGGTAACCTAGTTTTGTGAGATGCTTTGTTGTATGAGATACTAACTTGCAGATGATCATGTCCTCTCCATATGGCCCACAAGTCTTTTGCTTTCTATTTATGGTTATTGGTTTATTTAAGGCTAAATGTAAAGGGCGTCATGGTTTCCTTGGTTTCCCGTGAAAGGGCAAGGCATGATGAATTTCCCTATGGCCCTTTTTATTTCCCTGTTTAGATTACCATGTAAGTCTCATAATCGAGGCATAGGAATTTACGTAATTTTTTCTAAATTTGTAAATTCTGGCGATGTCCGAGACGAAGGAGGAAAGCGATGTTGGACTCCTAATAAAAGAGCTTGATTACCAAAAGAGTTTTGGAGTTGCCCAAAGAGTTTGAGAAATTCCAAAGTTTTGGAAAGTCTAGAAGTCCAAGAAGTCTATTCCGCTAGGGCCATGTGGAGGAGATGACTAGTTTCTAATTTTAGCACTTTTTATTTATGGATGCATGCTTAATTTAGAATATTTCCAAATCTGATCCAAACATAGCAAGTTACTAAAATTGGTCAAATCAAATTAATTTTTGGAAAGAGTTCTAATTAGTGTTGATGACCCATGAGATGGACACATTGGTAACACTAATTTAAGAAACTGGACTTTCCTTAAAATAACTTGACTTGGAACCAATCTTTGATCATATCATGAGATGATTTGATGTTCATATATTTATATGTGGGCCCTAATACTTTACAAGGAAATCCTCAATTATAAAATATTAAGTGGGAGCGGGGCATTTAAATTTAGAAATCCCCATGGTTTTCCACCATAGGTCCATTGTAAGGAAAGTATTAGCCTCGCGCCATCTTGAGAATGGCCGTTCCCCACGGAGGGCTTTTACTTGTCTGGTTACTAGATATGGATCTCCTATGGATAGTGTTGGTGAGACGGGGCGGGGGCCCACTTCCCAAGGAGGAGCTACTCGCAACGGTTCTCATGCAATGCTAGTTGGTGGGTCACACTTAACTAAAATAATAATGTAGTATCCCCAAGGATTCGCCTCATTTATTTTAGAAACCGAAGCTAATCGGGAGTCATTCATTATTTGGTATGAGATACCTAGATAATAATGAATGAAGGGGATCATGGAAAGTTAGTCTTAATCCTAATTTTGACCAACTTTGATCTGCACCAATCTAGGTGGTATTCGCACTCCCCAAGGAGGCATACCCCGGAGATTGGGATTCTGATGTATTCTGAATATAGTAGTTATGAGGATTCCCACATAAATTTGGTAGAATACTAAACCCTAATGTGATTTAAATTCATTAATTGAATGTATGGTTATGTGCTACAGTTTTTTCAAGTATGAATTCAAATACTTTCAATCCACTTGCAACCATCCTCAACCAGAATAAGGTGATGGAATCCAACTTTATAGACTGGAAAAGGACCCTGGATATTATCCTGACAGCTTCAGGATGCAGATATGTCCTTACCATACCCTCCCTTCCTAAGACTGAGCTTCTTGCACCTCAGTATGAAAAGGACCTTTACACCGAATGGACAAAAGACAATGAGGTAGCTAGATGTTTTATACAGGCATCCATGTCTAGTGTTTTACAACACCAACATCAATCATATAAGTCAGCATATGATATTATATCGAACTTAAAGGAGATATTTGCGGACCAGGTTAGACCTACTAGGCAAGTTGCTATGAACGTGCTGTTAAACACTAAGATGGCTGAGGGAACCCCAGTACAAAACCATTTGTTGAAAATGAGTCTCGCACTAAATGAGTTAGATGTACTGAGTGTAACGATTGATAAAGAATCGCAGATCGACATGATCCTTCAGTCACTACCGGATTCTTTCAATCATTTCAAGATCAATTATAATATATTGGAAATGACCATAGCTGGGCTCGCCAGCTGGTAGTGACCGAGGAAATCATGAAGAAAGAGCAAAATTCCCTCATGACAGAAAAGTCATTTGCTAGGACCAAGCCGAAAGGCAAAGACCGAGATAGCAAGAAGAAATCAGTCATCAAGGGTCCTAAGGTGGAGAATGGTTCTACTTGTAGTATGGCCAAGGCTAAGGGTACGGGAGTGAAAGGAAAGTGTTTCCATTGTGGTAAGACAGGACATTGGAAAACGAATTGTCCAGAATATCTTTCTAAGAAGAAGACCTCAGGTATGACTGAGTCACTTTTTTCTAAAGTTAGTTCTACAACTGGTACTTCAGAATCTTGGTGTATGGACTCCAGCGCAACTGATCACATATGTAATTCGTTGCAGGGGTTTAGGGAAGCCAGGAGGTTCAATGACGGAGAAATCATTATCAACCTAGGATCTGATGCTAAGGCAGTGACTGTTTCAGTGGGAGTTATTACATTATGTTTTTCAAATGATAAATTGGTTTTGTCAGAAACGTTATATGTACTGTCTTTACGGCGGAATTCAATTTCAGTTTCTAGTATGGTGAATAAAAAGTTTTTCTATTACTCTTGGTACTGAAATCGTCATAAAGAGATACGGTATTTTTATGTATTCTGACAAGGTAATCAATGGAATTTTTTTGTTAATCCCACAATGTATGAGATACATGATACTGAAACAACTAATAGACCATCATTAAAGAGGAAATCGCCTTCATCTGATCCAACAAAACTTTGGCACTTGAGGCTAGGTCATATTAACCCAAACAAGATTGACAGGCTAGTAAAAGATGGTATCTTGCCTTCATTGGTTGTAGAACCAATGCGTATCTGTGAGTCCTGTCTGTAAGGTAAAATGACCAAAATGGCCATTTTCATCAAAGGGCAATAGGGCCAAAGATTTGTTGGAATTAGTGTATACTGATGTCTATGGACCCATTAATGTCAGGGCCAGAGGAGGATATCTCTTCGTTGATTTTATGGGATACTTATCAGAAAATGGGATTTTATCCCAGTTGTCTGCTCCTGGTATGCCTCAACATAATGGAGTAGCCGAAAGAAGGAACCAGACTCTTTTAGATATGATTAGGTCTATGTTGAGTTTCTCAGGATTACCTATATCCTTTTGGGGATATGCCTTGGATACTGCGATGTACATACTAAACCTCGTACCATCTAAGTCTGTACCCAAAACTCCCCGGGAGTTATGGTCTGGGCGAAAGCCTAGTCTACAACATTTACACATTTGGGGTTGTCCGGCACACGTGCTAAAGGTAAAGACAGATAAGTTGGAAACTAAGTCGGAAGTATGCACGTTTGTAGAATGTCCTAAAGGAACTAAAGGTTGGTTATTCTATAATCCCAGAAAGCCGAAAGTGATGGTGAGCACTAATGCGGTTTTTCTGGAGGAAGATTATATGATAGACCGGAAATCTTTAGAAAAGGTGATCTTGGAAGAAATTCAAGAGCAAATAATTCCAAATCCTAGTATGATAGAACCTGAGGAAAATTCACCCATACCTAAACCAGTAATTACATTAGTGCCTTGTCATAGTGGGAGCATAGTCAGGCCCCCTGATAGGTTCCCGTTCTTGGGAGAGTCTTACGAGGCAATCCCGGAAGAACTGGAACAAGATCCCTGTAACTATGATGAAGCAATTAATGACAGATTCGGGACGTTGGCAAGATGCTATGAAAGCTGAGATGGAGTCTATGTACTCTAATCAGGTCTGGACACTTGTGGACTTGCCTGCCAATATCAAACTTATTGGGTGCAAGTGAGTCTGCAAGAGAGATAGAGGACCAGATGGAAGAGTTGAGACCTTTAAAGGTCAGGCTTGTTGCGAAAGGATATACTCAGAAAGAAGATTTCGATTATGAGGAAACCTTCTTGCCGGTAGCCATGCTCAAGTCCATCTGGATACTCTTATCCATTTAGGCTCATCTCGATTACGAGTTCTGGCTAATGGATGTCAAGACGGTGTTTCTCAACGGCCATCTTGACGAAGACATCTATATGGTGCAACCAGATGGTTTTGTAGCTACAAACCAAGAACAAAGAGTTTGCAAGATGCAGAAGTGTATTTATGGATTGAAGCAGTCATCCCGAACCTAGAACATCTGTTTTGACTAAGGAGTCAAATCAGTTGATTTTTTTCAAAATCCAGATGAGTCATGAGTGCACATGAAAAGTAAAAAAGGCAAGGTAATTTTTCTCCTCGACGACATCCTTCTCCTAGAGAGTGGTATGTGGATGTTGTCAACAGTAAAATGTTTAGTTGGCCAAGACTTTTGATATGAAGGACTTGGGAGAAGCCAGTCACATCCTTGGGAGCAAACTCCATTGCGATTGGATAAATAGGATGATAGGCTTATCCTAATATGCATACATAGATAAGGTACTGGTACGGTTTGCTATGCAAGACTCCAAGAAGGGTATTACACCTTTCAGGCATGGAGTGCACCTTTCCAAGGATCAGTATCCCAAGACACCTAAGGAAAAGGAGCAGATGAGGTCGATATCATACGCTTCGGGTGTTGGTAGTCTCATGTATGCTATGCTATATACTAGACCAGATATCTGTCATGCATTGGGCTTAGTCAACAGATATCAGTCTAACCCAGGTCCTAACCATTGTATTGCTGTAAGATGTGTTCTCAAATCCTTGAGAAGGACTAAATATCACATGTTGATTTACGGCAGTAATGAGTCGGTTACATAGATATTGACTTTAAGTCAGATAAGGATTTCAAGAAATCAATTTCTGGGTATGTGTTTATGCTGTAGCTACTTGAGAAGCAGCCAAAGAAGCAGATTGTCTCAAAAGATTCCTTGTGGAACTTAGAGTGGTACTTTTGGCAGGACAGCCGCTCACAGTTTACTGTGATAACAGCAGGGCAGTCGATAAGTCCAAGGAACCCAGGAGCCAAAAACATGTACAAATGTTATAACAAATGGTCAGAGAGATTGTACAGAGAGGTGATACTGCTATCACCCAGATAGACTTTGCAGACAATCAACGAGATTCCTTTACTAAGCCTTTGAGTACCAAAGTCTTTGGGCAGTAAGTAGCTGGGATTTGCATGAGATGTAACCCTGACTGGCATTGAGCCCAAGTGGGAGATTGTTAGTTTTATGGTCTCAATACCAGTATATGATGAATAAATTGATTAATTTCTTTATTTATCAATATATATTATTGATTTCCTTTCAAGAGATGAATGGTGTTTTATTACTTGTTTGCACATAACTAATACGAATGACATAAAGGTTCATGAGGTGAACCGGAGTCCACAAGTATACTAGATGTAATACATGTGTGTGGATGTGATCCACATACAGGAGATACGTATTGCAAATCTTATACTTAAATATCTTCACAACCAGTGATGAGATTGGGCCTCTCATCTGACAAGGTTGCAGCACTTTTATCACTATGAGATTGTGTGATTTGTCTCGATCATCGGAATGTAAGATTCTGGATCATGGTGTTGGTACATTGGATGTATTGAAGGACCATGAAAAACACCTTATATACACTGTCTTTACTTTAAGGTCTGCTCTCATAATTCCCTAGCAATAGGCTCATAATCCTGAGACATTAATGAACTCAAGTTTCTATCTATTCATTTGCTTTGAGTCACCAATGAGTGAGGCCAATTGTAGGTCAACACCTCGGTAATTTAGGTACGTGGTAGTAGAGCTGTGGGAACATTCAATGGTCTAGATGGAATCTATCTTTAATATACCCTTGTGCCAATTAATGGATTTATCATTGGTAAGTGCGTACCCATTCCAATTAAGAGTTAATTGGATCGGTACCAAATGATCATTACAATTAATTGGGGCTCAATGATAATAAGATATGAATCTAATTTGGTGGACAGGTTCAATTGATCCATGGATATAGATGGAGGGGCCTACTTGTGGTAATTGGGAAGTTTAGGGTCTTGATTGTAATATATTCCTTAGACTAGAGTGCAATTGCATTTATATAGTGGAGTTATTTGAAATTAAATGTGGGCCCGGATTGCACATGAGATGTGGGGTCGCGTGTCCCAGTTGGAGCCAACTTTCTAAGGAATCGCTAGTGGTCCCCACGCTAGTCCAAGATATTAGAAATATATAAATTATAGTAGAACTCTAAAAGGAAATAGAAAGTTACTATTTCTATTTGAAGTGAGACTTCTAATAGTGGTAATAGTAAGTTACTAATTATTAATGGAAGTACGACTTCTATTTTAATTAGTAAAAGAGAAAGTTACTAATCATATTTGAAGTGAGACTTCTAATTGTGATTTAGTAAGAAACTAATTACTGCAGAAGTAAGACTTCTATTTCAATTAGTAAGAGGAGGTTGCCTGAGTGCTATAAAAAGAGGAGAGGAGTGCCATGGACGTCCTAATGCACAATCCCACCTAGGGATTCACGCCCATCATCTCTCTTCCTCTCTTGTGCAAGTTGTTGCACATATCTTCCCTCTTCTAGTTCTCTTCTAGTTTCCTGTAGGGTTTTCTCTTGGAGACTCCACCATCTTCTTGAGAAAAGAGAATCTGATACGGGTCATAGCGTGGAAGATCAAAAGGTGTTGGAGATTCTAATTTGATTAGTGAAGGTGTTCATCATCAAAGAAAGAGATCAACTTCTCCATTAGAGCACTACAAAGCTCCAAAGGTATAATCTACATCCTTATATGTTGTAGATTTCGTGGTTGCATGTTTAGGTGTTGTGAGAACCCGACCCCTAATCTCTTGGATTAGTGTTGTTTTATTTGTGGATTAGTTCTTTTAGTGGGATTAGTAGTTGTTGGGTCGATTTTGTGAGCTAGAATGGGTTTTCTTCTAGTTTTGGGCTTTTGAGTGCTTTGGTAGCCTGTGGGGCCCTTTGGGGGTTCCCTTTTCGGCTTTGCTTTTACTTGTGAGATTTTCCCGATTGGTTTCGTATCGTGTTTTTAGCCCATTGCATTCATCTTGAGGAATCCTACAACTTTCATGTTGATCTCGTATCCATTTGAGAACCCAAAAACCGATTTCTTGGCCTTGAGGGCAAAACAGTCTTTTCACACCAAATCTGTACCCAAAACTCGATATTCTCGAAATCCGTGAAACATACACTTTTTGGAAACTAGATATTTCGACGATCATTTCTTCCTTCTTCGTCGAATCCATCCGAGGTCCCGAATTAGATGATTTCAGCCACCCAAGTTCTTTAAGTTGTGGGACCCATTCTCACTTATTTATAAAAGGAACCCATCTCCTTCATTGCTCATTCTTCACCATTGTTCCAGCACAACCATGGAGTCTAGGGTTTTCCTTGCTCCCTCTTCTTCTTCTTGCTTCCCATCACTCAATCCACTTCCAAGCTTGCACCAAGAAGAGATTGGAGGCCACCATCTTCTTCATCTCCTTGAGGACTTTCTTTCCATAGCTTTTGTGGAGCTCACCAACCATTACAAGATTCCCTTAGAGCTTACCATTTCCATTAGAGGACCTTGCAAGTAAGTGTTCTTCTTCATCTTCTAGATATGTGTTCTTCTAGCCTTAGAGAAGCTCCACCTTGATTATTGAGAAGTTTCCTTGTCATTTCATGGTTTAACCCATTTTAGGGCTTTTTTTGGGGGGTTTTTGTAGAGATTGTGGATCTTGAGCTTGAGAGGTGATTAGGAGCTTGTTTTGCTAGATTGGAACCCAAGGCAAGTGGATGAATGGATGGTTTTAATGTTATCAAAGTTTGATGAGAAAAATCCCAAGTTTATTTCTTGTTTTTGATCATTGAATACATGCTTGCACATATGCTCCTTGTCACATATATATGGATTTCGAAATTTGCACATTAATGGTGGTTTCTATCTTGTTAATCTCTTGGAGAGGTATGCATTTCATTTGATCAAGTTTACTCATATGGTTTTTTATAAAGAATAGGATTGGTTTGGCTAATCATGGTTATGTTTATGAGTTGCATTGATTTGAAATTGATACTCATTTATGGAGTTTTGCTCAAACATCCTTGGTTATGGAAATGTGATCAATAGACCTTGTTATCTATAAATGTTGACTCAAATGAACCCTTGTCTATGATGGGAACTCCTCTCCTTGTTTGGGGATTGAATGTGAAGAAAGAGGTTGGATTTAATGATTCATTGAAGTCTTGATGGGAGTTTTATTGCAATTAGAATGTTGTTGAAGTAAGGAAAAACTCATTTGTATAAGTGTTGGAAAGGAAAAAGGAAGAGAAAGGAGGGAAATGAACTGCCCAGAATTCAGTTTCTGGACAGTTCGCTCGAGCGACCATGACAGTTCGCTCGAGCGACCTGTCCAGAAAGGAATACGGGCGTTCCAGTAGCTAGTTCGCTCGACCACATTTAAATAACCGCTCGAACGATGAGTTCGCTCGAGCGAACTCCCAGATTCTCTCGAGCGATGCGGTCTGCCTGGCCTGATGCGCGGGTACAGAAATTCCAGTGGGTTTTGAGGTTTATTTTCTTCGTGGACCTTGGCTAACCTCCTCGAACTCACTCGACCATATGTGAGAGCGTCTTGAGCCGATGCTTTTCACGGTTGGTTCGGTAGCATCGAAGTTCAATACATTTCAATCTTGAACGGGATGGAACGACGCGATATCTTCGTTATATCTAAACACAAGTCTTTCCCTTGGTTATCGCGAATTCTATTCCTTTCGGTGACTGAATAGGTTGCTCGATGTTTCCGAATTAATGTCATACCTAGGATGGACCGTTGATAATCTTGATTCTTGCTATTGTAACATCTAGAACTACCCATAAGCTCATGTTAAATTTTGGAAGTAGTAAAAGTGCATAAGGAGCCCGGAATGTCTTCAAACTCAAGGAGTACCAAGTAATTGTTATAATCGACATACGGGACCCCTATTCACTTAAATAGATCTTGAAATTAATACTTTTCCCGAAATTGTCATAGTTCATTGTTTGACCTCTTGTCCCGAGATTTGCATTACATGACTTGTTTTTCCGAAAGCATTGAAGTTACATTAGTAACAGTTACTTGTCCCGAAATGTATTGCCCGATATGATATGACAGTGTGCCCTTGAGCACCCCCGTTTACCCGTTTATTTACGTGCCCTTGAGCACCCCCGTTTACCCGTTTATTTACTGTACTTAATTACTTGCATATGTTTCGATTGGTTTTAACCTATGAGTCGGCATCACTAAGCTTGGATACCTGGTCAGTCTGATCCACTGACTTGGAAATCCCTCTCCCGTCCCGCCAGCTGCAGTTTGGATCCCGATACCCGGTTATTGCCGTGGTCCCGTCCCGATACCCGGTTCGCTACCGTGGTCCCGTTCCCGTGTATTTATTATTGTATATATGATTTACGTTGAGTCTCCTCACCTTGTGTGACTGAGACCAACGTCCCGCTCTTGTCACTTCGGTGATAGAGGACTTAGCTTCTTGTGATTGCCATCTTGCCAGTTCCCGATTCCTTGGACACCCGACATGGTTTATATTGCTTACTTGTTTTCAGTTAAATGATTCATTGCTTTTATGAAAGTTGTTATTTAGATAAGTGTTAATGCTCTCCATTGTAAATTCAGTCACTATTATATTGTTTTATGTCCTTTGCACACGTACATGTTTTACATGAATGTCGGTTGGGTGAATACCCGTGCTTTTACATATGTTTCTAACGATCGATGGCTTTTGCTAGAATTATATGATTTCACATGTCTTAAACGAAAACCCGAATTGTTAAATATCCGTGCTTTGTTTTAAATGACATTTGACTTGTGAGATTCCCATGTTTATACACGTTTTAAATGATTACCCGATTTGTCAAATATCCATGGTTTGAAATATATTTTAGATGACACTTGTTTTGCCAGATTCCTATGTTTATACCTATCCTACATGATACCCGATTTGTTTAAATATCCATATCTTGGAATAGGTTTAAACGAACATTAGTCTTGTCAGATTTCTTGGGTTACACTTGTTTTAAATGAACACCCGGTTTGTTAAATATCCGTATTTTCACATATGTTTCAAATGGACATTGGTTTTGCTAGACTGTTATGGATACCTGATTTGTTGTATACTTGTGTTTTACTTAAGTTTCAAATGAACGTTTGTTTTGTCAAACCACTATATTTATACATGTTTTAGACGAATACCCGATTGTCAAATATCTATGATTATAGATGATGTAAATGAATACATGTTGTATTAGATGTTCATGTTTTACCCGTGCTGGAAATGAATACAAGTTTTCCCCGAGATTCCCGACTTTGCACCCGTATAATTATATGCAGCATTTTGAGCAAATAGCATGATTTATCATTTGTATTATTATTCGCTATATTGTAATCTTTTCATCCACCTGCCAGACCGTCGTGTCTGACCCACTACTTTTGGTACTTAGGTTCAGATTTATTCGCCCCGAGTTGAGTGTTTTGTTGGCTTTGAAGCCATGCCTTGCAGGTTGTTTTGTCGGCTATGTCATGTAGACATGGAGTCTGACATCGAAGCTACGTCACATTTGGGTAGTAGTTTATAGCTTATTGTTGTATGGCTTTTGTTAGCCTTTTTCTTGGGATTCTTAATTAATGCACATTGATAATTGTAACTTGAATATATTTGGGAATGTAATATCCTGTTACTGTCAGCTCTGTAAATTATTGTGATGGTTACTCCAGTCTGATGTGATTCTTGATATAATAGCTTAGTGCTAAAGGTTGAGTGCGACGCGGAATCCGATGGCCACGGACTTCGGGTCGCAACGCCACAAATGCTTCCGCAAAATATTCAGAACGTGTTGTCTTCACACACGCGGATCTTGGGAGAAGTAAAATACAATTTATGCTTAATCCCATCTCCCGCCCCCGAGGTTTCGGTTCGGGGGCGTGACAAGTGTTGTTTTCAATCTTCTAGATATGATATATTGCTGCACATGGTTTATGAGTTTGAGGGATTGCATCCTGGATTGGGTTTGTTGCCTTCTAGATAGTTCATCCCTGCATTAAGTGGATCAAAAGTTTTTGAAACCTATCTGAATGGTGTAAGACCCCGACCCGAGTGAACCCGATTAGTACTAATTAAGTTGCGTGTTAGTACTAAGCTTGATTAGTGATTTTGGCTGAGTTCGGTTGGATTAGCCTCAATTCTAGTTTGGGCTAATTAGTATGTTTCGATTGCCTTGTGTTAGAAGGGCCTTTGGGGGTTCCTTTTTCATGTCATTGCATATGTTGAGGTTTTATCGGAGGTTTTTGCATTCATGATTTTAATCCCGTTTTATTGGTATTGTTAAGCTCTACAACCCGATTTCATAGCCTTGAGGGCAAAACAGTCATTTCACACAAATCTGTACCCAAAACTTGATATTCCCGAAACCTGCGAAATATATACTTTTTAGAAACTAGATATTTCGACGATCATTTCTTCCTTCTTCGTCGAATCCATCCGAGATCCCATAAGAGATGATATCAGCCAAACAAGCGCCTTTAGTAGTGGGACCCAACTCATTTGTTAACAAAAGGAAGTCATTCTTCACTCATTTCATTCTTCATGTTCCAGCACAAGAGGAGAGCCTAGGGTTTCCTTGTAACTCTTCTTCTTCTTGCTTCTGCATCTCCAATCCTCACCAATCTTGCACTAACATCTAAATGGAACTCACCATCCTCTTCTTCAACTTGCAAGCTTCATCTTGATACCATTTTTGGAGAAATCTCCCAGCCTTGAGGTCTTCTTTGAGCTAGCTCTCTTCATTTGAAGGTCATCCAAGTGAGTAATCCTTCCCATCTTCTAGATTAATGTTCTTCCAGCCCTAGGGAAGCTACGTTTGCATTATTGGAAGTTCAATCATTTCCATTCATTGTGTAACCCATTTTTGGGTTGTTTTGGGGGTTTTTTTTATTGTAGCTTGGATTTGAGCTATAGAGGTGACTTGAGGCTTGGTACAGCTAGCTTGGACTTGAGGCAAGTGAATGATGAAGTGTTTTAAGTTTTAAATGGTTTGGTGAAGCATTTATGGATTTTCAAGCTTTCATTAATGTGTTATGGTTGAAATAAATGCCCTTTTTGCATCTTGATAGCCTCATTTAATGTTTTGTAAACATGTTGGTTTAGCATTTATTGTCTTTGGGTATATCCTAAATGAATGTTTGTGAAATGGTTTCCTTCCTCCTTCCTTTGTATTGGACTTGATATGGAAGAAGTGATGGAGTGAACACATAATGGGGTTTTGGAGAAGCGTAGATAGAGGCATTGGAGGAGCTCTTAGCTCAATTTTATTACAAGGATTAAGTGGAAGTGGGGAGAATGGTTTTGAGGAGGAGAAAGGGCTTAAATCTGAACACAGTGGGTGATTCCCGCACCTGGCGGTCAGCCTGCGGTCACCCGGCGGCTAGCCGCCTGGTGACTGGCGGCTAACCGCCAGGTAGCCGAAATGTCACGGTTGCTTTTCCAGAGAGCACACTTCTCCAACTGAAAACTCGGTCAGCTCCACGGTTAGCCAGCGGCTAACCGCCAGCTAACCGCACTTGGCGGTCAGCTTTCCAGTAAGCTGCATTTCTGTAGCCCAGCGGCTAGCCGCCCATCCCAGTGGCAGCTAACCGCCAGGTGACCGAAATTTCCCAGGTTTCGGAGAGCTCCTCGCTCGAGCGAACCGGGTCGAGGGAGATTCACTAGGCATTGTATGAGGCCATCCGAGAAAGAAACCATATCACGAAGATGTCATTCGAAGTTTTGAAAATCCAAAGTGTATAAGGAGCCCGGGATGTCTTTAAACTCAAGGAGTACCAAGTCATTTCAATAATCGACATACGGGACCCCTATCCACTTAAATAGATCTCGAAATCAACAGTTTTCCCGAAATGGTATAGTTCATTATATTTCTTCATTTTCCCAGATCTACTAGAATGATTTGTCTTCCCGAAAGCATGATAGTTACACTAGTAACATTGACTTGTCCCGACGTGCATTGCCCGATATGAAATGAAAGTTACACATTTGAGTGTTCTTGCCCCATTCATTTATTTACTTGAACTTGATGTATTTTTCATATGTCTCGATTTGTGATTTAACCTATGAGTCGGCATCACTAAGCTTGGATACCTTGTCAGTTTGATCCACCGACTTGGAGATCCCTCTCCCGTCCCGCCAGCTGCAGTTTGGATCCCGATGCCCGGTTTATTACCGTGGTCCCATCCCGATACCCGGTTCGCTACCGTGGTCCCGTCCCGTATGTTTATATTGTATATATGATTTACGTTGAATCTCCTCACCTTGTGTGACTGAGATTAACGTCCCGTTATACTGTTGTCACTTTAGTGACAGAGGACTTAGCTTTATGTGATTGTCATCTTGTTAGTTCCCGTTTTCCTTGGATACCTTATATGTTTTATCTTGTTTACTTGTTTTCTAGCAAATGATTTATCTACTTCATGAGAGTTCTTGCTTAAACATATTTCTATGCTTTTCAAGATATTTCATTCATTATATGTTGTTGTATCTTTTCACTCTCTTGCCAGACCGTCGTGTCTGACCCATTTGCTTTGGTACTCAGGTCCCGTTGCCGGTTTCCTTGAGGAGGAGCCGGAGGAGGCGGTAGGTGAGCCGCAACCTCTAGTCGAGTGGCGTGCTGACGATGTCATGTAGACATCGGGTTGCTACGAGAGGCGTACATTTTGAGGAGAACTATTTAACCATTCTTTGGGTTATTGTTTTGTCTATATTGGCCTTTGTTGGCCTCTAATTTTGGGGAATGTAATTAAATGATCTTTTGATAAATTTTAACTTACTTTTGGGAAACATGCTATAAATCATTGTTAATTCCGATACAGTAGTTTACACTTGATGTTAATGCTTTCATGACTAGAGATAGTTTGACTATTGGATTTGCTACATGCTTCCGCACTTTAAAAGAAATATTCATTCATGGTCGTGATATCCTCACCGCGGACACCTGTGGGAAATTAATAAATGTAATGTGGATCATCATTTAGTCCCGATCCCGGATTGGTTCCTTCGTGGGGGCCCGGTCCGGGGTCGCGACAAATGGCCCACCTATTTTCCAACACTAGCCTGATGAGCTCCACAAAGACTAGCATGAACTTTTTTGAGCGTTTCCTCGGCCTCTTGTTGTGACAAGCAGCGTAGAAGGATTTCCTGTAAAGCATTTTTGAATGTATATCCAAATGAAAGTTTGGGGCTCGTCTTTGGACGCTCACCCGTTCTTTTGGATCTTCAGGGAGGATTCCAAACATGGTGTAATCAATGAACGGATCTCTCCAGTCGCTGATTAGAGGTTTAAGGAAGGAGGTCCGACTTCCGACCAATTGGTGGCATGTTAGGAATTTTGTATATTGCAATTTGATGGATGCACTATCATATTAGCATCATTTGAATTTACTTACTTGCATTGATTTAGAAAATCTTGAAATCTTCATTTTCACATGCATTGGTTTTAAGTCTTTTAGAAATCATGTTTCATGCATATTTGGTTTTAGATCTTGGATGCATTTGTTTTAGAAAAGGAATTTTATGAAATCAAGCTTACCAAATGTTTTATCTTTCAAATCAGTTATGTCTCTTAAGTTTCATGAAGGTTTGAGCTCAATGTTTCCTTCTTTCATATGTTTTAAGCTTAAGCTCAAATCTATTCAAGCTTACCATATTCTTTATCTTTCAAATCTTTTCTTTGGTTTAAAAGGTCCATGCTTTTATTATTCACTTTTTAATCATATTTTATATCATGATCCATGCTTGACAAATGTGCCTCAAAGTCCCCTGGAAGTTGCCCTCTTTAGTTACAAGTTTCAAATAATTCAAAATTTCTGGGCAGTTGCAGGTCGACCGGGCACACTGCGGGTCGACAGGGATTTTGAGCACCAACGGTCATTTTTCTAGCCGTTGTGTGTACCAGGTCGACCCGGTGGTCATGGGGTCGACCGGGCCAACTAGCCGTTGGGCTGTTTTTTGCTTTAAAGCCCATTTCTTTCCCCTCTTTTGAGAGGCTTGTTGGGTGAACTTTTGGAACTATTTTGAAGCCTAAGAAAGGGGAATGAGTTGATAAGGCTAGAAGGCTATTGGAAATCAAATGCTTAAGTTTTTAAAAGGTATATCTTACTAGTTATTTTGATTTCCATACAAATTGAAATCTATGCATGTTTAATTCTTTGTATTTTCATAAATGCATGATTTCTAGCTTTTAAAGGGATGTTTAGCAAATTCAATATCATCTTTGGTAAATTAGACTGGTTTGCAAACTCTCTTGTCTAAATCACATGTCTTCTTAGTCTTTAATATTCATTCAACTTGTTTTAGATCATTTCCTTAAGTTGTTTGAATCTTTCATGTGATTAGCATTTATCTTAAATCATCATTTTCTAAGCTTTGATTTTAAAATGCATCAAGCATTCATTTAAGAGCTTCATTGTTGAAATTGATTGAAGTAAAACATTCACACATTTGTTCACACACTTTAGCTTATTTTAGTGTATGTTTGTAGTTTGAATTTCACTTTCATATCAGCCTATTTAGAGGCAATTCATTTGTGCTTAAATTGTATCTCTTAGAGTGTTCTTGAAGAGACACCTTCTTAGAGAAAATCTTCATTTGTAAAGGTTATTGCTTAGCCTTAGAAAAGCACATTGTAAAGGTTATTGTTTAGCCTTGGAAAAGCATCTTGTAAAGGTTGTTGTTGAGCCTAGAAAAACAGCTTTGTAAAGGTTATTGCTTAGCCTAGTAAAAAGCATAATTAGTGGAAATCCGGTGGGGTGATTGGATCACAAGCCGGTAGTGGATGTAGGCATTGAGGCCGAACCACTATAAATCTTTTGTGTTGTGGTGATTGTTTTATTAGCTTCCGCATATTGTTTGTTTATCATCACATGTGACTAGTTTATTTTTAAGAAGTTAAAATTTGTCATAATTGGTCACATTTTGTAGCTCACCCTATTCATCCCCCCCTCTAGGGTTAGGATCCCAGGACTTTCATGGCATTCAACAACTGCTTGGTGTGTGTTAAGAAGGGGGAGAATCCTTCTTTGACACACTGTAATTTGCATGTTTTCCCCTTCCTGGATTGCCATGGATGCGGCAAGTCCGGCCAGGGCATCTGCATGGATATTCTCACCTCTGAGGATGTGGGTGATGTGTTAGACCCCGACCCAGACCAATTCGATTAGTGTACGATTAGTATGTGTTTAGTCCTAAGTAGGTTTAGTTGTAGTTGGATTAGAAATAATTAGTTTTAGTCTTGTACATAGCTTTGGGAATTTTGAGAACGTTTAATATTAGTCAGACACACTCAAGAAGGCCTGAGTGCACGTGTAAGCTTGGGAAGATCGTATCGGTTTCCATGTGATTGTGATTTTTATTTCATTTGAATGATTTTTCTATGTGTTACAGCTTTCGTCTTAAGCCCATTCGTGTTTATAGCCCAAAAACCCAAGTTTTGGCCCAAAGAGGGTAAAATTGTCTTTTATGCACAAATCTGGACACAATTTTTGAGATCTCAAAACCTTGTCAAAAATATACTTTTTGGAAACTAGATATTTCGAGGATCGTTTTATCCTTCTTCGTCGAAGTCATTCGAGGCCCACAAGATCACGTTTTGGCCATTTCAAGGTTCAAGTTAATTGGGGCCCATTGTCATCACTTAAACCCCATCTCCCTCTCTTTTCATTCATTTCCCCCAAATCTCTGCAACTTCCTTGACCTAGGGCTGAAAACCCTTCTTCCCTTTCCATCTACCTCATCTTGCATGATCTAGCTAGAGTTCTCCAAATAAAATTCTAAGGCTATCATCTCCTTCCTCTCATCCTAAGCTTTCCATTGATGCAAATTTCTTGAGGTTCCAAGTTGGGCAAGAGCTCCATTTCCTTCCCTCTCTCTTGTTTGACCATTTCTAGGTAAGAGCTTCAACCCATGTTTTTTCATGAAGTCCTGTGAGAACCCGACCCCTAATCTCTTGGATTAGTGTTGTTTTATTTGTGGATTAGTTCTTTTAGTGGGATTAGTATTTGTTGGGTTGAGTTTGTGAGCTAGAATGGTTTTTCTTCTAGTTTTGGGCTTTTGAGTGCTTTGGTAGCTTGTGGGGCCCTTTGGGGGTTCCCTTTTCGGCTTTGCATTTACTTGTGAGATTTTCCCGATTTGTTTCGTATTGTGTTTTTGGCCCGTTGCATTCATCTTGAGGAATCCTACAATTTTCATGTTGATCCCATATCCATTTGAGAACCCGAAACCCGATTTCTTGGCCTTGAAGGCAAAACAGTCATTGCACACCAAATCTGTACCCAAAACTCAATATTCTCGAAATCCGTGAAACATACACTTTTTGGAAACTAGATATTTCGACGATCATTTCTTCCTTCTTCGTCGAATCCATCCGAGGTCCCGAATTAGATGATTTCAGCCACCCAAGTTCTTTAAGTTGTGGGACCCAAACCTCACTTGTTTATAAGGGGAACCCATCTCCTTCATTCATTTCATTCACCATTGTTCCAGCTGAACCTAGGGTTTTCCCTTGTGCAACTTCTTCTTCTTCTTGCTTCTTCATCTCCAAGCCACACCAATAGTTCACCAATCAAGAAATGGAGACCACCTTCTTCTTCCTCATCTTGCAAGCTTTCCATTGATACCATTTGTGAAGAGAACCCTCCATCACAAGACTTCCTTTGAGCTTACCTTGTCCATTAGAGGACCTTGCAAGTAAGTGTTCTTCTTCATCTTCTAGATTTGTAATCTTCTAGCCTTAGAGAAGCTCCACCTTGATTATTGAAAGGTTTCATGGTCATTTCATTGTTTAACCCATTTTAGGGTTGTTTTGGGGGGGTTTTTGTAGAGATTGTGGATCTTGAGCTTGAGAGGTGATTAGGAGCTTGATTTGCTTGATTAGAGTCAAAGGCAAGTGGATGAATGGATGGTTTGAATGTTATTAAGTTTTATGAGAAAATCCTAAGTTTTATTACTTGTTCTTGATAATGTGATATATGTTTCTACACATGCTTCTTGTCATATTTCTATTGATTTCGAAATTGCATATTAATGGTGGTTTCTCTCTTGTTAATCTCTTGGAAAAATGTGCTTTCATTTGGTCAAGTTTGTTCATATGGTTTTAAAAGGAATGAGGTTGGATTGGCTATTCATGGTTATGTTTATAAGTTACATTGACTTGAAATTGATACCCGTTTAAAGAGGTGTTTGAATTTAATTGTTCATTGGAGTTTTAATGAGGTTTTGAAGTGATTATGGAAGAGAAATGCTAGTGGTTTAAGTGTTGGAAAGGAAAGGAAAAGGGAAGAAAAATCAGTGTCCCGGACCTGCTGCACGCCCAGGTCCGATCGATCGGACCTACAGGCCGATCGATCGGCCTGTCTTTAACTGAGAGGCTTTTTGGGCCGATCGATTGGCCGATCGATCGGACCCTGTACATTTCTGGTATATTGTGTTGAGTCCAGTGAAATTTGATATTGTGTTTTTTTGGAAACCTTTGGGCTTTCTATGAGTCCTAGGGGTATATACCTTAGTGTTAAGACCAATTGTACCCTAATCTAAGGTCTCTAAGACTAGGGAACTGAAAGAAAGAATGGTGTTGATTTAGACACCAATTCTTGGTTTTAGGTGGGACCCTGGCTACCCTCTTTGGATCTGTTTGGACCATGTGTGAGAATGTCTTGAGCCGACACGCCTTACGGTTGGTTCGGTGGCATCGGAGTTAATCCATTTCAATCTTGAACGGGATGGAACGACGCGATATCTTCTTTATATCTAAACACAAGTCTATTTCCTTGGTTATCGCTAATTCTATTCCTTTCGATGACTGAATCGGTTGCTCGATGTTTCCGGATTAATGTCAAGCCTAGGATGGACCGTTTATAATCTTGATTCTTGCTATTGTAACATCTAGTACTACCCATAAGCTCATGTTAAGATTTTAAAATAGTAAAAGTGCATAAGGAGCCCGGAATGTCTTCAAACTCAAGGAGTACCAAGTAATGATTATAATTGACATACGGGACCCCTATTCACTTAAATGGATCTTGAAATTAATACTTTTCCCGAAATTGTTATAGTTCATTGTTTCACCTCTTTTCCCGAGATTTGCATTACATGACTTGTTTTCCCGAAAGCATTGAAGTTACTCTAGTAACAGTTATTTGTCCCGAAATGTATTGCCCGATATGAAGTGACAGTGTGCCCTTGAGCACCCCCGTTTTACCCGCTTATTTACTGCACTTGATTTACTTGCATATGTCTCGATTGGTTTTGACCTATGAGTCGGCATCACTAAGCTTGGATACCTTGTCGGTTTGATCCACCGACTTGGAAATCCCTCTCCCGTCCCGCCAGCTGCAGTTTGGATCCCGATACCCGGTTATTGCCGTGGTCCCGTCCCGATACCCGGTTCACTACCGTGGTCCCGTTCCTGTATATTTATATTGTATATATGATTTATGTTGAGTCTCCTCACCTTGTGTGACTGAGACCAACGTCCCGTTATACTCTTGTCACTTCGGTGATAGAGGACTTAGCTTCTTGTGATTGCCATCTTGCCAGTTCCCGATTTCCTTGGATACCCGACATGTTTTATATTGTTAACTTGCTTTCCGATAAATGATTCGTTTCCTTTATGAAAGTTGTTATTTAAACAAGTGCTAATATTCTCCAATGTAAATTCAGTTATTATTATATTGTTTTCTGTCCTTTGTACCCGAACATGTTTTAAATGAATGCCGGTTGGGTGAATAATCATACTTTTACATATGTTCCATACGATCAATGATTTTGCTAGATTTATATGATTACGCGTGTTTTAATGGAATACCCGAATTGTTAGAAACCCGTGCCTTGTTTTAAAGGACATTTGGTTTGTCAGATTTCTTTGGTTACACCTGTTTTATACGAACACCCGATTTGTTAAATATCCCTGCTTTGAGATATGTTTTAAATGAACACTAGTTTTGACAGATTGCTTTGGTTACACCGGTTTTAAATGAACACCCGGTTTTGTTAAATATCTGTATTTTCACATATCTTCCAAATGGACTTTGGTTTAGCCAGACTGCTATGAATACCTGGGTTGTTGTATACTTATGTTTTTACTTAAGTTTCAAATGAACGTTTGTTTTGTCAAACCACTATATTTATACATGTTTTAGTCGAATACCCGATTGTCAAATATCTATGATTATAGATGATGTAAATGAATACATGTTTTATTAGATCTTCATGTTTTACCCATGCTCGAAACGAATACAGGTTTTCCCCGAGATTCCCGACTTTTGCACCCGTGTAATTATATGCAGCATTTGATCGATTAGCATGATTTATCATATGTTTTATTCTTCAGTATATTTGTTATCTTTTCATCCACCTGCCAGACCGTCGTGTCTGACCCACTACTTTTGGTACTCAGGTTCAGATTTCTTCCCCCCGAGTTGAGTGTTTTGTTGGCTTTGGAGCCATGCCTTGCAGGTTGTTTTGTCGGCTATGTCATGTAGATATTGAGCCTGACATCAGAGCTACGTCACATTTGGGTAGTAGTTTATAGCTTATTGTTGTATGGCTTTATTAGCCTTTTCTAGGGATTCTTAATTAATGTACATTGATAATTGTAACTTGAACATATTTGGGAATGTAATATCCTGTTACTGTCAGCTCTGTAATTTATAGTGATGGTTACT
Organism: Cinnamomum chago; assembly: GCA_038049695.1. NCBI lineage: Eukaryota > Viridiplantae > Streptophyta > Magnoliopsida > Laurales > Lauraceae > Cinnamomum > Cinnamomum chago. Next base: position 51,097,891 of record CP142454.1, on the reverse strand, counting down.
CCAGTCTGATATGACTCCTGATATAATAGCGATATGCTAAAGGTTGAGTGCGACGCGGAATCCGATGGCCACGGACTTCGGGTCGCAACGCCACAAATGCTTCCGCAAAATATTCAGAATGTGTTGTCTTCACACACGCGGATCCTGGGAGAAGAAAAATATATTTTATGCTTAATCCCATTCCCGCCCCCGAGGTTCTGTTTCGGGGGCGTGACAAGTCCTTTTAGTTCTTAAAAATCTTGTTTTTCATGTTTAAAACCCTTTTGTAAAAATGGGTTCCTTGTTTTCATTTTTGTTGAGTTTTGAATTGATTTCTTTGGGATTCTTGTAGTGTTGGAATAGCTTGAGTGAAGTGCTTGAAGAGGATAGTTAGCATTGGTCAAGGCAAGTAATCTCTATAGGAAATGATGCATGTGTATTTTGATTACATTGTTATTTTAGAAATTGTGCATACAAACTTGTTATAAACTCCATAATCTTGATTTTTATTGGATTGAATGTTTGAAAGTGTAAAAAAAATGAACCCTTGGTGAGCATGAAGGCTCAAGGGATTGTATGTGGCTTAAGGAGGAGAAGAAGAAGTGAATTGTGTTGGAAGTTGTACAAGAGAAAGGCATTTTCTGCACTCAGCGAGCACAGGCAGAAGCTTGTCCGTGTTGACACCAAAAATGTCACTGTGCCTCTTCACACCAAAAGCTACACGGAGCCGCATCCTACCAAAATAGGCAGGCGCCACTTCAAGCATTAGATCTTGTCAGAATCAAACAAAAACTGCAAGGTCACTCAAAAGAACCAAAAGAGAGGTACACATGAAGTTTCGGGTCATTTCGATATCATTTGGCCTAGCTTCACTTCTCCAAACAGCTAAGCGGCAGCTCCCGGCAGCTGAGCACCCCGGGACCATGGCACCCAATTCGGAGCTTGTGGATCATCTCAAAATAACTCCATTAGGCCCCTCGTTGAATTTCAGGTCAATCGGACATCGTTTGACCAGAAGTCAAAGCTCGGCATCTCTCTCGCAGGAGAAACAAAGGCAAGCGTTTGCATGGCCCCAAACGGCTTCAAAACTCAAACGAAAGCCTATGGTTGGTCTTATCTACTGATAAGGGAGTCACACGTCGAATTTCAGGTCAATCGGACATCGTTTGACCGAAAGTCAAAGCTCGGCATTTCCCTCGCGGTGAAATCAAAGGCAAGCATTTGCATGACCCCAAACGGCTTCAAAACTCAAACGAAAGCCCATGGTTGGTCTTATTTAATGCTCAAGAAGCTTCACCTCAAATTTCAGGTCATTCCGACATCGTTTGACCCTGTTTCAGCTTCTGGCGGAAAATCAGCAGTTCTGCGCTCGGCTTTTCCCGGAAAATCAGAAACTTTGCAAACCAATTTGCAAGGATTCTCATCATGTTTTTCAGAGGGAAATCAAGCCAAAAGTGTGGAGAAATGTCATAGAAAACAAACAAAAAAAACGGAAGCGAAAAACGACGAAAAACGGCCAGAAACGGGCCCCGGGAAGCAATTTTCCCCCCAGGGTCGCAGAGCCCCGCGACCCTGGGCCAGGCCTGCGACCCTGGGCCATGGTCGCCGGCGACCATGGCCCATGGTCGCCGGAGACCATGGGGCCGGCGACCCTGGGAGGTCCGGGGCGCCGATTTCGCCCCGGGACCCCCCGTTTCGTCCGTTTTCGCGAGACGAGTTGTTCTGTCCCTGTGATTTTTCCAGATTCAAACTTTTGAGGCTCCAAATTCGCCGATATTCGCCAAGATCACAGGAATCCTTCCAAGAACTTCAAAAACTTCGTTGATCGCCAGCTGAACAACCAAAAAGTGCACTTTCTGCCCGCCCGATCGCGAAATCGACTGGACAGATGCTGCCGGCCCGCTGGTATCAACCAATGTCTGAAACTACATGATCATCTGATGTTGATTTACATAAGGATCCATCGATGATCATCGCAAAGGGAATTCCAAGAGACGCAACATGGCCCGCGACTCTTCAGCTACCAAGGTGGCCACTTAGTGCAATCAATTGGCCCGTTTATGGCAAGTTAATGCGGTCATTAACCCATTATCTTGAACGGCCCAATCAGAAGCCTCCGTTCAGGAGTTACAAGTCCAAGCAATCATGGCATTCAAGCCATGAAACTCCTAACATAATGGAGATTAAAGGCGATTAAATGCCCATGACTCTCCTCCGGCCAATGAAATCCAAGGGTCAGGAGTTACAAAACAAAAAGCAATTAAACTCGTAACTCCTCCCTTAATGAGCTTTATTACCATAAAGGCTCATAAATCACTCCTAAAGGCTACCTAAAGGCCTATAAATAGGAGTCCCCTCCAAGCATTTCAGGAAGGGGGGACACACACAGAAGGATCCGGGAAAATCGCCACAGATCCGGAAAAATCAACAGAAAATCATTCAAAAATCCTTGGAGAAATCTCTACAACCCTGCTCCTTCAAAAAAACTCTGCTGCAACAAGTTCAACAAGGTGATTGAAGCCCCTTGGGGGGCCACCCCCCCAAAGACCACCTCTCCTTCTATCCAACATGGCTAGATGCGGCTTTTCAGCCCGTCTACTCAGTTTTTTACCGGATATAGGACCTTATCTTGGTCCTTATCCTCTAAAAATCTGAGGTTGGAGCCAAGCCAAGAAATCAAGCACTATGTTCTCATCTGAAGGACGATGGCGGAGCCCATCCATGACTCGCGACCATCGATCTGAACGAGCCCTCCCACAATCGCATGAGAAGTTATATTCCTTTTTCTTACTTTTCTGTTGTAAATTGTATTTTTTCTAAAGAGACAAAAAATCACATCTCTTGTCTTTCATTATTGATAAGATTTGTAAATCGCCTTTCATGGCAAAATCGCCTCCAACGGCACCAAACCGCCTTCTACGGCACAAAAACGCCTTTCACGGCATTCAAACAAAACTGTCTCTTTTATTAAAATATGTATGCAATGGAAAACTAGAAAAAAGTTTCATTTCCCTTTTTACTTGTGAAGGTGGATCTCCGGATCACCATTTCTAAATTCCAAGTATTAAAGAGAAATTGGCATACCCGTACAAAAAAACTGATGCCCGCTTTTCCTTTTTCCCTCCACCATACCCCGTCAGCCCCGGGGCGGAGGCAGCTTTGGAAAAAGACAAAAGCCGGGACCATCAAGATGGCATACCCGGTGGGACTCGTTCATTTGATGAACATGTGCTTAGATTCCTTTTGGCTCCTTTTTAGTTGGTGGCCTATGTTGGATCTTGCATCTAAAAAAAAACACATGAGATGGGATTCTTGGAAATTTCTTCTTTTGAGTTTATTTCCAGTCTTTCTTGTTTCTAAAAAAAATTTCTCAAAAAAATCAAAAACAAAATCTGATTTACAAATTTTTTTCAGATTTTCCTCTTTTGGGTTTAAGTTGAGAAACTTTGGTTTCTTCCTTTTCGGACTTCGGGATCGCAGAAATGTTGAACCCATTTTCGTAATGGAACACCATTCGCTCTCTTCTATGAATCCATAAAAAAAATCAAAAACAAAATCTGATTTAAAAAAAAAAATTCAGATTTTTCTCTTTTGGGTTTAAGTTGAGAAACTTTGGTTTTTTCCTTTTCGGACTTCGGGATCGCAGAAATGTTGAACCCATTTTCGGAATGGAACACCATTAGCTCTCTTCTATGAATCCATAAAAAAAAATCAAAAACAAAATCTGATTTAAAATTTTTTTTTCAGATTTTTCTCTTTTGGGTTTAAGTTGAGAAACTTTGGTTTTTTCCTTTTTGGACTTCGGGATCGCAGAAATGTTGAACCCATTTTCGGAATGGAACACCATTCGCTCTCTTCTATGAATCCATAAAAAAAAAAAAAAAACAAAATCTGATTTACAAAAAATTTTCAGATTTTCCTCTTTTGGGTTTAAGTTGAGAAACTTTGGTTTCTTCCTTTTCGGACTTCGGGATCGCAGAAATGTTGAACCCATTTTCGGAATGGAACACCATTCGCTCTCTTCTATGAATCCTTAATAATAAAAAAATCTTTCAAAAAAAAAAAGCCACTAAGGTTGCACCAATTGCGTTCTTTGACCAAAGTGGATCTAAGAAAAGCCTTGTCCAGAGTGTGGAGACAGCTAGACTGTTCTAGGCAAGGGTCCTCCAAACGGGTTCATTAAGTAATCCTACCCTTACCTGGGGGCTGATCTATCAACTGAGGTTTCATAAGATCGAATTGGAGATCTATGTGAACTCTTAAAAAAAAAAAAAAAAAATCTTCAAAAAAAAAAGAAGAAAAAAAAAAAACTTCTGTCATTTTTGGATTCATATTTGAGAAATCCTGGTTCCTTCCTTTTCGGACTTCGAGATCGCAGAAATGTTGAACTCATTTTCGGATTGGAATACCATTTGCTCTCTTCTATAAAGTCCAATCTTGACACTTTCAAAAAAAACTTCCGTCACTTTTGGATTCACATTTGAGAAATCCTGGTTCCTTCCTTTTCGGACTTTCGAGCTCGCAGAAATGTTGAGCTCATTTTCGGATTGGAATACCATTTGCTCTCTCCTATGAATCCAATCTTGACCTTTCAAAAATCCCATCTCGTGTCCTTTCTAAGGATGCGATTTGCAACATTTGTGCCTAGCGGTGCTAGTACGCCCTTTCGGGTCTACTGTATTCGCAACCGACACATTTGTATCTCAACCTTATATCATTTTACCTTGAGTGAGCTTTGCTTCTCGGTAATTTGAATTAAGGTTCACAATTGCTTCTAGCAGTCACTGGGACGCTTATTCTGAGCTGACCCTACCTGCGTTTAGAACAATTGTGCCCTCTATGGCTTTTCTGCCTTCCTCATGTTGCTTGGACTGGGCCATGTCCCCTCGGGCGACTTGAAGAGGCGAAACCATAGTATTTTCCATTTATGATCACCATATTCTTGTGATTACTAATGGATATGGTCTTGTTTCAGAAGTTTTCCAAAAACTAACAATGGCAGCTTCATTAACCATCACCTTTGATGAGAACAAGTACCAGCTCATGCTCCAAGACAAACAAACCAAGCGCACTTACAAGCGCCCTGCCAGCTGCCGAAGCATCATTTCCCTCGGCAACTCAGAAGACACCGGGTCAAACTCTACTCCCCGGACCATTGTCTTCGGGTCATTGGGACCATTCCCACTACCCGCAGAAGAAACCGCACCTGCCAAGAAGCAGAGAACCGCCCCTCAACGTATCACTACAGTGATACCAAGGGCGATCATCAAGAAACCTGAGGCCCGTAGTGCTCCTGCAAAGCCTCAACCAGCAAGAAACCAGGTCTGCTCAAAGACTTGGTCTCCAAGGCCTTCACCCAAACAGCGAAGGTCACAAACATCAGCAAAGCCAGCATACCTGTCCCCTCTCAAGGAGAACCGGTTCTACCCTCTTGCTTACATGAAAGAGGAGAAGCCTACCCTCCGCCAAACAAAACCAACTCAGCACGAGCCGGCTTGCTCATACAAGCCCAAAATCAAATCGTGCATCGTAAGGCCTCCGCAAGAACCTGTCAAGGCCTTCACACCTGCGAGTCGACCCTTCCTCTCAACGGGAGCCGAACTCGCAAAATTCAAAGCTTCGCTGCGACAGGTAAAGGACCGCGTCCAGATCCTGTCCCTGCCCGTCTTCAAAGAAGACAAGCTTGGCTGCTGCGCACCAGGGACTACTTCCTTCATTGCTAGGGCACAGCCAGAGCTAACCAAAGCTCAAATCGCTCGTCGTATGCGTCGCCGAACGGCATATCGACAAAAGAGACTAGAGAAGCAAAGAACCCAAGATTCTGCACTTCAAGTCTCCCAAAAATGGGTCGAAAAAGAAAGACCCGACCAACTTGTTGCTGTTCATATGGTTGGAAAAACCAGAAAACGCCAGAAGTCAGCAACTAAAATCCATGTCAGACGACCGGTGACTCGCAGCGTCTCCCGGACACGAAGACATAAAGAAAACTCTCCCGCTTCTTCAAGCCAAGGACATCGGAGTGACCACTCTTCGAGCTCTTCATCTAAAAGAATGAGCTCCAGCTCAGTCACCAAGACTGTATCCTCTTTCGACTCTCGAAGAATGAACGTCTTGGTCACAAATACTGAACAACCTCCGCCGCATGATGACGTAACCGCACGCATCCAGCAGCTGGAGCAAGGGCAGCAGAGGATAGAGACTCTAATAGAGAACCTAATTCTCAATCTTCAGCGTCCACAAAACAATGAAGCTCCTCCGAGCCATCAAGGCGACGAGGAAAATGCGGAAAATAGTGAGTCACGCGCCCTTACCAAAAAGGACGTTGACGATATCCTCGCCAAAGCAAAAGAAGAGGATACACTAAAGGAGCATGGGATCAAGCCACCATATCCCTTGTGGATGGACTCGGTCCCGTTCCCTACAAAATTCAAGCAACCTACTCTCCAAACATATACGGGGAAAGGTTCAGCCAGACAACACGTCATCCATTTCAAGATCCTGACGGGAGCTATTGCGGATCAAGATGCCCTCAAAATCCGCCTCTTTGCAAGTACCCTAAAAGGTACGGCCTTTGATTGGTACTCCACTCTGCCGGAGGACTCCATTCAAAATTGGGCCATGTTGGAGACACGCTTCCTAACCCACTTCAAAGGTGAGGATCATCCTGTTACTATGGCTCAGCTCTGCAGCCTAAAACAGGGAGAGAATGAGTCAACATATGACTTCATTCACAAGTGGAAGGCAATGGCATACAAATGCTCCGATGTACTGCCACAAGCATCACTGGTCGACATCTGCCGAAACAACATGAGAGCAAGAATCCGCTCCATGATCATCGGCAACAAATCAAAGAACCTGGGAGAACTCCTGGAAGCATCTATGGAAGCTGAAACGGTGATCAAAGACCTCAACAGTCAGAAGTCATCAAAGAAAGAGCCGACTGCCATTGCAACCTCAAAACCAAAGAAAAAGGAGGTTCTCAATGTGCAAACCAAGTCAGCTCCTCAGCAGCCAAAGAAAGCTGAAAACAAAGCTGCAGGTAAAAAGCCTGAACTCTCTGATGCCTTCAAAGAACGAGTAGAAAAGAAATACCCGTTCGATGAAGACGTTGAAGAAATCTTTGGGGCACTCCTAGCAAATGGCAAACTTACATTGCCTGACCCCAAAAGACCAGGAGATGTTGGCAAAACCAACGATCCTCGGTACTGCCCATACCATTAGATGGTCTCACATCCTCTCAATCAATGCTTTGTTGTGAGAGAGAAGATAAATGAGATGTGGAAAAATGGAGTCATTACCTTCGACAAGAACTATGGGTCTGCCTCCGTCAACATGGTGTCGTGTGGACAAAAACAAAAATCACCAAAAGAGAAGATCACTACTTCCTTCAAGGTGATAAAGATGACCCAAACGTCTCGAGAGTTGGTTCCATATCCAACATCAGACGGACAGCCCATATGGGTACACCCCGATCTCCTAGAAGATGAAAATTGGGAGGTCGTCAAAACAAAGCCAACCGCTCAACAGCGAAGGCAAGCCAGGAGACAACTCCGCAAGCTCAAACAACAGGAGAAAGCTCCGAAAAAGCAAGAAGTCGCTGAAAAGGCAGAAACCTCCTCTACCGCTTCACTGGGGGCAACAGAAGAGTCCTCTCCTAAGGCTTCAAAGGCGGTAAGAAAATTCACTCTTGGTGATTTCATGCCACCACATCTCAAAGATGAAACTACGCAGGGGGCATCATACTCTTGCAACTCAGTGGTCGGATTCTCCATGGATGGATATGAGTCCAGTGACACCGCCAGTGACATCGATGAGTGGGAAGAATCCCTCGAAACAGGAGAATATCTCTCCGACGAGGAATGGATCCCTGAATCTCATCTTATGCCAGTAATCTGGTATAACCCATTACAGCCGCAAGGATCCTGGTCTGATGATGAAGAAGACCAAGAGGCTGTCCAAGAAAATACTCCAGTGGAACCCAACCATGTTGAACCACAAGGAGCAGACGAAGAAGAAGATTTGGCTCCCGTGCCTGATCTCGATGAATACGCAAGGATCTTGCAGCACCTTGCTATAGAGCAAGAACAAGGTCGCATCAATCAGCTTCGTCACAACCCAGCACCGGAAGTTCCTGAAAATCTACAGGAATCTCCTCCGGTAACCCCGGAAAACGAAGAAAGCTGTTGGATCGACGATCCTCTTACATCTGAGGACGAATCTGATTCCCAACAGTTCATCTTGGAGGCATCTTCCGTCAAAGTTACTTGCAATGCAATAACTCAGGATGATAATTCCTCACCTTCTCAGGCTTCGTCTCCTGGAACAGTGACATCGGAACTCAAACCTCTTCCGACTGATCACCTTGAAGAAATTCCAGCCGGTGAAATCTTCTTCAGAGAAAATCCGGTTAATGGGTCCCAAATGCCCGATCTCATCGATGATGTCTGGACCGACAAAATCTTCGATAAAGAAGGAAAGTTGCTGGATGCTGTTCAGGACTTGTTCCCGGAAAATGCTACATGCAACACAATTACTGAAGATGGTAATGCTGACACAGAGACATCTTCAGCAAATGAGAAGGAACAACCCCTCGATCTCGAGGGTGATCTTCTAAACAAAGACCCTTCTCCAGAAGCTCTTGAAGTTGGTAGAGGTACCCGTTCTGGCCGGGATTACCACAAAAACTACAACCAACCTTCTGCTTCTTATGTAAATCCTTCAGGAAAACAAGTTGTAAACGCCCCTAGTGGCAAGAATAATGAAAATGCAGGCCCCAAGGAGGCTTTCAAGTACGACTTGATTCAGCACTTCAAACACATACCTGCACGTCTGCACATCCTAGACTTATTACGAATGTCACCACAGACTCGTGATAGTCTCATTTCAGAACTACAAATGCTGGATGCGGATGTCGACAAACATGCCCCACAAGTCCTACAAATTGAAATGGACTATAGGGTCGAAAAATCAAAAACTCCCTCAAAAGGAGAAAAGAAGAAAACTGAGGGATCCTGCATCGAATGCCTCTCGGTTCAAAAAGCAGCAAGTGCAACCATCGCCTTCACCAAGGAAGACCTCCTGCTAGGCGAGACAAAGCACAACCGACCCCTGTACTTCACCGGGTACATCAAAGAGGTGCCAGTACGCAAAATCCAGATCGATCCAGGTTCTGCACTCAACCTCATCTCCACTTCGGCACTCGAAGAACTGGGCATTCCGCCTAGCAAGCTGAGCCACACGTCTGTGTCCATCTTTGGATATGATGGCAGCGCTCAAAGGCCGATCGGCAAAATCAGGTTCAAGTTGCAAATCGGTGATCTTATCTCCGAGGTCACTGTCTATGCGATAAAGACCCCTTCATGCTACAACATCCTTCTCGGACGCCCCTGGATACACGAGAATGGTGTTGTCCCTTCGACTTTACATCAGTGCATCAAGTTCGTTGGCAATGACGGCTTGATACATCGAGTGTTTGCAGACAAAAAGCCCTTCAAAGGCAAAGAAGTCTATTTCGCAGATGCTCAGATGTACAAAGATGAAAAAGAAGAAAGGGAGGAAGAAACAGCATCCTTTGCCGAAAATCTCCAGAAAGACAAAGGCAAGGCTCCTCAGCAATCACCGGAAGAAAATAAACCCTCTATCAAAACCGAAGAGAATAATCAATCTCCCTTCATGGTCTCCCTCAAGTCTTCAAAGCCTCTGGTGATCACCACCAAAGCAAAGAAGACAAAACAGTGGGCTGGGGGCAAGTTTGCTGTCTCCTTCGTGTCTATCTTGCAAGACACGGATTCGGACTCAGAGCCAGAAGACGATACATCGTCAAGCCAAGCTGATGATCAACAAGTTCAGCCCGCTCTCACTCCGATGGAGACAACCGTTGACATAGAAGATCCGGCATCTGCTTCCTTCGTTGTTCCAGCAACATCAGCAGAAGAAAAGCCAATCTTCTTCCATAAATCGGGAGTTTCTTCACCAAATTCTTCGCTTGAACCTTTCAAAAATGAAGGTATGCCTCAACTATCCCTGTATAGTCCAATGGCGCAAGCTATCATGAAGAAAATGGGCTACGATGCTCATAACCCAATCGGTTTGGGAGATGGTCGTGGTATTATCACGCCATTGGAACCAACCCTGACCAAAAGTCAACTGGAAGGTTGGAAACCCCACCGCCACATAGAAAAGTCTTCACATGGGCTGGGGTATGATCCTGACGCCCCCTTGAGACAGTTGACACAAAGGCTGCAAAATCATCTTGCCAACCAAGCCTCAACATCTCATATTAATGAAGACATCGATCTCCCTGGATATCTCTTTGAAGAGTTGGTCGTCAAGGATCCAGGAAGTTCATCCAATTGGTACGATTTCTTTGATGATGAAGAGGAATTGTCCGATGATACAGACACACGGTTCTCTGACCCAGAAGAACCACTGTCTCCAAAGGAAGTGCCCTACTTCGACCTAGTTTCAACAGGTGATTGGGACCATCTCATAGCAAATCTTGAGAAAAGTACCAATCAAGAAGACCGATGGACAAAAGCAGAGCCGTGGTCTGTAGATACCTTTGGAACTCCAGAAGGCTTTGTTGGGTTGGAAGCCTCCGAAAATATTGTGGAGGAACCACCTTCAAATCTTCCAACAGAAGATTCGGTTCAAAAGATAGACTTGGGAAAACCTGATAACTCACGTCCTGTATTCATAAGCAAGATATAAAGGATGATGAGTTACCCGAGTATATCGCGTTTCTTCATGAGTTCGTTGATTGTTTTACATGGTCTTACGCTGAGATGCCTGGCTTAGACCCCAAAATAGCAATCCATAAACTCAATCTTCAAAAAGATATCAAGCCTGTCAAACAAGGCCAAAGAAGGTTCCGTCCTGACGTGATGGACAAAATTGAACAAGAAGTTCAAAAACTCAAAAGCGTTGGCTTCATCCGTGAGGAACAACATCCTGAATGGTTGGCCAACATCGTCCCCGTGACAAAGAAAAATGGGCAAATCAGGGTCTGCATTGATTACAGAGACCTGAACAATGCATGCCCAAAAGATGAATTCCCGCTCCCTATACCGGAGGTGATGATCGACAATACCTGTGGGTTCGAGCGAATGACATTCATGGATGGCTTCTCTGGCTACAATCAGATAAAGATGCATCCTGAAGATGGAAAACACACAGCATTTCGGACCCCGTTTGGCGTGTATTGCTACACTGTCATGCCATTCGGTCTGAAGAATGCCGGCGCTACATATCAGAGGGCTATGATGAAGATATTCCAAGATATGCAGCACAAGACGGTCGAATGTTATGTCGATGATCTCGCCGTCAAAAGCAAAAGAAAAGAAGACCATCTCAAAGATCTTCGAGAAGTCTTCCTCCGACTTCGCAAACACAAACTGCGAATGAATCCCCTCAAATGCCTCTTCGGTGTTTCATCGGGTAAGTTTCTCGGATTCATAGTACGGAAAGCTGGCATAGAGCTTGACCCCACCAAAGTCAAGGCTATCCTAGAAATGCCATCTCCAAGAACCCTAAGACAATTAAAAGGGCTCCAAGGAAGATTGGCATACATTCGGCGGTTCATCTCCAACCTATCAGGAAAGTGCCGTCCATTCTCTCGGTTAATGAAGAAAGGTGTCGATTTTGTCTGGGATGCTGAATGTGAAGCCGCGTTCCAGGACATCAAGTCATACCTGACAAAACCTCTAGTGTTGGCTGCCCCCACAACTGGAAAATCATTCCTCTTGTACACAAGAGCCCTTGACTGTTCTTTAGGCGCTCTACTCGCACAAAAGAATGACCAGGGAAAAGAAGCTGCTCTATATTACCTTAGCCGCATGTTGGTAGGTGCAGAGCATCGCTACTCTCCAGTCGAAAAAGAATGCTTGGCAGTGATGTTCGCCGTACAAAAACTGCGTCACTATCTGCTATCCAACACAGTGTACCTGATTTCAAGGATCAACCTCCTAAAGGTCCTTGTCACAAAAGCAGGTTCTCTCAATGCCCGACTGGCAAAATGGTCCATCCTCCTGTCACAATTTGATATTAGGTATGTACCACAAAAAGCAATCAAAGGCCAAGCTCTAGCAGACTTCCTCGCGGAGCATCCATTGCCTAAAGATTCTCCACTCAGGGATGACCTCCCAGACGAATCAGTCTACAGTGTGGAGACTTCCTTATCAAACGCTTCCTGGCACATGTACTTCGATGGCGCAACCAGGACAAATGAAAAGGGAAATCAAATATCGGGAATTGGCATTCTCTTTGTTAATCCCGACAAATACATGATTCCACACGCATTCTCGCTACTGGAACCATGTTCAAACAATGCAGCTGAGTACCAAGCCCTAATCATAGGATTGGAACTCGCCCTTGAATCCGGCATCATTACGCTGGAAGCTTTTGGAGACTCTCAACTGATCGTCAACCAGATGAATCAGAAATTTGAAGTCAGGAAGCCCGATCTGTTGCCTTACTACAACAAAGCACAATCGCTTCGACAAAAGTTCGACATCTGTCATATCACCCACATCCTCAGAGGTGGAAACATTCGTGCAGATGCCCTGGCTGGACTTGCTGCGTCTATGGCAATCCAAGAAGGGGAAAACATGCAAATTACAGTGTGTCAAAAAAGGATTCTCCCTCCTCTCAACACACATCAAGCAGTTGCTGAATGCCACCAAGTGGTTGGAAGTCGGATCTCCGTCCTTAAACCTTTGATCAGCGACTGGAGGGATCCGTTCATTGATTACATAATGTTCGGAATCCTACCTGAAGATCCAAAAGAACGGGTAAGCATCCAAAGACGAGCCCCAAACTTTCATTTGGATATTCCTTCAAAAATGCTGTATAGAAAATCCTACAATGGAGTACTTCTACGCTGCTTGTCACAACAAGAGGCTGAGGGAACACTCAAAGAAGTACATGCTGGTCTTTGTGGAGCCCATCAGGCTGGGCCTAAGCTCTACGATCAGATAAAAAGGTTAGGTTATTATTGGCCTACCATGGTGGCTGATGCAATGCAATTTGCTAAGCGCTGCCAACAATGCCAAGTTCATGGAGATTATGTCCACATGCCTCCGGAATGGCTACATCCTACAGCAATCTCATGGCCTTTTGAAGCCTGGGGTATGGACATCATAGGTCCTATCTCCCCTCCATCGAGCAAAGGTCATCGCTTCATCTTCGCCGCTACGGATTATTTCTCCAAGTGGTCAGAAGCATTCGCGTTTAGTGAAATGAAGACGTCATCAGTCCTTCACTTCTTGCGCACCAACATCATTTGTCGCTTCGGCATACCTAAAAGATTCGTCCATGATAACGGACCACAGTTCCGCGATCACCGATTCTACAGGTTCTGCGACAAATACAAAATCCAAAGTTGTCCTTCAACTCCGTACAATCCGGCAGCGAATGGACTAGCAGAGGCCTTCAACAAGATGCTCTGCAAAATCCTCAAGAAAATGGTCTCTAGTCACAAAAGAGAATGGGGCGACAAACTGCCTGAAACTTTGTGGGCCTATCGAACCACCGTTCGAGGACCAACCCATAGCACACCATTCTCCTTGGTCTATGGATGCGAAGCTGTTGTCCCTTTGGAGGTTCAAATTCCTTCCTTAAGGGTATCTCTACAAAATGACATGACGCAAGAAAGCAATGTCAAATTGAGACTCCAAGAGCTGGATAACCTCGATGAGAGACGGCTCGAAGCTCTACAAAGCATTGAACTCTACCAAGCACGTATGGCAGGATCTTTTGACAAGAAGGTCAGGCAACGCTCCTACAAAAAGGGAGACTTGGTTCTTACAGTAAAAAGACCAATGGTTTTTGCCAACAAATCCAAAGGCAAATTTGAACCAAAATGGGAGGGACCTTTCGTCATCGACAAAGTCTTCTCCAACGGCGCATACGCTCTTCTAAACATGGAGGGTGACAGATGTATGCTGCCCATCAATGGGAAGTTATTGAAGCGGTACTACCCTTGAAGGCTTCTTCCATCGGGTCAGAGCGACGCCTGCACGGCCAAAGCCTATTCCTAGGTATCTGCTCGTCAAACCCACTCCTTTTGGAATTTTCATCAAAAAAACCCCTCAAAACAATGTTTCTTTCATCGTTTCATTGTTAAAAAAAAAAAAAAAAAGCAAATCCAAAAATCCAAGTTTAGGAGCTTCTTCCCAAACTTGACCAAAATTTTCGATCCTTGAAACCAAAATTCATGGTTTGAAACAAAATCAGGACCTAGGGATTTCAGCCCTAGTCCACCTCGACTTTTACCACCAAAATGGTTTTGAGTCAAAATTTACGACCCTCGAGTCTTTAAACAAAAAAATGGTTTTTCAAAAACCACAGGGAAGCGACGTTCAGTCGATACTCGCAAAACCCAAAATCGGAAGGATGCGAACCCCATTCGATACTTCCAAAATCCCAAAATTTCAAAAATCGTGGAGACGCAACGTTCCAGTTGATATCCACAACCCAAATTTTAAAACAAACAAAAAAAAAAAAAACAAAGGTTCGAAAAAACCTCAAACTTCAAAAATCGTGGGGAAGCGACATTCCATCGATACCCACAAAACAAAATTTTTGAAGACAAAAGCAGGGAAGCGACGCTTAGTCGATACTTGCACCCAAATCCGCGAGGAGGCGACATTCCATCGATACTCGCAACCGAATGAGCAAGGAAGCGACATTCCATCGATACTTGCAATACCATTCAGCAGGGAGGCGACTTTTAGTCGATACTTGCATTTTTGAAAACCAAAAGCCTGGCTTTCACGCCAAAAAACCCGGCTTCCATGCCAAAAATCCGGCTTTCACGCCAAAAAATCAAAAATCCGGCTTTCATGCCAAAAATCAAAATTCGGCTTCCATGCCAACAAAACAAAACTCGGTTTTCAAAAAAAAAAATCTGGCTTTCATGCCAAAAACAAAAAATCTGGCTTCCATGCCAAAAAAAAAAAAAAAAAAAAAGAAATTTCGGCTTTCATGCCAAAAACAAAATCTGGTTCTTACACCAAAAACAAAACTGGCACTCATGCCACAAACCAAATCTTGGCTTTCATGCCATCTCAAAAATTTTGGCTCTCATGCCATAAACCCAAATTTGGCTTTCATGCCACCTCAAAATTCGGCTTTCATGCCATCAAAAAAAAAAAACCTGGCTTTTACGCCAACCAAAACAGAAACCCGGCTTTCATGCCAACAAAACAAACTGGTTTTCAAAACAAACTGGTTTTCAAAACAAACCGGCTATAGATGCCATCCAAATCCGGCTATAGATGCCACCCGAAATTTGGCTTTCATGTCGTGAACAAAATCTGGCTCCCATGCCAAAACATGTCTCAAAAACTGGCTCCCATGCCAAAACAATCATTTGTCAAAAGATTTCTCACAAAATGACAAACTTTTGATCGCATCCCATTTAGCAATCACTTTAATCACAATATTTGAGTGAGCGTAGGGAAAACAAAAAAAAAGTACAAAAAAAAATACATGTGGTACCAAAAAAAAAAAAAAAGAAGAAAAGAAAAGTGTTCACAAGCACTACAAAAATGTATACCAAAAAAAAATACATGTGGTATATAAAAAGAGAGAAAGAGGGGTCTCAGCCAAAAATGCCCTCCAGCCAAGCTTTCAGTTCCTCAAGCAAACTCTTGGCTTCATCCGTCAGAGTCTCCAAGGCACGCTTCTTCAAGAATCTGCCATGAGTAGCTGGAGAAGGTTCTATCCCTTCTGCTACACCAGGAAGATTATCCCGAGCAGTCTGCCATCGTTCATTCTCTCTAGCCTTCCTATTGAGAATCTGACCGGACTCTGCAACTTGGCGAATCAAAGCACTCTCCCTGTCACGAGCCTCTGTTATGGCAGTCCACGTACTAGCGACTTAGGCTTTTAAGTGTTCGAGATGCTTCCTTGCCTCCTCAACTTCTCCATCAAGGATGCTAAGGTCATGCTGCAGCCTGATGATGTCTAACTCTGCTCGGTTCCTCTCCCGAACCAGCTGCTTCCTGCCCTGTGCAGTCTCTTTCAATTCCGATTGAGCCTTCTCAGCAGGATTCAAGAACATCTCTTGGAAGAACTGGTCATCAGGATAGCTGATGGTCTCAAACCACCTGTCGCCTAATGCAATGATCCTATCAACGATCGCCCGGGCGTCCGTAACATCCAGACCAATATCTTCCTCAGCATCTTTGAGAATCTCCTTCACATGCGGAATCTTGCTACGTGCAACCTCCAAGTGTCCAGAAAGGAGGGTCTCAATCCAAGAACTCAAAACCCGCATCACCACCTTCTTCGCATACTGAAGAGATGGGTCAGATGAAGACTCACCCTTCTCTGACGATTGGCTGCCCAAGTCATGTCCCATCGGAAGAGTAACAACAGAACACTTTCCAAATCGGGGCCGCTGGAGAAGGAATCTCAACATGAGGTCTTGCCTCTGCCGCGTCAGAATTGGCTGGAAGATTAACTTCTGGCATCCCTGGCTCTGGCTCTGAAGGAAGCGATGGACTCTCTTCTGTCACTTCAAAATCTGCCAAACACAAAAAAAAAAAAGGTATGAATATGATCCTGTTAAAAATCACTATCAGGGTTATTACTATGAAAGTACCTTCTTCGACGATTGTCGGAATGCTTTCCCTCTCCATGAACTCATCGGAAGTATCGTCAACACTGGCGTCCATCGATGGTTCAAAGTCGTCGGAATCTTGTGATAAATCAGCTGATGCAAAAAAAAAAAAAAAGTGTGTTAGCAAATCAAGTCACAGACAAAAAAGAAAAGAAAGCGAAAAAAGTAATACCAGTTGGAGATTCTGCATTCATTTCAGAGTCCCTTGGTTTGTCTTCTGCCGTCTCCACAGGGTCAGGCGTCCTCTCATCGGTTGCAACATCAGGGATCGCCATGTCTTCCTCCCCACCCAAAAGAAAAAAAAAAAAAAAAAAGGAAAAAAAGAAAAAAAAGGAAAAAAGAGAAGCACGAAAAAAAAAAAAGTGCAAAAAGAGAAAAAGAAAAAGAAAGAAAGAAAGAAAAAGAAAAAAAAAAGAAGAAAAGAAACACTTTCTTTTTCCCATCCTATTTCTACATGGATTTCTTGTAAAAAAAAAAAAAAAAAAAAAAAGAAAAGGGTAACTTACTTGAAGCCATGGATGGAGAAGAAGAAGAACTTGAAGACTCTTGAAGAAGGAGAACTCTTGATCTTGGAGCAACTCTTGAAGACTTTTGCAAAAAGAAAGCAATAGGAGCAAGAGATCCAACCTCAATTGCTTTTATGGAAGAGAGCAAACCAAAAGAGGAAAGAGGAGAAAAGCAAGGAGGTAAGTGCTAAAAATTAGCAACCTTCCCAAAAGAAAAGGAAACTTGGGATATTCTCTCCCAAAACAAAGATCCTTTGAGAAATTCTCTCCCAAAGAAAGATATTTTGAGAGAATCTTTCCCAAAATCAAGAAAACTTGAGAAAATCTCTCAAAGTAAAGATATTTTTAGATATTCTCCACCCAAAAGAGATATCTTTAGATATTCTTTACGAAAATGACACCATATGAGATCTAAGCCATCCTCCAAAGCTTAAGGTCCCATGGGTTAGCCCATATGAGCCAGGTTTGACCACCTAGGCACTAAAAGTGGCTTTTAGTCAAAATTCCTCTTACCAAGAGCATACAAAAAAAAATGGTTCCATGCCTCTCTTTTGAGTTGATTGGACCATACAAAAATTCCAAGCCTCATGAGCTTCCAAGATCCAAAACCATCTCACCTCATGAGCCAAATTGAGCCAAACCTTGAAATTGACATTTCACCAAAAATCAAACCGGTCCCCTAACATTCCACATACAGCTTGTTAGGTCACAAGACCAAAATCAAAAACCAAAACCTGACCCCCCAACATTCCACATACAGTTTGTTGGGTCACACGGTCAAAACCAAAATCCGACCCCCTAACTTGCCACATACAGCTTGTTAGGACTCAAGGTCAAAACAAAAATCTAAATCCGCATCCCTGATGTCATCTTCAATACTTTGCCTCAAAATGGTACATGATTCCTATCACTACCATAAAATCCCCTGGAAGCTCAAAAGGCTACCCCATCAAAAAAAAAAAAATGCTCAAAGACTCTTGGTCAAGTCAGAAGCTCTTCTTCAAGATTCTCTTCGAGGCACATCGACTACAAAAGCTATATCGTCGCTGTACCTCGAGGGGGCATTTGTTGACACCAAAAATGTCACTTTGCCTCTTCACACCAAAAGCTACACGGAGCCGCATCCTACCAAAATAGGCAGGCGCCACTTCAAGCATCAGATCTTGTCAGAATCAAACAAAAACTGCAAGGTCACTCAAAAGAACCAAAAGAGAGGTACACATGAAGTTTCGGGTCATTTCGATATCATTTGGCCTAGCTTCACTTCTCCAAACAGCTAAGCGGCAGCTCCCGGCAGCTGAGCACCCCGGGACCATGGCACCCAATTCGGAGCTTGTGGATCATCTCAAAATAACTCCATTAGGCCCCTCGTCGAATTTCAGGTCAATCGGACATCGTTTGACCAGAAGTCAAAGCTCGGCATCTCTCTCGCAGGAGAAACAAAGGCAAGCGTTTGCATGGCCCCAAACGGCTTCAAAACTCAAACGAAAGCCTATGGTTGGTCTTATCTACTGATGTGGGAGTCACACGTCGAATTTCAGGTCAATCGGACATCGTTTGACCGAATGTCAAAGCTCGGCATTTCCCTCGCGGTGAAATCAAAGGCAAGCATTTGCATGACCCCAAACGGCTTCAAAACTCAAACGAAAGCCCATGGTTGGTCTTATTTAATGCTCAAGAAGCTTCACCTCAAATTTCAGGTCATTCCGACATCGTTTGACCCTGTTTCAGCTTCTGGCGGAAAATCAGCAGTTCTGCGCTCGGCTTTTCCCGGAAAATCAGAAACTTTGCAAACCAATTTGCAAGGATTCTCATCATGTTTTTCAGAGGGAAATCAAGCCAAAAGTGTGGAGAAATGTCATAGAAAACAAACAAAAAAAACGGAAGCGAAAAACGACGAAAAACGGCCAGAAACGGGCCCCGGGAAGCAATTTTCCCCCCAGGGTCGCAGAGCCCCACGACCCTGGGCCATGGTCGCCGGCGACCATGGGCGGAGACCATGGGGCCGGCGACCCTGGGAGGTCCGGGGCGTCGATTTCGCCCCGGGACCCCCCGTTTCGTCCGTTTTCGCGAGACGAGTTGTTCTGTCCCTGTGATTTTTCCAGATTCAGACTTTTGAGGCTCCAAATTCGCCGATATTCGCCAAGATCACAGGAATCCTTCCAAGAACTTCAAAAACTTCGTTGATCGCCAGCTGAACAACCAAAAAGTGCACTTTCTGCCCGCCCGATCGCGAAATCGACTGGACAGATGCTGCCGGCCCGCTAGTATCAACCAATGTCTGAAACTACATGATCATCTGATGTTGATTTACATAAGGATCCATCGATGATCATCGCAAAGGGAATTCCAAGAGACGCAACATGGCCCGCGACTCTTCAGCTACCAAGGTGGCCACTTAGTGCAATCAATTGGCCCGTTTATGGCAAGTTAATGCGGTCATTAACCCATTATCTTGAACGGCCCAATCAGAAGCCTCCGTTCAGGAGTTACAAGTCCAAGCAATCATGGCATTCAAGCCATGAAACTCCTAACATAATGGAGATTAAAGGCGATTAAATGCCCATGACTCTCCTCCGGCCAATGAAATCCAAGGGTCAGGAGTTACAAAACAAAAAGCAATTAAACTCGTAACTCCTCCCTTAATGAGCTTTATTACCATAAAGGCTCATAAATCACTCCTAAAGGCTACCTAAAGGCCTATAAATAGGAGTCCCCTCCAAGCATTTCAGGAAGGGGGGACACACACAGAAGGATCCGGGAAAATCGCCACAGATCCGGAAAAATCGCCAGAAAATCATTCAAAAATCCTTGGAGAAATCTCTACAACCCTGCTCCTTCAAAAAAACTCTGCTGCAACAAGTTCAATAAGGTGATTGAAGCCCCTTGGGGGGCCCCAAAGACCACCTCCACTTCTTTTGGAGACAATGGCTTTTCTGGGTCAGAATGCCACATGTCTTTATCACCGGATAATTCCTCTTTATCATCAGAGAAATCATACGAATTGGTAGAGCTTCCTGGATCCTTGATAGGTGACTCTTCAAAGAGATAACCAAGGAGATCAATGTCTTCAAGGACAAGAGATGTTAAGGCTTGGTCGGCAGATTGACTCCTTAGCATTTGTGTCAACTGTCTCATGAGAGCGTCGGGATCATACCCCAACCCATGTGAAGATCTGTCTACATGACAGTAGAGTCTCCAATCTTCTAGTTGACTTTTGGTCAAGGTGAGCTCCAATGGTGTGAGAATACCACGACCTTGTCCCAGACCGACTGGGTTTTGAGTGTCATAACCCATTTTCGTCATAATAGCTTGTGCCATAGGACTATATAGAAATATTTGAGGCATACCTTCGTTTTGGAAAGGTTCAAGCATGGAATTTGATGAGGAAGCTTCTGATCTATGGAAGTAGATTGGCTTCTCTTCTACTAAAGTTGCCGGAACAACAAAGGAAGCGGACGTAGGATCTTCTACGTTAGCAGGTGTCTCTATTGGAGGTAGAGCAGGCTGAACTTGTTGAGTGTCAGCTTGGCTTGACGATGTGTCGTCTTCTGGCTCTGACTTCATTTGTTGATTTTCAAGGACTTCCAGTTCCGAATTTTGATGACGAAGGTCTTGCTCTTGTTCTAAGGCAAGGCGCTGCAAGATTCACGCATACTCTTCAAGATCAGGCATGGGAGCCAAATCTTCTTCTTCGTCGGCCCTTTGTGGTTCAACACGATTAGGTTCCACTGGAGCGTTGAAGGGTGCTGAGTCAAGAACATTTTCTTGAACAGGGTCTTGGTCTCCTTCATCATCGGACCAGGACCCTTGTTGCCCATATGGGTTATACTAGATTACCGGTATAAGGTGAGTTCAGGAACCCATTCTTCATCGGAGAGATATTCTCCTGTTTCAAGGGATTCCTCCCACTCGTCGGTGTCACTGGCAGTGTCACTGGACTCGTATCCATCCATGGAGAATCCAATCACCGAATTGCAAGAGTATGATACCCCCTGCGCAATTTCATTTCTGAATTGAGGGGCATGAAATCACCAAGGGTGAATTTTCTTTCCACCTTTGAAGCCTTGGATTCTTCCGTTGCCCCCAGCGAAGCAGTGGAAGAGGAGGTCTCTGCGTTTTTTAGGGAGTTCTTGTTTTGGTTGAGCTTTCTCCTGTTGCTTGAGCTTGCGAAGTTGTCTCTTGGCTTGCCTTCGTTGTCGAGCGGTCGGCTTTGTTTTGATGATCTCCCAATTTTCATCTTTTAGGAGATCGGGATGCACCCATATAGGCTGTCCATCTGATGTTGGATAAGGAGCCAACTCTTGGGACGTCTGGGTCATTTTTATCACCCTAAAGGAAGTGGTAGTCTTCTTTTTTGGTGATTTTGAAGTTTGTCCATACGACACCTTGTTGACGGAGGCAGACCCATAGTTTTTGTCAAAGGTGATGACCCTGTTTTTCCACAACTCATTGATCTTCTCTCTCACAACGAAGCATTGATTGAGAGGAGGATGCGAGATCATCTGATGGTATGGACAATACTGAGGATCATTGGTTTTTCCAACATCTACTGGTCGTTTGTGCTCAGGCAAGGTGAGTTTACCATTTGCCACGAGCGCCTCGAAGATTTCTTCAACCTCTTCATCGAATGGGTATTTTTTCTCTACTCGTTCTCTGAAGGCATCAGAGAGTTCAGGTTTCTTACCTGCAGCTTTGTTTTCAACTTTCTTTGGTTGTTGAGGAGCTAACTTGGTTTGCACATTAAGAACCTCTTTTTTCTTTGGCTTTGAGGTCGTAATGGTAGCCAGCTCTTTCTTTGGTAACTGCTAACTTTTTGAGGTCTTTGATCACCGTTTCAGCCTCCATGGAAAATTCTAGGAGTTCTCCCAGGTGCTTGGATTTGTTGTCGATAATCATGGAGCGGATTCTCGCTCTCATGTTGTTACGACAGATGTCGACGAGTGACGCTTGTGGCAGCACATTTGAACACTTGTATGCCATCGCCTTCCACTTGTGAATGAAGTCGTAAGTTGACTCATTCTCTCCCTGTTTTAGGCTGCAGAGCTGTGCCATAGTAATAAGATGATCTTCACCTTTGAAGTGAGTCAGGAAGCGTGTCTCTAGCATGGCCCAATTTTGGATGGAGTCCTCCAACAGAGTGGAGTACCAATCGAAGGTCATACCTTTTAGGGTACTTTTAAAGAGACGGATCTTGAGGGCATCTTGATCCGCAACAGCTCCCGTCAATATTTTGAAGTGGATGATGTGTTGTCTGGCTGAACCTTTCCCCGTATATGTTTGGAGAGTAGGTTTCTTGAATTTTGTTGGGAACGGGACCGAGTCCATCCATAAGGGATATGGTGGCCTGATCCCATCCTCCTTCAGCATATCCTCTTCTCTTGCTTTGGTGAGGATATCATCAACATCCTTTTTGGTAAGGGCGCGTGACTCACTGTTTTCTGCATTTTCCTCGTTATCTGGAGGAGGTTGTTCTTTTCTTGACTCTACAAAGTGAGAAAAAGATTTTCCATGAGAGCCTCAATCCTCTGCTGACCTTGCTCCAATTGCTGGATGCGTGCGGTCGTTTCATCAGGAGGTGGATTGTGAGGTTGCTCAGAGTTTGTAGCCAAGACGTTCATTCCCCGTTATTTGAACGAAGAGATCATCCTTGAGACTGAGCTGGGGCTCATTCTTGAAGAGCTTGAAGAAGGATTACTCTGTTGTCCTTGGCTTGAAGGAGCAGAAGATTCTTCCAGGCGTCTTCGTGTCTGGGAGACACTGCGAGTCACCGGTCACCGAACATGAATTTTGGTTGCTGACTTCTGACGTCTTTTGGCTTTGCCAACCATACGGACAACAACAATTTGATTAGGTCTTTCTTTCTCGACCCATATTTGGGAGACTTAGAGGATAGGATGGTGGATCCTTTGCTTTTCTAGTCTCTTTTTCCATACAACACGCGGCGACGTATGCGACGGGCAATTTGAGCTTCTGTCAGCTCTGGCTGGGCTTTGGCAATGAAGAATGTACTCCCTCAAGCGCAGCAGCCGAGTCTATCTTCTTTGAAGGTGGGCATAGATAGGATTTGGACCCGGTCCTTCAACTGTTATAGCGAAGCTTTGAATTTTGCGAGTTCGGCCCCCGTTGAGATAAAGGGTCGAACTGCAGGGGTACAGGCCTTGGCAGTTTCTTATAGAGGCCTGGTGATGTATGATTTGATTTTTGGCTTGTAGGAGCAAGTCGAGTCATGATGAGTTGCCTTCATTGTCAGGCAAGAGGCTGGTTTCTCCTCCTTCATGTATACAAGAGGATAGAACCGGTTTTCTTTGAGAGAAGCCAGGTATGCTGGATATGCAGATGCTCGTGACCTCCTTTGTTTTGGTGAAGGTCTTGGGGACCAAGTCTTAGAGTAGACCTGGTTCTCTGCAGGTTGAGGCTTCATGGGGTTGCCACGAGCTTCTGGTTTCTTCGCGTTCGCCCTTGGTGTCATGGCAGTGACACGTTGTGGGGCGATCTTCTGCTTCTTGGCAAGTGTGATTTCCTCTACGGGAAGTGGGAATGGTCCCAGTGACCCGAAGATGATGGTCCCGGGAGTAAAGGTCGACCCGGTGTTCTGAGATTTGCCGAGGGAGGTGACGCTTCGGCAGTTGGCAGGGCGCTTATGAATGTGCATGTTCTGCTTCTCCTGGAGCATGAGCTGGTACTTGTTCTCATCGAATGTGATGGTTAATGAAGTTGCCATTGTTAGTTTTGAAAACTTCTGAAACAAGACCACTTCCATTAGTAATCACAAGAATATAGTGATCATAAATGGGAAAGAACTATGGTTTTGTCTTTTCAAATTGCTTAAGGGAACATGGCCCAGTCCAAGCGAGATGAAAGAAGGCAAAAATCCATAGAGGATACAATTGTTCTGAACGCAAGTACAGGAGGGTCAGAGCGAGCATTCCAGTGACTGCTAGAAGCAATTGTGGACCTTAATTCAAATTACCGAGAAGCGAGGCTCACTCGAGGTAAGATGATATAAGGTTGGATATACAAATGTGTCGATCGAGAATACAGTAGACCCCCGAGGGGTACTAGCACTGCTAGGCACAAATGTTGTAGATCACATCCTTGGAACAGACACGAGATGAGATTTTTGAAAGGTCAAAATCGGGTTCATAAAAGAGAGAAAATGGTGTTCCAATCCGAATAAGGGCTCAAACATTTCTGCGAGCGCCAAATCCGAAAGGGAATGAACCAAGATTTCTCAAATGTAAACCCAAAGATGACAATTTTTTTGAAGGAACACAAAGGCTTTTCAATTCGGCCTTATGAAACCTTAGTAGATAGATCAGTCCCCAAGTAAGGGTAGGATTACTTAATGAACCCGTTTAGAAGACCCGTGCATCGAACAGTCTAGCTGTCTCCACACTCTGCACGAGGCTTTTCTTAGATCCACTTTGGTCAAAGAACGCAATTGGCGCAACTTAGTGGGTTTTGAAAATTTTTTGATTTTTTTTTTATGGATTCATCAAAGAGAACGAGCGGTGTCCCAATCTGAATAAGGGCTCAAACATTTCTGTGAGCACTAAATCCGAAAAGGAGGGGACCAAACTTTCTCAAAGTTGATTCCAAAAAAGAAGATTTTTTTAAGGAGTTTTTTTTAAGAGTTTTTTTTTTTTTGAAATCCCTATCGTACTCATCAAAGAGAAAAGATGACCCATTCCCTGATAAGAACAATAGCTGCGAACATTTCTGTGAGCTATCAAGTTTAAAGAGGAAATGATGAAAGTTTCTCAAAATTGAATCCAAAAAAGAGAAATCAGATTCTTTTGAAAAAAAATTTGGAAGTGAGAAGGAATGGAAATAAGTTCAAAGGTAGAAAATTTCCAAAAATCCCATCTCATTTTTTTCGATGCAAGATCCAACATAGGCCACCAAATAGAAAGGAGCCTAAGAATTCAAGCATCGCGTTCTCAAGTGAGCTAGTCCCACCGGGTATGCCAGCTTGATGGACCCGATTTTTTCTCTCTTCTCCTGTCCCATCTGTCCCCGGGGTTGCCGAGAGCAAAATCGAATGGAGGGAGGAAAAGGGGAGAAAAAAGGGCATCTATATTTTTGTATGGGTATGCCAGATTTTCTATTATACTTGGAATTCAGAAATGGTGATCTGGAGATCCACCTTCGTAAGTAGAAAGGAAATCAACCTTTTTTTCTAACTTTTCATTGCACACATATTTAAGAAAAGAGACAGTTTTTTGAATGCCGTGAGAGGCGATTTTGTTTGCCGTAAAAGGCGATTTTGTGCCGTGAAAGGCAATTTTGTGCCGTGCAAGGCGATTTTGCCGTGAAAGGCGTTTTACAAATCTCATCAATAAAGAAAGACAAGAAATGTGATTTTTTGTCTCTTAAAGAAAATACAAAGTACAACAGAAAAGTAAGAAAGAGAATCTGACTTCTCAGGAGATTGTGGGGACCGGTTCAGATCGACGGTCGCAAGTTATGTATGGACTCCGCCATCGTCCTTCAAATGAGAACGCTTGATGCTTTGATTCTTCGGCTTAGCTTGGACTTCAATTTTTAAGAGGATAAGGACCAAGGGAAGGTCTTATACCCAATAAAAAATGAAGAGACGGGCTGAAAAGCCGCGTCTTGGCCATGTTGAGTAGAAGAAGATCAGGCTTTTTCTTACCCAAGGGACTTTGATCACCTTTGGGTGTTTGTTGCAACAGAGTTTTTCCTTGCAGCAGAGTTTCTTCAGAGTAGCGGGGCTTCTAGATTTTGAGTTCGGGATTCCGGGATTCTGTGTGTTGTGTCTTCTGGCTTCTTGGAGTCACCTCCTTTTATAGGCATTTGGTAGCCTTTAGGTGACTTTATGGGCTTTAATGCATTAAAACCACATAATGGGAGGAGTTACAGGTTTTAATTCATTTATTTTGTAACTCCTTTTTCTTGGCTTTTGATTGGCCGGTGGAGATAATAGGCATTTAAACGCCTTCAATCTCCTTGATGAGAGGAGTTTCATAACTTTAATGTCATGATGACTTGGACTTGTAACTCCCATTCCCTTGAATCTGATTGGGCCGTCCAAAATAATAAGTAAATGACCGCATTTAGGTGGGTCAATTAACAGCATTAAGTGGTCGCTGGGGATTTGAAGAGTCGCGGGCCATGCCGCGTCTTTTGGAATTCTTCCTGCGATGATCGACGATAGAACTTCATGTTGATCGATGTCGGATGGTCATGCAAATTCAGATATTGGTTGATACATGCGAGCCGGTGACATCTGTCTTGTCGATTTCTCGATCGATCGGACAATAAGTGCACTTTCTTGGTCAGCCGATTGGCAATCCTGGAGCGATCAGTGATGATTTCATGTGCTTAACGACGGATCCGTGATGTTGACGAAGATCAGTCGTTTCCAAGCATCAAAAATCAAACTTTCAGGAAATCATAGGGCTGGAACTCCCGGAATGCGAAAAGAATCAGAAAAAGGGGCCCTATGGCGGAAATCCGACGACTCGGATTCCCAGGGTCGCCGGCGACCACGGGGGGATTTTCCCCTTTGGTCGCCATTTTGTCGGCCGTTTTTCGAGCTTTTTTTTGTTTCTTTTTTCTCCTGTATTCTTCTTGACATTTTTCCTCATTTTTTGGCTTGGTTCCCCCGGTGAAAACCCAACGAGAAGTTGTGCAAAAACCGGGCACAAAGTTTCCTATTTTTTGGAAAAGCCGAAGACTTTGCCGCGTAGAGTTGCTGATTTTTGTCAAGAGTTGAAACTAGGTCAAACGATGTTGGAATGACCTGAAATTTGACATGGAGCTTGAAAGTCCTGGGATCCTAACCCTAGAGGGGGGGTGAATAGGGTGAGCTACAATATGTGACCAATTATGACAAATTTTAACTTCTTAAAAATAAACTAGTCACAAGTGATGATAAACAAACAAAAATGCGAAAGCTAAAATGAATCATCACAACGCATTCACCATCACACAATGATTTATAGTGGTTCGGCATCAATGCCTACATCCACTACTGGCTTGTGATCCAATCACCCCACCGGATTTCCACTATCTATGCTTTTAAATAGGCTAAGCAATAACCTTTACAATGTTGTTTTTCTAGGCTAAACAACAACCTCTACAAGATGTTTTTCCAAGGCTAAGCAATAACCTCTACAATGTGCTTTTCTTAGGCTAAGCAATAACTTTTACAGTAAAAAGATTTTCTCTCAATGTAGTGTCTTCACAAACACTTTAAGAGACACATGTAAAGCTCAATTACAATGCTTCTAAAATAGGCGGATATGAAATTGAAAAAACCAACTCACACAAACACTATATGAATGCAAATGCGTATGCTCATGATGTGTGTGTGTGATAACTTCAATCAAGTTTAAAAACTAAGCTCAATCAATATATGCTCAAAGCATTTAGAAATTTAAGGCACATAAAAGATTTGATTGAAGTGTAATACAAATCACATGTATGAATACAAACTTGTTAATGATATGAAAATCAAAGACTCACAAGTTGTATGAAATTAATTAACTTAGAACATGTGATGCATGTGTAATGTTGTTTTCAAAACCAAATAAATTTAACTAAGGTTTTAATGAATGAAAACAACAAATAAAGATTCAACCAAGAAAATGAATCATGCTTTAAAAGAAATCAAAGATTTTGGCTAATCATGATTAAGGAAGATTTTAAAACAACTTGGATTGAAATCAAAGTGAAGAATCCAATCTAACTTAGATCAAACATAAAAAGAAGAATGGATTCAACACATCAGAGTTATCTTGCTAAAAATCATTTGCCAATAATTTAAACAAAGCATATAACATATGATTAGTAAAAGTAAAACTTACTTAGAGATTTAACTTCATTGATCCAAGCTTTAGCTTCACTAATGACCCCTTGGTCTCTCTTAGTTCATCCCCTTTTCTTTGTCTGAAAACACCTCAAGAGTGGCTCTTAGTTCCTCTATTTTTCAACCACTTTTACAAAGGAATGAACTTGTATTTATACTCAAAAATTGAGTTCTTGCGTCTCCCCAGTCGACCTACCCTATTCCCGGTTGACCTGGCCTTCAACGGTCATAAAACTGACCGTTTGAAAAAGTAGCCAACGGCTCTTTCTCGGTCGACCGCGCAGTGTGGTCGGTCGACTGGGTCCCCTGGGCCGGTCGACCGACCACACTAAAATAGCATTTTTCAAAGAGATTTCTTGAGGGATTTTTTGGGCCACTGAATTAAGCTTGGAATCATGTTTTAAATCAAACTAAGAGGTTTAAAAACATGAAACATAAAAAGCCTAAAATGATTTGAAAGATATAAAACAAAGGCTAGCTTGATTTGATAAAATTTCTTTTCGAAACTAATTGTATCCAAGTTTAAAAACAAAACATGCACAAATCAATATTTCTACAAGTCTAATACCCAATGCATGTGTAAATTAAGATTTCAAGTTTTTCTAAATCAATGCATGTGTGTAAATTCAAATGATGCTAGAATGATAATGCATCCATCAAATTGCAATACACAAAAATCCTAACAATCTCCCCCTTTGTAATTTGATGGCAACTCACTCACCACTGAATGTACACACTAAGTCTTCAGCTCTCCCTAAGCTGGACAACTCTTGAAATCTCTTGGATGCTCCTTCTCTTAGCTTGGGGTCTGGGTCTTTTTCTTCATTCTTTTTTATGCTTGGAGCTTGATCATTCTTTAAGTTTTCATTTTTTAGCCAAGCATCTTCTTTAGCTCTCAAGCTTTCTCTTCTTTCAGCTCTCCCCCTCTGACCATGCACTCTCTCCCTTTGGCAAGATATGCATTCTCTCCCCCTATAGAAGATTCTACAATATCTCCCCTTAGGAAGCTTGGACATTCTCTTTCCCTGTAGAGAACTTGAATGCTCTCTCCCCCTTTGACATTAAATTGCAAAGGTACCTACACACATGAAACAAGAAAAATACCTTTTAGTAGCACCTGTTAACAAAAGAAATCGAAAATGAAATACATAACAGGTTATCATGTATGGAAGTAGTCTCTAAGGGTTCAAAGCCAATACAAAGGTCAATTTGATCAAAACTAATATTTCCTATGAAGGTTTACACTCCCCCTCAATCCATTCTCTCCTTTTGTCAAACTATTGACAAAGATATAACTATTTGGTTCAAGAAGAAGATGGTTTAACCAATTGAGGGCCAACTTCTAGGAAAGGATTAGACACGTTTAACTATAGGGCACAATATGATCAAATTACCAAAAGAACAAGGTCAAAGCGATCATGGATACCAATTAGAAAAACAAGGAATACCAATTGAAATTCAATGATAAGACTATAAAATCAATCACTCTAAAATGGAGTTATAAAGAATATAACTATTAAGATAAATCCAAATTAGAGCTATCCATGATGAAATGGGGTTTACTTAAACATAGCATCATTCAATTTAACTATGAAAGTCATATGCTATGAATGTTTTGAAATCATTTCGTTCAATCAATAAATATGACTATTAAGTGCAAGATGAGTGAAATGAAATTCAAACATGAAGCCAACCTCAACTAATAACCAACCAAGATTATGAATACATAAGCATGGTGGTCATGAGATTTACCTATATGAGCAAGAGATGTGGCAAACATGAAAATTATGATGCTAATGAAATGTGACATGGAACAAAAATATATGACTATGAAGTTCAATCCAATGTACACAAGGTTTATCACATTCACAAGAAATGACATCAATTGGATATGAAATAAATCAAAAATTATATTAAATGAAACCAGTTGAATATGCCAACATGATTAATAAGCAAGGATGTGACAAACACAAAATTCCATCAAGCATCATAGATGGATATTCATCACTTTTAATGATATAACTAATGAGCATAGTGATGAACAAGAGAAATTGCAATGCAAAAGGATATAACTTGGAAATGCATGCAATTTTCAAAGTGTCAAAATCATATGAATTCAACATCTAATAGAAATCCATCAAACAATAGATATAACTATGAAGTACAATGAATGGATTTTAAAGAGGTTCATAAGATCAAGATCATTACTATGAAGTTGAAACATGTATAAGGATGACATCACTTAGAGAATACACATGAATCAACATCATAACCATCCAAAAAAATGACTAGAAAGCATAAAGGATGGATTTGAGTTTTAGTATGGTATCTACAAATATAAATAAGATCACAACCATACATGGAACCAAATGACGTTTGCATATAAAAATAATATAACTAAATAAGCAAAGATGCAAATGACTTATAACAACAATCGATCATGAATAATCTAGCTATGAAAGCTTTTGTAATCACAATCAATTGAACATCAATAGAAATGCAATGCAAGAGATATAACTCAAAGTGAGCAAAAAGCAAATCTAACATGATGAAATTATAACCAAATGATTTTGAAAACCAAGAAATGTAACTAGAGATGTACATGAAGACAAAATCAATTGATCATAAAGAAACAATGCATTTTAATAAATGTAACTATCGAGGAACAAAATGCAAATGTATATTACGACAAATTTTAACTTCTTAAAAATAAACTAGTCACAAGTGGTGATAAACAAACAAAAATGCGGAAGCTAAAAGGAATCACCACAATGCATTCACCATCACACAATGATTTATAGTGGTTCGGCTTCAATGCCTACATCCACTACCGGCTTATAATCTAATCACCCCATCGGATTTCCACTATCTATGCTTTGTAATAGGCTAAGCAATAACCCTTACAATGTTGTTTTTCTAGGCTAAACGACAACCTCTACAAGATGCTTTGCCAAGGCTAAGCAATAACCTCTACAATGCGCTTTTCTTAGGCTAAGCAATAACTTTTACAGTAAAAAGTTTTCCTCTCAATGTAGTGTCTTCACAAACACTTTAAGAGATACAATTAAAGCTCAATTACAATGCTTCTAAAATAGGCGGATTTGAAATTGAAAAAACCAACTCACACAAACACTATATGAATGCAAATGCGTATGCTCATGATGTGTGTGTGTGATAACTTCAATCAAATTTAGAAACTAAGCTCAATCAATATATGCTCAAAGCATTTAAAAATTTAAGGCACATAAAAGATTTGATTGAAGTGTAATACAAATCACATGTATGAATACAAACTTGTTAATGATATGAAAATCAAAGACTCACAAGTTGTATGAAATTAATTAACTTAGAACATGTGATGCATGTGTAATGTTGTTTTCAAAACCAAATAAATTTAACTAAGGTTTTAACGAATGAAAACAACAAATAAAGATTCAACCAAGAAAATGAATCATGCTTTAAAAGAAATCAAAGATTTTGGCTAATCATGATTAAGGAAGGTTTTAAAACAACTTGGATTGAAATCAAAGTGAAGAATCCAATCTAACTTAGATCAAAGATTAAAAGAAGAATGGATTCAACACATCATAGTTATCATGCTAAAAATCATTTACCAATAATTTAAACAAAGCATATAACATATGATTAGTAAAAGTAAAGCTTACTTAGAGATTTAACTTCATTGATCCAAGCTTTAGCTTCACTAATGACCCCTTGGTCTCTCTTAGTTCATCCCCTTTTCTTTGTCTCAAAACACCTCAAGAGTGGCTCTTAGTTCCTCTACTTTTCAACCACTTTTACAAAGGAATGAACTTGTATTTATACCTAAAATAGCATTTTTCAAAGAGATTTCTTGAGGGAACTTTTGGGCCACTGAATCAAGCTTGGAATCATGTTTTAAATCACACTAAGAGGTTTAAAAACATGAAACATAAAAAGCCTAAAATGATTTGAAAGATACAAAACAAAGGCTAGCTTGATTTGATAAATTTTCTTTTCAAAACTAATTGCATCCAAGTTTAAAAACAAAACATACACAAATCAATATTTCTACAAGTCTAAAAACCAATGCATGTGTAATTCAAGATTTCAAGTTTTTCTAAATCAGTGCATGTGTGTAAATTCAAATGATGCTAGAATAATAATGCATCCATCAAATTGCAATACACAAAAATCCTAACAGAGCTTCTCGAGCAGTAGATAGGACCAACCATGGGCTTTTGCTTGAGTTTTGAAGCCGTTTGGAGTCTCGTTGCTGCTAGGCTTGATTTTGCCGCGAGGAAGACGTCACGCTTTGATGTGCGGTCAACTGATGTCCGATTGACCTGAAATTTGACAGGGAACCTATTGGAGTCATTTTGAGATGATCCATTAGCTCCAATTTGGATGTCATGGTCCTGGGGTGCTCCGCCGCTGAGAGGCTTGATTTTCTTTCGGAGATTCAAAGTCGGGTCACACGTTGTCAGAATGACCTGAAATTTGACGTGTAGCCCTCTTGGAGCATATTGAAGCCGTCCATGTACTCCATTTGATGAGTAATGGTCCTGATGGTTCTCGCCACCGAGAGGCTTGATTTTCTTTCGGAGCGTCAAAGTCGGGTCAAACATTGTCGGAATGACCTGAAATTTGACGTGGAGCGTTTTGGAGGTATTTTGAGACCATCCGTAGGCTCAAAATGAAGTTTTGATATCTTTGAAACCGTCACCGCCTAAGACGCCTGTTTGGCTGCCGGAGGAGTGAAGTTAGGCCAAATGGTGTCGGAA
Organism: Cinnamomum chago; assembly: GCA_038049695.1. Lineage (NCBI taxonomy): Eukaryota > Viridiplantae > Streptophyta > Magnoliopsida > Laurales > Lauraceae > Cinnamomum > Cinnamomum chago. The sequence goes on along the minus strand of CP142454.1, from coordinate 51,065,182 downwards.
TGCCCCGAAACTTCATGTGAACTCTTCTTTTGGCTATCTTGAAGGATCTATCAGTTTTCAAGTGATTTTGACAAGATCTGATGCTTGAAGCTGCAATGCCCTTTTGTAGTAGGATGTTGCTTCATGTAGTTTCTTGATGTTGTAGAGGCAAAGTGACATTTTTGGTGTCAACACTTCTGATGTTCTGCCTTTTTCAATTGATAAGTCATGCAGCAGGAGGCAAATGCTGCAATCTCTCTTCATGTTGTTCCACCAAAATCTGCCCTTCGAGTTCTGATACATCTTCGTACTACCTGGATGCATAGAGTATTTCGTACTGTGAGCCTCTGTCATGATATCATTCCTCAAATATTCAATGTTAGGCACTCATAGACGGTTTCAGTAGTACAAAACTCCATCAACAATATGAAAGTCGGGGCGGTCTGCTATTTGCTCTGAAATCTTGGCCAACTTTGGATCTTGCAACTGACTTTCCTTGATCTTCTGAATAAAGGAAGGCTCTGACACTGACATGTTTGCAAACAAAACACCTTTCCTTAGTGGCTGAAGGTCTATACTCAACTCTTGCAATTGCTCAAAAATACAAGTGCCACTTAGATTTGCCAAGCCTACTGATTTCCTGCTCAAGGCATCAGCAACTACATTCGCTTTCCCCGGGTGATACTTGATTGGAAAATCATAGTCTTTGATGTTTTCCATCCATCTTCTCTGCCTCATGTTCAATTCCTTCTGAGAAAACAAATACTACAAACTGAGGTGATCGGAGTAGACTTCGAACTTCTCTCCATAGAACTAATGTCTCCACATTTTCAACGCAAAGACAACAACTGCCAACTGAAGATCATGGGTGGCATAATTCTTATTGTGATCTTTCAACTGCTGGGATCCATATGTAACAACTTTTCCCTCTTGCTTCAACACGCAACCAAGTCCAACATTCAAAGCATCGGTAAAAATGGTAAAACCGCCGCTTCCGGATGGTAAAATAAGGACTAGTGTTGTAGTCAATCTCTTCTTCAGTTCTTGGAAACTATCTTCACACTGATTTGTCCACAATGGTACATTATTCCTTGTCAACTTCGTCAAAGATGACGCAATCGACGAAAATCCATGCACAAATCTTCGGTAATATCCTACCAAACTGTTGTACAAATAGCTACCTAAAAATTACGCAACTATAAGCACGTTTTAACTCGCAAGTGCACAAGATTAGACAAATAGTATAGAAAGCAAATACGAGATCATTCCCACAAGGATTGGATTTATCTGTGTTGAAAATTAATTTCCTAGAACTACTAAATAAATGGCACAAACTAAGAATGCAAAAGTGAATGAAGACCCTAAAAAAAACTTATTTCACAACCCTAAGATATCTACTCAAAGTTAAGGTGCAATACACAAAGGCACTCGGTGTAGACAAGGTGTTCAAAAAGACGTTTTAAAGATGATTTTGAACACTGAAAATTTCGAAACAAAATATTAAAAACAGCGCTTGATTAAAAATAGAATTGGATTTAGGCTAAGACAATGAGAAAACTAGTTAGGGATTTGATATTCACCGCTAATCTTCTTCCTTAAGCAAACGACATGCACAATGCTGCAAAACAAATTTTAGATGCTCATGTTTGTCAACCTAAAGGCATGATATCTACTCTTTAAATTATTGATTTCCCTCAGCAACAAGTTAGGCATGGGTATCTACACTAACTCTTCTCATTCTGACAGTGTTTGGCATGGTATCTACTAATTTGCACTTTAAGAACGCATAACACAATGGAAATCGACAAACACACAACTCCTAGAACATGGTATCTATTCTAGTTGTTCATGATGATTAATTTCCAGAACTTATAACTAGTTCTTTTGTTACTCTCACAGGCACAAGACTCGGTCATCTAAATTTACCTGTGTAACAAACTCATTACACATCATGCACATGGTGATCAAGCATAACATAAAGTATGTAAAGAGTAAAATATAATTTGAAATTAATCAATTAAGCATCACAAAAGCAGTTTACAGCAAAGCCATATCAAAATCCTTAAAGAAACATGATTAGGGCTTCAATCGAGCCCTAACTAAAGTACTTAGTTACCCATAAATTAAATAGACATCAAGAACATACAAAATAGAAAATAAAAACAGAGGAAGAAGAGAGCTCTTGATGGTGTGTTGATCAGCAAGCTTGTTTGGTCTCTGCCGTGATGGATGGAGCCGAATGGGATGGTGTACTGCGATGGTGTGCTCCCCTCTTCTTCTCCTTTCTTCTTTTCTATTTTATTTTCACTCCCCCAGATTAGGTCTTCCACGTCTGGTGCTTCTTTCTTTTTATAAGAGTTCACAACCCCTTCACAAAGCCCACTGCCACAGCCCGAAATTAGGTTTCTCACTTCACTTGGACTTTTCCACTCCAACGCAGGCCCATGTATCATCTCATGTGCTCCTTCAATTCAGCCCACGATTTTCTTCAGTAAACTCAATTAGGCCCATTGAGACTTTTCCACCACAATTTCTCTAGACACCCAAAAATTGCACTTCAACTTTATTTTTCATGTATTCCCAAAATTGAGCACCTATAATTCAAAACAATTAAATTTAGTGCAGTTAACCAATCCAATTATACAAAATCTAAGGGAAATATTTATCAAAAAGTTATATAAATATTAACATATCAAATACCCCCAAACTTAGATTTTGCTAGTCCTCGAGCAAAACTAAATATTTAAAAGTAAACAACACAAGTCATGGCAACTCGAATAGAACATCCGCACACAGTAGAAATCAGAAGTGCTCTTTCTCACCATCAACTATAGAAAGAACTCTGATTAAAATATGCACGTTATACACAACCTTAAAACTAAGAACAGAGTTCCAAACAATTAATTCTCAGTCCAACTCAGTTACCTCCCTTAGTAAGGAACGCAAATGCTTTCTTCAATGTATAGTGAATTAACTCAATTGCCAAGTCCTACAGCAGAGACAAATCATGCAAACACTATTTCCCAAAGTACAAAATCAAGAAATACAAAACCAGCCAAGAAGGAAATTATTTTTATTTTTATTTATTTATTTATTTTTTACACTTGGTCTCACCAAATCTTCACCGTTTGACGCGAACGCTCACTACTGATTAGGCAAGAGGCCCGGTTACTAAGCAAAGCTTGGGGAAACCACATTATTTATTTAATTTTTTTGCCTAACTCCATTAGCTTTCTAACCAACCCATGTAGCAAGCGTTAGGCCAATGACTCCCAAGCTAGATAGCTTAAGGGCATCAAGTGTAAAACACTCCTCGGGCTTATTAACTCGAGTTGAAAAGGCTTCGGAACTAGACTTTTTTTTTTTTTTTTGAATCTGTAGGCTTGCAAGGCATTGACTGAAGTTATACTAAGTGAAACAAAGCTTACACAACTAAACTCCACCTCAAAACTCGACAACATTGGTTGTGCATGTGAAATAGTAAGGATTAAGCTCATGCGTTAGAAACTAAAAAGAAGCAAGAAATCAAGACTAAATAATGTCAAGCTCGATGCATATGTTCTCAGCTTTAAATTCATGTATGACAAGCATATTAGTATTCGGAATTCAAAGCATCTACAGCTGATAACTATAGAAAGAACAACTTCATAGTTTTAACTCATGGAAACATTCTAACTCATAGACTAACATGCTGCCAGAAATTACCAGATTCGACGTATGTTCAGTGTTTTGCATATATCTCACAAAATAATGGTCCAACTTTGGCGTTCTTAATACGGTTAGATTCAGAACGAAAAAAAAAAAACGAAGAACACAACGCAGATCACTTGTCAATTGGTACAGTATTTATGAAATAGTAAGTGCTACGTTTAAATTTGACAATCCCTACCCCCAAACTTAAATGGAACATTGTCCTCAATGTGAAAACATATAAGACAATATAAAAATGAAGAAGACGGGGTAACGAGACTTCCCTGGATTTATGTAATGAGTTGCTCCATGCAAAGCAAATAGGACAGAGGTCGCTCCTCCAAACTTGGGCATTGACATCGGCACTTCATGGGAATTTAATGGGCAGCAAAATAGAGACAGAAAATGCATGAGGTAAGCTCACAAGAAACTAAGAAGAAAAAAATAATAAAAATAAAAATAAGAATAAATAAAAAAATAAATAAAATATTCAAAGAAATGAAAACAAAACATTGGGTTGTCTCCCAACAAGCGCTTGGTTTATAGTCGTCAGCCGGACTGTGGGACTCTCATGCAATGTACTGAATAGGTTGGAGAGTCACATCCTCGTCTCTATTTTGAAAGCTCATGTCAATATATGGCTTGACTCTGTGTCCATTCACCATGAATGTCCGATTCTTCTCTTTGCTATGAACCTCCAAAGCCCCATGAGGGAAAACTTTTGTAACAACATACGGACCATACCACCTAGACTTGAGCTTACCAGGGAAAAGTCTCAATTTTGAATTGTAGATCAACACCTTCTGTCCCACATGAAACTCCTTCCTAACTAGCCGCTTATCATGATACGCCTTGGTCCGCTCCTTATACAACTTAGCATTCTCATATGCATCATACCTCAATTCTTCAAGCTCATTCAGCTGTAACTTCCTCTTGTCACCTGCTTGTTGCATATCAAAGTTGAATTGCTTAATAGCCCAATATGCTCTATGCTCCAACTCCACTGGTAGATGACATGCCTTCCCAAAGACTAAACGATATGGGGACATTCCAATGGGGCTCTTGTATGTGTTGACACCAAAAATATCACTTTGCCTCTTCACACCAAAAGCTACACGGAGCTGCATCCTACCAAAAATAGGCAGGCGCCACTTCAAGCATCAGATCTTGTCAAGATCAAACAAAAACTGCAAGGTCATTCAAAACAACCAAAAGAAGAGGTACACATGAAGTTTCGGGCCATTCCGACATCATTTGGCCTAGCTTCACTTCTCCAACAGCTAAACAAGCGCTCCCGGCGGCGACAAAATCGGAGACACCAAATCTTCGATCAGGGCCTATGGATGTTCTCAAAATATGTCCAAAAGGCTCCATGTCAAGTCTCAAGTCAAACCAGCAATGTTTGACCCATCATCAACTCTCCAACGGCTGAATCAAGCCTACCAGCGGCAGAGCACCCCGGGACCATGGCACCCAATTCAGAGCTTGCGGATCATCTCAAAATGACTCCAATAGGCTCCTCGTCGAATTTCAGGTCAATCGGACATCGTTTGACCAGAAGTCAAAGCTCAGCATCTCTCTCGCAGGAGAAACAAAGGTCAATCGGACATCGTTTGACCAAAAGTCAAAGCTCGGCATTTCCCTTGCGGTGAAATCAAAGGCAAGCGTTTGCATGACTCCAAATGGCTTCAAAACTCAAACGAAAGCCTATGGTTGGTCTTATCTACTGATGAGGGAGTCACACGTCGAATTTCAGGTCAATCGGACATCGTTTGACCGAAAGTCAAAGCTCGGCATTTCCCTCGCGGTGAAATCAAAGGCAAGCATTTGCATGACCTCGAACGGCTTCAAAACTCAAACGAAAGCCCATGGTTGGTCTTATTTAATGCTCAAGAAGCTTCAGCTCAAATTTCAGGTCATTCCGACATCGTTTGACCCTGTTTCAGCTTCTGGCGGAAAATCAGTAGTTCTGCGCTCGGCTTTTCCCGGAAAATCGGAAACTTTGCAAACCAATTTGCAAGGATTCTCATCATGTTTTTCAGAGGGAAATCAATCCAAAAATGTGGAGAAATGTCATAGAAAACAAACAAAAAAAACAGAAGCGAAAAACGACGAAAAACGGCCAGAAACGGGCCCCGGGAAGCAATTTTCCCCCCAGGGTCGCAGAGCCCCGCGACCCTGGGCCAGGCCGGCGACCATGGCCCATGGTCGCCGGAGACCATGGGGCCGGCGACCCTAGGAGGTCCGGGGCGCCGATTTCGCCCCGGGACCCCCCGTTTCGTCCGTTTTCGCGAGACGAGTTGTTCTGTCCCTGTGATTTTTCCAGATTCAGACTTTTGAGGCTCCAAATTCGCCGATATTCGCCAAGATCACAAGAATCCTTCCAAGAACTTCAAAAACTTCGTTGATCGCCAGCTGAACAACCAAAAAGTGCACTTTCTGCCCGCCCGATCGCGAAATCGACTGGACAGATGCTGCCGGCCCACTAGTATCAACCAATGTCTGAAACTACATGATCATCTGATGTTGATTTACATAAGGATCCATCGATGATCATCGCAAAGGGAATTCCAAGAGACGCAACATGGCCCGCGACTCTTCAGCTACCAAGGTGGCCACTTAATGCTATCAATTGGCCCGTTTATGGCAAGTTAATGCGGTCATTAACCCATTATCTTGGACGGCCCAATCAGAAGCCTCTGTTCAGGAGTTACAAGTCCAAGCAATCATGGCATTCAAGCCATGAAACTCCTAACATAATGGAGATTAAAGGCGATTAAATGCCCATGACTCTCCTCCGGCCAATGAAATCCAAGGGTCAGGAGTTACAAAACAAAAAGCAATTAAACTCGTAACTCCTCCCTTAATGAGCTTTATTACCATAAAGGCTCATAAATCACTCCTAAAGGCTACCAAAAGGCCTATAAATAGGAGTCCTCTCCAAGCATTCCAAAAGAGGGGGGACACACACAGAAGGATCCGGGAAAATCGCCACAGATCCGGAAAAATCGCCAGAAAATCATTCAAAAATCCTTGGAGAAATCTCTACAACCCTGCTCCTTCAAAAAAACTCTGCTGCAACAAGTTCAACAAGGTGATTGAAGCCCCTTGGGGGGCCACCCCCCCCCAAAGACCACCTCTCCTTCTATCCAACATGGCTAGATGCGGCTTTTCAGCCCGTCTACTCAGCCTTTTACCGGATATAGGACCTTATCTTGGTCCTTATCCTCTAAAAATCTGAGGTTGGAGCCAAGCCAAGAAATCAAGCACTATGTTCTCATCTGAAGGACGATGGCGGAGCCCATACATGACTCGCGACCATCGATCTGAACGAGCCCTCCCACAATCGCATGAGAAGTTAGATTCCTTTTTCTTACTTTTCTGTTGTAAATTGTATTTTTTCTAAAGAGACAAAAAAATCACATCTCTTGTCTTTCATTATTGATAAGATTTGTAAATCGCCTTTCATGGCAAAATCGCCTCCAACGGCACCAAACCGCCTTCTACGGCACAAAAACGCCTTTCACGGCATTCAAACAAAACTGTCTCTTTTATTAAAATATGTATGCAATGGAAAACTAGAAAAAAGTTTCATTTCCCTTTTTACTTGTGAAGGTGGATCTCCGGATCACCATTTCTAAATTCCAAGTATTAAAGAGAAATTGGCATACCCGTACAAAAAAACTGATGCCCGCTTTTCCTTTTTCCCTCCACCATACCCCGTCAGCCCCGGGGCGGAGGCAGCTTTGGAAAAAGACAAAAGCCGGGACCATCAAGCTGGCATACCCGGTGGGACTTGTTCATTTGATGAACATGTGCTTAGATTCCTTTTGGCTCCTTTTTAGTTGGTGGCCTATGTTGGATCTTGCATAAAAAAAACACATGAGATGGGATTCTTGGAAATTTCTTCTTTTGAGTTTATTTCCAGTCTTTCTTGTTTCTAAAAAAAAAATTTCTCAAAAAAAATCAAAAACAAAATCTGATTTAAAATTTTTTTTTCAGATTTTTCTCTTTTGGGTTTAAGTTGAGAAACTTTGGTTTTTTCCTTTTTGGACTTCGGGATCGCAGAAATGTTGAACCCATTTTCGGAATGGAACACCATTCGCTCTCTTCTATGAATCCATAAAAAAAAAAAACAAAATCTGATTTACAAAAAATTTTCAGATTTTCCTCTTTTGGGTTTAAGTTGAGAAACTTTGGTTTCTTCCTTTTCGGACTTCGGGATCGCAGAAATGTTGAACCCATTTTCGGAATGGAACACCATTCGCTCTCTTCTATGAATCCATAATAAAAAAAAAATCTTTCAAAAAAAAAAAGCCACTAAGGTTGCACCAATTGCGTTCTTTGACCAAAGTGGATCTAAGAAAAGCCTTGTCCAGAGTGTGGAGACAGCTAGACTGTTCTAGGCAAGGGTCCTCCAAACGGGTTCATTAAGTAATCCTACCCTTACCTGGGGGCTGATCTATCAACTGAGGTTTCATAAGATCGAATTGGAGATCTATGTGAACTCTTAAAAAAAAAAAATCTTCAAAAAAAAAAGAAAAAAAAAAAAAAAACTTCTGTCATTTTTGGATTCATATTTGAGAAATCCTGGTTCCTTCCTTTTCGGACTTCGAGATCGCAGAAATGTTGAACTCATTTTCGGATTGGAATACCATTTGCTCTCTTCTATAAAGTCCAATCTTGACACTTTCAAAAAAAACTTCCGTCACTTTTGGATTCACATTTGAGAAATCCTGGTTCCTTCCTTTTCGGACTTTCGAGCTCGCAGAAATGTTGAGCTCATTTTCGGATTGGAATACCATTTGCTCTCTCCTATGAATCCAATCTTGACCTTTCAAAACTCCCATCTCGTGTCCTTTCCAAGGATGCGATTTGCAACATTTGTGCCTAGCGGTGCTAGTACGCCCTTTCGGGTCTACTGTATTCGCAACCGACACATTTGTATCTCAACCTTATATCATTTTACCTTGAGTGAGCTTTGCTTCTCGGTAATTTGAATTAAGGTTCACAATTGCTTCTAGCAGTCACTGGGACGCTCATTCTGAGCTGACCCTACCTGCGTTCAGAACAATTGTGCCCTCTATGGCTTTTCTGCCTTCCTCATATTGCTTGGGCTGGGCCATGTCCCCTCGGGCGACTTGAAAAGGCGAAACCATAGTATTTTCCATTTATGATCACCATATTCTTGTGAGTACTAATGGATATGGTCTTGTTTCAGAAGTTTTCCAAAAACTAACAATGGCAGCTTCATTAACCATCACCTTTGATGAGAACAAGTACCAGCTCATGCTCCAAGACAAACAAACCAAGCGCACTTACAAGCGCCCCGCCAGCTGCCGAAGCGTCATTTCCCTCGGCAACTCAGAAGACACCGGGTCAAACTCTACTCCCCGGACCATTGTCTTTGGGTCATTGGGACCATTCCCACTACCCGCAGAAGAAACCGCACCTGCCAAGAAGCAGAGAACCGCCCCTCAACGTATCACTACAGTGATACCAAGGGCGATCATCAAGAAACCTGAGGCCCGTAGTGCTCCTGCAAAGCCTCAACCAGCAAGAAACCAGGTCTGCTCAAAGACTTGGTCTCCAAGGCCTTCACCCAAACAGCGAAGGTCACAAACATCAGCAAAGCCAGCATACCTGGCCCCTCTCAAGGAGAACCGGTTCTACCCTCTTGCTTACATGAAAGAGGAGAAGCCTACCCTCCGCCAAACAAAACCAACTCAGCACGAGCCGGCTTGCTCATACAAGCCCAAAATCAAATCTTGCATCGTAAGGCCTCCGCAAGAACCTGTCAAGGCCTTCACACCTGCGAGTCGACCCTTCCTCTCAACGGGAGCCGAACTCGCAAAATTCAAAGCTTCGCTGCAACAGGCAAAGGACCGCGTCCAGATCCTGTCCCTGCCCGTCTTCAAAGAAGACAAGCTTGGCTGCTGCACACCAGGGACTACTTCCTTCATTGCTAGGGCACAGCCAGAGCTAACCAAAGCTCAAATCGCTCGTCGTATGCGTCGCCGAACGGCATATCGACAAAAGAGACTAGAGAAGCAAAGAACCCAGGATTCTGCACTTCAAGTCTCCCAAAAATGGGTCGAAAAAGAAAGACCCGACCAACTTGTTGCTGTTCATATGGTTGGAAAAACCAGAAAACGCCAGAAGTCAGCAACTAAAATCCATGTCAGACGACCGGTGACTCGCAGCGTCTCCCGGACACGAAGACATAAAGAAAACTCTCCCGCTTCTTCAAGCCAAGGACGTCGGAGTGACCACTCTTCGAGCTCTTCATCTAAAAGAACGAGCTCCAGCTCAATCACCAAGACTGTATCCTCTTTCGACTCTCGAAGAATGAACGTCTTGGTCACAAATACTGAACAACCTCCGCCGCATGATGACGTAACCGCACGCATCCAGCAGCTAGAGCAAGGGCAGCAGAGGATAGAGACTCTAATAGAGAACCTAATTCTCAATCTTCAGCGTCCACAAAACAATGAAGCTCCTCCGAGCCATCAAGGCGACGAGGAAAATGCGGAAAACAGTGAGTCACGCGCCCTTACCAAAAAGGACGTTGACGATATCCTCGCCAAAGCAAAAGAAGAGGATACACTAAAGGAGCATGGGATCAAGCCACCATATCCCTTGTGGATGGACTCGGTCCCGTTCCCTACAAAATTCAAGCAACCTACTCTCCAAACATATACGGGGAAAGGTTCAGCCAGACAACACGTCATCCATTTCAAGATCCTGACGGGAGCTATTGCGGATCAAGATGCCCTCAAAATCCGCCTCTTTGCAAGTACCCTAAAAGGTACGGCCTTTGATTGGTACTCCACTCTGCCGGAGGACTCCATTCAAAATTGGGCCATGTTGGAGACACGCTTCCTAACCCACTTCAAAGGTGAGGATCATCCTGTTACTATGGCTCAGCTCTGCAGCCTAAAACAGGGAGAGAATGAGTCAACAGATGACTTCATTCACAAGTGGAAGGCAATGGCATACAAATGCTCCGATGTACTGCCACAAGCATCACTGGTCGACATCTACCGAAACAACATGAGAGCAAGAATCCGCTCCATGATCATCGGCAACAAATCAAAGAACCTGGGAGAACTCTTGGAAGCATCTATGGAAGCTGAAACGGTGATCAAAGACCTCAACAGTCAGAAATCATTAAAGAAAGAGCCGACTACCATTGCAACCTCAAAACCAAAGAAAAAGGAGGTTCTCAATGTGCAAACCAAGTCAGCTCCTCAGCAGCCAAAGAAAGATGAAAACAAAGCTACAGGTAAAAAGCTTGAACTCTCTGATGCCTTCAGAGAACGGGTAGAAAAGAAATACCCGTTTGATGAAGACGTTGAAGAAATCTTTGGGGCACTCCTAGCAAATGGCAAACTTACATTGCCTGACCCCAAAAGACCAGGAGATGTTGGCAAAACCAACGATCCTCGGTACTGCCCATACCATCAGATGGTCTCACATCCTCTCAATCAATGCTTTGTTGTGAGAGAGAAGATAAATGAGATGTGGAAAAACGGAGTCATTACCTTCGACAAGAACTATGGGTCTGCCTCCGTCAACATGGTGTCGTGTGGACAAAAACAAAAATCACCAAAAGAGAAGATCACTACTTCCTTCAAGGTGATAAAGATGACCCAAACGTCTCGAGAGTTGGTTCCATATCCAACATCAGACGGACAGCCCATATGGGTACACCCCGATCTCCTAGAAGATGAAAATTGGGAGGTCGTCAAAACAAAGCCAACCGCTCAACAGCGAAGGCAAGCCAGGAGACAACTCCGCAAGCTCAAACAGCAGGAGAAAGCTCCGAAAAAGCAAGAAGTCGCTGAAAAGGCAGAAACCTCCTCTACCGCTTCACTGGGGGCAACAGAAGAGTCCTCTCCTAAGGCTTCAAAGGCGGTAAGAAAATTCACTCTTGGTGATTTCATGCCACCACATCTCAAAGATGAAACTACGCAGGGGGCATCATACTCTTGCAACTCAGTGGTCGGATTCTCCATGGATGGATATGAGTCCAGTGACACCGCCAGTGACATCGATGAGTGGGAAGAATCCCTCGAAACAGGAGAATATCTCTCCGACGAGGAATGGATCCCTGAATCTCATCTTATGCCAGTAATCTGGTATAACCCATTACAGCCGCAAGGATCCTGGTCTGATGATGAAGAAGACCAAGAGGCTGTCCAAGAAAATACTCCAGTGGAACCCAACCATGTTGAACCACAAGGAGCAGACGAAGAAGAAGATTTGGCTCCCGTGCCTGATCTCGATGAATACGCAAGGATCTTGCAGCACCTTGCTATAGAGCAAGAACAAGGTCGCATCAATCAGCTTCGTCACAACCCAGCACCGGAAGTTCCTGAAAATCTACAGGAATCTTCTCCGGTAACCCCGGAAAACGAAGAAAGCTGTTGGATCGACGATCCTCTTACATCTGAGGACGAATCTGATTCCCAACAGTTCATCTTGGAGGCATCTTCCGTCAAAGTTACTTGCAATGCAATAACTCAGGATGATAATTCCTCACCTTCTCAGGCTTCGTCTCCTGGAACAGTGACATCGGAACTCAAACCTCTTCCGACCGATCACCTTGGAGAAATTCCAGCCGGTGAAATCTTCTTCGGAGAAAATCCGGTCAATTGGTCCCAAATGCCCGATCTCATCGGTGATGTCTGGACCAACAAAATATTCGACAAAGAAGGAAAGTTGCTGGATGCTGTTCAGGACTTGCTCCCGGAAAATGCTCCATGCAACACAATTACTAAAGATGGCAATGCTGACAGAGAGAAATCTTCAGCAAATGAGAAGGAACAACCCCTCGATCTCGAGGGTGACCTTCTAAACAAAGACCCTTCTCCAGAAGCTCTTGAAGTTGGTAGAGGTACCCGTTCTGGCCGGGATTACCACAAAAACTACAACCAACCTTCTGCTTCTTATGTAAATCCTTTGGGAAAACAAGCTGTAAACGCCCCTAGTGGCAAGAATAATGAAAATGCAGGCCCCAAGGAGGCTTTCAAGTACAACTTGATTCAGCACTTCAAACACATACCTGCACGTCTGCACATCCTAGACTTGTTACGAATGTCACCACAGACTCGTGATAGTCTCATTTCAGAACTACAAATGCTGGATACGGATGTCGACAAACATGCCCCACAAGTCCTACAAATTGAAATGGACCATAGGGTCAAAAAATCAAAAACTCCCTCAAAAGGAGAAAAGAAGAAAACTGAAGGATCCTGCATCGAATGCCTCTCGGTTCAAAAAGCAGCAAGTGCGACCATCGCCTTCACCAAGGAAGACCTCCTGCTAGGCGAGACAAAGCACAACCGACCCCTGTACTTCACCGGGTACATCAAAGAGGTACCACTACGCAGAATCCAGATCGATCCAGGTTCTGCACTCAACCTCATCTCCACTTCGGCACTCGAAGAACTGGGCATTCCGCCTAGCAAGCTGAGCCACACGTCTGTGTCCATCTTTGGATATGATGGCAGCGCTCAAAGGCCGATCGGCAAAATCGGGTTCAAGTTGCAAATCGGTGATCTTATCTCCGAGGTCACTGTCTATGCAATAAAGACCCCTTCATGCTACAACATCCTTCTCGGACGCCGCTGGATACACGAGAATGGTGTTGTCCCTTCGACTTTATATCAGTGCATCAAGTTCGTTGGCAATGACGGCTTGATACATCGAGTGTTTGCAGACAAAAAGCCCTTCAAAGGCAAAGAAGTCTATTTCGCAAATGCTCATATGTACAAAGATGAAAAAGAAGAAAGGGAGGAAGAAACAGCACCCTTTGCCGAAAATCTCCAGAAAGACAAAGGCAAGGCTCCTTAGCAATCACCAGAAGAAAGTAAACCCTCTATCAAAACCAAAGAAAATAATCAATCTCCCTTCATGGTCTCCCTCAAGTCTTCAAAGCCTCTGGTGATCACCACCAAAGCAAAGAAGACAAAACAGAGGGCTGGGGGCAAGTTTGCTGTCTCCTTCGTGTCTATCTTGCAAGACACGGATTCGGACTCAGAGCCAGAAGACGATACATCGTCAAGCCAAGCTGATGATCAACAAGTTCAGCCCGCTCTCACTCCTATGGAGACAACCGTTGACATAGAAGATCCAGCATCTGCTTCCTTCGTTGTTCCAGCAACATCAGCAGAAGAAAAGCCAATCTTCTTCCATAAATCAGAAGTTTCTTCATCAAATTCTTCGCTTGAACCTTTCCAAAATGAAGGTATGCCTCAACTATCCCTGTATAGTCCAATGGCGCAAGCTATCATGAAGAAAATGGGCTACGACGCTCAGAACCCAATCGGTTTGGGAGATGGCCGTGGTATTATCACGCCATTGGAACCAACCCTGACCAAAAGTCAACTGGAAAGTTGGAAACCCCACCGCCACATAGAAAAGTCTTCATATGGGCTGGGGTATGATCCTGACGCCCCCTTGAGACAGTTGACACAAAGGCTGCAAAGTCATCTTGCCAACCAAGCCTCAACATCTCATATTAATGAAGACATCGATCTCCCTGGATATCTCTTTGAAGAGTTGGTCGTCAAGGATCCAGGAAGTTCATCCAATTGGTACGATTTCTTTGATGATGAAGAGGAATTGTCCGATGATACAGACACACGGTTCTCTGACCCAGAAGAACCACTGTCTCCAAAGGAAGTGCCCTACTTCGACCTAGTTTCAACAGGTGATTGGGACCATCTCATAGCAAATCTTGAGAAAAGTACCAATCAAGAAGACCCATGGACAAAAGCAGAGCCGTGGTCTGTAGATACCTTTGGAACTCCAGAAGGCTTTGTTGGGTTGGAAGCCTCCGAAAATATTGTGGAGGAACCACCTTCAAATCTTCCAACAGAAGATTCTGTTCAAAAGATAGACTTGGGAAAACCTGATAACTCACGTCCTGTATTCATAAGCAAGAATATAAAGGATGATGAGTTACCCGAGTATATCGCGTTTCTTCATGAGTTCGTTGATTGTTTTGCATGGTCTTACGCTGAGATGCCTGGCTTAGACCCCAAAATAGCAATACATAAACTCAATCTTCAAAAAGATATCAAGCCTGTCAAACAAGGCCAAAGAAGGTTCCGTCCTGACGTGATGGACAAAATTGAACAAGAAGTTCAAAAACTCAAAAACGTTGGCTTCATCCGTGAGGAACAGCATCCTGAATGGTTGGCCAACATCGTCCCCGTGACAAAGAAAAATGGGCAAATCAGGGTCTGCATTGATTACAGAGACCTGAACAATGCATGCCCAAAAGATGAATTCCCGCTCCCTATACCGGAGGTGATGATCGACAATACCTGTGGGTTCGAGCGAATGACATTCATGGATGGCTTCTCTGGCTACAATCAGATAAAGATGCATCCTGAAGATGGAAAACACACAGCATTTCGGACCCCGTTTGGCGTGTATTGCTACACTGTCATGCCATTCGGTCTGAAGAATGCCGGCGCTACATATCAGAGGGCTATGATGAAGATATTCCAAGATATGCAGCACAAGACGGTCGAATGTTATGTCGATGATCTCGCCGTCAAAAGCAAAAGAAAAGAAGACCATCTCAAAGATCTTCGAGAAGTCTTCCTCCGACTTCGCAAACACAAACTGCGAATGAATCCCCTCAAATGCTTCTTCGGTGTTTCATCGGGTAAGTTTCTCGGATTCATAGTACGGAAAGCTGGCATAGAGCTTGACCCCACCAAAGTCAAGGCTATCCTAGAAATGCCATCTCCAAGAACCCTAAGACAATTAAAAGGGCTCCAAGGAAGATTGGCATACATTCGGCGGTTCATCTCCAACCTATCAGGAAAGTGCCGTCCATTCTCTCGGTTAATGAAGAAAGGTGTCGATTTTGTCTGGGATGCTGAATGTGAAGCCGCGTTCCAGGACATCAAGTCATACCTGACTAAACCTCCAGTGTTGGCTGCCCCCACAACTGGAAAACCATTCCTCTTGTACACAAGAGCCCTTGACTGTTCTTTAGGCGCTCTACTCGCACAAAAGAATGACCAGGGAAAAGAAGCTGCTCTATATTACCTTAGCCGCATGTTGGTAGGTGCAGAGCATCGCTACTCTCCAGTCGAAAAAGAATGCTTGGCAGTGATGTTCGCCGTACAAAAACTGCGTCACTATCTGCTATCCAACACAGTGTACCTGATTTCGAGGATCAACCTCCTAAAGGTCCTTGTCACAAAAGTAGGTTCTCTCAATGCCCGACTGGCAAAATGGTCCATCCTCCTGTCACAATTTGATATTAGGTATGTACCACAAAAAGCAATCAAAGGCCAAGCTCTAGCAGACTTCCTCGCGGAGCATCCATTGCCTAAAGATTCTCCACTCAGGGATGACCTCCCAGACGAATCAGTCTACAGTGTGGAGACTTCCTTATCAAACGCTTCCTGGCACATGTACTTCGATGGCGCAACCAGGACAAATGAAAAGGGAAATCAAATATCGGGAATTGGCATTCTCTTTGTTAATCCCGACAAATACATGATTCCACACGCATTCTCGCTACTGGAACCATGTTCAAACAATGCAGCTGAGTACCAAGCCCTAATCATAGGATTGGAACTCGCCCTTGAATCCGGCATCACTACGCTGGAAGCTTTTGGAGACTCTCAACTGATCGTCAACCAGCTGAATCAGAAATTTGAAGTCAGGAAGCCCGATCTGTTGCCTTACTACAACAAAGCACAATCGCTTCGACAAAAGTCACATCACCCACATCCTCAGAGGTGGAAACATTTCTTGCAGATGCCCTGGCTGGACTTGCTGCGTCTATGGCAATCCAAGAAGGGGAAAACATGCAAATTACAGTGTGTCAAAAAAGGATTCTCCCTCCTCTCAACACACATCAAGCAGTTGCTAAATGCCACCAAGTGGTTGGAAGTCGGATCTCCGTCCTTAAACCTCTGATCAGCGATTGGAGGGATCCGTTCATTGATTACATAATGTTCGGAATCCTACCTGAAGATCCAAAAGAACGGGTAAGCATCCAAAGACGAGCCCCAAACTTTCATTTGGATATTCCTTCAAAAATGCTGTATAGAAAATCCTACAATGGAGTACTTCTACGCTGCTTGTCACAACAAGAGGCTGAGGGAACACTCAAAGAAGTACATGCTGGTCTTTGTGGAGCCCATCAGGCTGGGCCTAAGCTCTACGATCAGATAAAAAGGTTAGGTTATTATTGGCCTACCATGGTGGCTGATGCAATGCAATTTGCTAAGCGCTGCCAACAATGCCAAGTTCATGGAGATTATGTCCACATGCCTCCGGAATGGCTACATCCTACAACAATCTCATGGCTTTTTTGAAGCCTGGGGTATGGACATCATAGGTCCTATCTCCCCTCCATCGAGCAAAGGTCATCGCTTCATCTTCGCCGCTACGGATTATTTCTCCAAGTGGTCAGAAGCATTCGCGCTTAGTGAAATGAAGACGTCATCAGTCCTTCACTTCTTGCGCACCAACATCATTTGTCGCTTCGGCATACCTAAAAGATTCGTCCATGATAACGGACCACAGTTCCGCGATCACCGATTCTACAGGTTCTGCGACAAATACAAAATCCAAAGTTGTCCTTCAACTCCGTACAATCCGGCAGCGAATGGACTAGCAGAGGCCTTCAACAAGACGCTCTGCAAAATCCTCAAGAAAATGGTCTCTAGTCACAAAAGAGAATGGGGCGACAAACTGCCTGAAGCTTTGTGGGCCTATCGAACCACCGTTCGAGGACCAACCCATAGCACACCATTCTCCTTGGTCTATGGATGCGAAGCTGTTGTCCCTTTGGAGGTTCAAATTCCTTCCTTAAGGGTATCTCTACAAAATGACATGACGCAAGAAAGCAATGTCAAATTGAGACTCCAAGCGCTGGATAACCTCGATGAGAGACGGCTCGAAGCTCTACAAAGCATTGAACTCTACCAAGCACGCATGGCAGGATCTTTTGACAAGAAGGTCAGGCAACGCGCCTACAAAAAGGGAGACTTGGTTCTTACAGTAAAAAGACCAATGGTTTTTCCCAACAAATCCAAAGGCAAATTTGAACCAAAATGGGAGGGACCTTTCGTCATCGACAAAGTCTTCTCCAACGGCGCATACGCTCTTCTAAACATGGAGGGTGACAGATGTATGCTGCCCATCAATGGGAAGTTCTTGAAGCGGTACTACCCTTGAAGGCTTCTTCCATCGGGTCAGAGCGACGCCTGCACGGCCAAAGCCTATTCCTAGGTATCTGCTCGTCAAACCCACTCCTTTTGGAATTTTCATCCTCTTGTTGAAATTTCTAAAAAAAAAACCCCTCAAAACAATGTTTCTTTCATCGTTTCATTGTTCAAAAAAAAAAAGCAAATCCAAAAATCCAAGTTTAGGAGCTTCTTCCCAAACTTGACCAAAATTTTCGATCCTTGAAACCAAAATTCATGGTTTGAAACAAAATCAGGACCTAGGGATTTCAGCCCTAGTCCACCTCGACTTTTACCACCAAAATGGTTTTGAGTCAAAATTTACGACCCTCGAGTCTTTAAACAAAAAAATGGTTTTTCAAAAACCGCAGGGAAGCGACGTTCAGTCGATACTTGCAAAACCCAAAATCGGAAGGATGCGAACCCCATTCGATACTTCCAAAATCCCAAAATTTCAAAAATCGTGGAGACGCAACGTTCCAGTTGATATCCACAACCCAAATTTTAAAACAAACAAAACAAAGGTTCGAAAAAACCTCAAACTTCAAAAATCGTGGGGAAGCGACATTCCATCGATACCCACAAAACAAAATTTTTGAAGACAAAAGCAGGGAAGCGACGCTTAGTCGATACTTGCACCCAAATCCGCGAGGAGGCGACATTCCATCGATACTCGCAATACCATTCAGCAGGGAAGCGACGCTTAGTCGATACTTGCACCCAAATCCGCGAGGAGGCGACATTCCATCGATACTCGCAACCGAATGAGCAAGGAGGCGACATTCCATCGATACTTGCAATACCATTCAGCAGGGAGGCGACTTTTTAGTCGATACTTGCATTTTTGAAAACCAAAAACCTGGCTTTCACGCCAAAAAACCCGGCTTCCATGCCAAAAATCCGGCTTTCATGCCAAAAAATCAAAAATCCGGCTTTCATGCCAAAAAATCAAAAATCCGGCTTTCATGCCAAAAATCAAAATTCGGCTTCCATGCCAACAAAACAAAACTCGGTTTTCAAAAAAAAAAAATCTGGCTTTCATGCCAAAAACAGAAAATCTGGCTTCCATGCCAAAAAGAAATTTCGGCTTTCATGCCAAAAACAAAATCTGGTTCTTACACCAAAAACAAAACCGGCTCTCATGCCACAAACCAAATCTTGGCTTTCATGCCATCTCAAAATTTTGGCTCTCATGCCATAAACCCAAATTTGGCTTTCATGCCACCTCAAAATTCGGCTTTCATGCCATCATAAAAAAAAAACCTGGCTTTTACGCCAACCAAAACAGAAACCCGGCTTTCATGCCAACAAAACAAACTGGTTTTCAAAACAAACTGGTTTTCAAAACAAACCGGCTATAGATGCCATCCAAATCCGGCTATAGATGCCACCCGAAATTTGGCTTTCATGCCGTGAACAAAATCTGGCTCCCATGCCAAAACATGTCTCAAAAACTGGCTCCCATGCCAAAACAATCATTTGACAAAAGATTTCTCACAAAATGACAAACTTTTGATCACATCCCATTTAGCAATCACTTTAATCACAATATTTGAGTGAGCGTAGGGAAAACAAAAAAAAAAAGTACCAAAAAAATACATGTGGTACCAAAAAAAAAAAGAAGAAGAAAAGAAAAGTGTTCACAAGCACTACAAAAATGTATACCAAAAAAAAATACATGTGGTATATAAAAAGAGAGAAAGAGGGGTCTCAGCCAAAAATGCCCTCCAGCCAAGCTTTCAATTCCTCAAGCAAACTCTTGGCTTCATCCGTCAGAGTCTCCAAGGCACGCTTCTTCAAGAATCTGCCATGAGTAGCTGGAGAAGGCTCTATCCCTTCTGCTACACCAGGAAGATTATCCCGAGCAGTCTGCCATCGTTCATTCTCTCTAGCCTTCCTATTGAGAATCTGACCGGACTCTGCAACTTGGCGAATCAAAGCACTCTCCCTGTCACGAGCCTCTGTTATGGCAGTCCACGTACTAGCGACTTGGGCTTTTAAGTGTTCGAGATGCTTCCTTGCCTCCTTAACTTCTCCATCAAGGATGCTAAGGTCATGCTGCAGCCTGATGATGTCTAACTCTGCTCGGTTCCTCTCCCGAACCAGCTGCTTCCTGCCCTGTGCAGTCTCTTTCAATTCCGATTGAGCCTTCTCAGCAGGATTCAAGAACATCTCTTGGAAGAACTGGTCATCAAGATAGCTGATGGTCTCAAACCACCTGTCGCCTAATGCAATGATCCTATCAACGATCGCCCGGGCGTCCGTAACATCCAGACCAATATCTTCCTCAGCATCTTTGAGAATCTCCTTCACATGCGGAATCTTGCTACGCGCAACATCCAAGTGTCCAGAAAAGAGGGTCTCAATCCAAGAACTCAAAACCCGCATCACCACCTTCTTCGCATAATGAAGAGATGGGTCAGATGAAGACTCACCCTTCTCTGACGATTGGCTGCCCAAGTCATGTCCCATCGGAAGAGTAACAACAGAACACTTTCCAATCGGGGCCACTGGAGAAGGAATCTCAACATGAGGTCTTGCCTCTGCCGCGTCAGAATTGGCTGGAGAATTAACTTCTGGCATCCCTGGCTCTGGCTCTGAAGGAAGCGATGGACTCTCTTCTGTCACTTCAAAATCTGCCAAACAAAAAAAAAAAAAGGTATGAATATGATCCTGTTAAAAATCACTATCAGGGTTATTATTATGAAAGTACCTTCTTCGACGATTGGCGGAATGGCTTCCCTCTCCATGAACTCATCGGAAGTATCGTCTACACTGGCGTCCATCGATGGTTCAAAGTCGTCGGAATCCTGTGATAAATCAGCTGATACAAAAAAAAATGTGTGTTAGCAAATCAAGTCACAGACAAAAAAAAAAAGAAAAGAAAGCGGGAAAAAGTAATACCAGTTGGAGATTCTGCATTCATTTCAGAGTCCCTTGGTTTATCTTCTGGCGTCTCCACAAGGTCAGGCATCCTCTCATCGGTTGCAACATCAGGGATCGCCATGTCTTCCTCTTCTGCTAAAAAAAAAAAAAAAAAAAAGAAGCACGAAAAAAAAAAAGAAAAAAAAAACGTGCAAAAAGAAAAAAAAAGAGAAAAAAGAAAGAAAGAAAAAAAAAAGAAAAAAAAGAAAAGGAAAGAAACACTTTCTTTTTCCCATCCTATTTCTACATGGATTTCTTGCAAAAGAAAAAAAAAGGATAACTTACTTGAAGCCATGGATGGAGAAAAAGAAGAACTTGAAGACTCTTGAATAAGGAGAACTCTTGCACTTGGAGCAACTCTTGAAGACTTTTGCAAAAAGAAAGCAATAGGAGCAAGAGATCCAACCTCAATTGCTTTTATGGAAGAGAGCAAACCAAAAGAGGAAAGAGGAGAAAAGCAAAGAGGTAAGTGCTAAAAATTAGCAACCTTCCCAAAAGAAAAGGAAACTTGGGATATTCTCTCCCAAAACAAAGATCCTTTGAGAAATTCTCTCCCAAAGAAAGATATTTTGAGAGAATCTTTCCCAAAATCAAGAAAACTTGAGAAAATCTCTCAAAGTAAAGATATTTTTGGATATTCTCCACCCAAAAGAGATATCTTTAGATATTCTTTACGAAAATGACACCATATGAGATCTAAGCCATCCTTCAAAGCTTAAGGTCCCATGGGTTAGCCCATATGAGCCAGGTTTGACCACCTAGGCACTAAAAGTGGCTTTTAGTCAAAATTCCTCTTACCAAGAGCATACAAAAAAAAAGGGTCCCATGCCTCTTTTGAGTTGATTGGACCATACAAAAATTCCAAGCCTCATGAGCTTCCAAAATCCAAAACCATCTCACCTCATGAGCCAAATTGAGCCAAACCTTGAAATTGACATTTCACCAAAAATCAGACCGGTCCCCTAACATTCCACATACAGCTTGTTAGGTTACAAGACCAAAACCAAAAACCAAAACCTGACCCCCCAACATTCCACATACAGTTTGTTGGGTCACACGGTCAAAACCAAAATCCGACCCCCTAACTTGCCACATACAGCCTGTTAGGACTCAAGGTCAAAACAAAAATCCAAATCCGCATCCCCGATGTCATCTTCAATACTTTGCCTCAAGATGGTACATGATTCCTATCACTACCATACAAATCCCCTGGAAGCTCAAAAGGCTACTCCATCAAAAAAAAATGCTCAAAGACTCTTGGTCAAGTCAGAAGCTCTTCTTCAAGATTCTCTTCGAGGCACATCGACTGCAAAAGCTATATCGTCGCTGTACCTCGAGGGGGCATTTGTTGACACCAAAAATGTCACTTTGCCTCTTCACACCAAAAGCTACACGGAGCTGCATCCTACCAAAAATAGGCAGGCGCCACTTCAAGCATCAGATCTTGTCAAGATCAAACAAAAACTGCAAGGTCATTCAAAACAACCAAAAGAAGAGGTACACATGAAGTTTCGGGCCATTCCGACATCATTTGGCCTAGCTTCACTTCTCCAACAGCTAAACAAGCGCTCCCGGCGGCGACAGAATCGGAGACACCAAATCTTCGATCAGGGCCTATGGATGTTCTCAAAATATGTCCAAAAGGCTCCATGTCAAGTCTCAAGTCAAACCAGCAATGTTTGACCCATCATCAACTCTCCAACGGCTGAATCAAGCCTACCAGCGGCAGAGCACCCCGGGACCATGGCACCCAATTCAGAGCTTGCGGATCATCTCAAAATGACTCCAATAGGCTCCTCGTCGAATTTCAGGTCAATCGGACATCGTTTGACCAGAAGTCAAAGCTCAGCATCTCTCTCGCAGGAGAAACAAAGGTCAATCGGACATCGTTTGACCAGAAGTCAAAGCTCGGCATTTCCCTTGCGGTGAAATCAAAGGCAAGCGTTTGCATGACTCCAAATGGCTTCAAAACTCAAACGAAAGCCTATGGTTGGTCTTATCTACTGATGAGGGAGTCACACGTCGAATTTCAGGTCAATCGGACATCGTTTGACCGAAAGTCAAAGCTCGGCATTTCCCTCGCGGTGAAATCAAAGGCAAGCATTTGCATGACCCCGAACGGCTTCAAAACTCAAACGAAAGCCCATGGTTGGTCTTATTTAATGCTCAAGAAGCTTCAGCTCAAATTTCAGGTCATTCCGACATCGTTTGACCCTGTTTCAGCTTCTGGCGGAAAATCAGTAGTTCTGCGCTAGGCTTTTCCCGGAAAATCGGAAACTTTGCAAACCAATTTGCAAGGATTCTCATCATGTTTTTCAGAGGGAAATCAATCCAAAAATGTGGAGAAATGTCATAGAAAACAAACAAAAAAAACAGAAGCGAAAAACGACGAAAAACGGCCAGAAACGGGCCCCGGGAAGCAATTTTCCCCCCAGGGTCGCAGAGCCCCGCGACCCTGGGCCAGGCCGGCGACCATGGCCCATGGTCGCCGGAGACCATGGGGCCGGCTACCCTGGGAGGTCCGGGGCGCCGATTTCGCCCCGGGACCCCCCGTTTCGTCCGTTTTCGCGAGACGAGTTGTTCTGTCCCTGTGATTTTTCCAGATTCAGACTTTTGAGGCTCCAAATTCGCCGATATTCGCCAAGATCACAAGAATCCTTCCAAGAACTTCAAAAACTTCGTTGATCGCCAGCTGAACAACCAAAAAGTGCACTTTCTGCCCGCCCGATCGCGAAATCGACTGGACAGATGCTGCCGGCCCGCTGGTATCAACCAATGTCTGAAACTACATGATCATCTGATGTTGATTTACATAAGGATCCATCGATGATCATCGCAAAGGGAATTCCAAGAGACGCAACATGGCCCGCGACTCTTCAGCTACCAAGGTGGCCACTTAATGCTATCAATTGGCCCGTTTATGGCAAGTTAATGTGGTCATTAACCCATTATCTTGGACGGCCCAATCAGAAGCCTCTGTTCAGGAGTTACAAGTCCAAGCAATCATGGCATTCAAGCCATGAAACTCCTAACATAATGGAGATTAAAGGCGATTAAATGCCCATGACTCTCCTCCGGCCAATGAAATCCAAGGGTCAGGAGTTACAAAACAAAAAGCAATTAAACTCGTAACTCCTCCCTTAATGAGCTTTATTACCATAAAGGCTCATAAATCACTCCTAAAGGCTACCAAAAGGCCTATAAATAGGAGTCCTCTCCAAGCATTCCAAAAGAGGGGGGACACACACAGAAGGATCCGGGAAAATCACCACAGATCCGGAAAAATCGCCAGAAAATCATTCAAAAATCCTTGGAGAAATCTCTACAACCCTGCTCCTTCAAAAAAACTCTGCTGCAACAAGTTCAACAAGGTGATTGAAGCCCCTTGGGGGGCCACCCCCCCCCCCCCAAAGACCACCTCTCCTTCTATCCAACGTGGCTAGATGGGGCTTTTCAGCCCGTCTACTCAGCCTTTTACCGGATATAGGACCTTATCTTGGTCCTTATCCTCTAAAAATCTGAGGTTGGAGCCAAGTCAAGAAATCAAGCACTATGTTCTCATCTGAAGGACGATGGCGGAGCCCATACATGACTCGCGACCATCGATCTGAACGAGCCCTCCCACAATCGCATGAGAAGTTAGATTCCTTTTTCTTACTTTTCTGTTGTAAATTGTATTTTTTCTAAAGAGACAAAAAAATCACATCTCTTGTCTTTCATTATTGATAAGATTTGTAAATCGCCTTTCATGGCAAAATCGCCTCCAACGGCACCAAACCGCCTTCTACGGCACAAAAACGCCTTTCACGGCATTCAAACAAAACTGTCTCTTTTATTAAAATATGTATGCAATGGAAAACTAGAAAAAAGTTTCATTTCCCTTTTTACTTGTGAAGGTGGATCTCCGGATCACCATTTCTAAATTCCAAGTATTAAAGAGAAATTGGCATACCCGTACAAAAAAACTGATGCCCGCTTTTCCTTTTTCCCTCCACCATACCCCGTCAGCCCCGGGGCGGAGGCAGCTTTGGAAAAAGACAAAAGTCGGGACCATCAGTATGCAGTCCGATACGCCCACAATGCATCATTCAAGCGTAGAGACCAGTCCTTCCTTCTAGTATTCACTGTCTTCTCTAGGATGCTTTTGATCTCTCTATTGCTTATCTCCACTTGACCACTGGTTTGAGGATGATATGGAGTGCCAACCTTATGTGTGATCCCATATTTCTTCATTAAGGAAGCAAAAGCTTGGTTGTTGAAATGGCTACCTCCATCACTAATTATCGCCCTTGGTGTCCCAAACCTAGTAAAGATGTTATCCTGCAAGAACTTCACAACAACTTTGTGATCATTAGTTTTTGAGGGGACAGCCTCGACCCATTTAGATACATAATCCACACCCACAAGAATATATAAATAACCAAATGAGTTAGGAAATGGACCCATGAAGTCAATACCCCACACATCAAAGAGCTCCACCACTTGAATGTTTTGCAATGGCATCTGATTTCTAGAAGAGATGTTCCCTGTCCGTTGGCATCTGTCACACGAGCTGCAAAACCAAAAAGCATCTTTAAACACATGAGGCCAATAAAACCCAGATTGTAATACCTTAAGTGTTGTTCTCTTGGCTCCAAAGTTTCCTCCACATGAAAACTGATGACAATGTTGGAGAATGCTCATATGTTCCTCCTTTGGAACACACCTTCTGAAAATTTGATCTGGACAGAATTTGAACAAGTTGGGCTCGTCCCAATAGTAGTGCCTAGACATAGACACTAATCGCTTCCTTTTTTGGCTAGTCATACCTGGGGGAAAAACCTTAGTAGTTATATAATTAATAATATCTGCATACCATGGAAGTTGTAAATCAATTGCAAATAACTGCTCATCTGGAAAGTTTTCACTCAAGGGAAGCTTGTTCCCTTCGGCATCATGAAGTAACCTGGACAAGTGATCTGCAACCATATTCTCACTACCCTTCTTGTCTTTAATCTCAAGATCAAACTCTTGCAGTAAGAGCACCCATCTAATCAACCTCGGTTTAGCATCTTTCTATTGGGATTTGTGTATGCCCTAAAGCCCACTGACTGCACCCTCTTCTCTGTTACTGGATATTTACTAGTTATTTAATGGAAGGACTCTTTTCTCTTACTGCTTGTATATATGTATGGTTGTGTAAGGCCCATTGTTTCTAGTAAATGACTTGGGTGTGTAGTGGCTAGACACAGTTAGGTCTGAGTCATGGACACTTGAAACAATAAACTTGTTCATAACTGAGAGATGGAGTTGGGCACTTCATCTTGGTATAAGTTATAGTGAGATACTCTCCTGTATTCAGGGTGACTTACCTAAGTCACGGGAGGCTTTTCCGGATTTATCTCATTAGTGCATGTGTCATGCATTGAACAGGACCACTTGTAGGTGTGATCTCTAAAATAGTACTATCACAGAGAGAGATCAAGTCACCTCTTGCTACTGAGTGACCAGTGCTCTTAATCTTGAGCATTTGTGGATGAACTGACGAAGTCAAGTTCTTGTGCTTTAATTCACTATTGGGTGAGATCTTTTTCATGGGTCAACAGCTCTGTGTTTTGGGTGCTCGGGCTTGATTAGTTGGGACATGCAAATGCAATATGGAATCTATGGCATCGTGTGATGGAATGATCGTCCCCTTAGAATTATCCGATTAATCATCAGAATCTAAGATCTTAGTATATGGATGTTCCATATGGATATTGAACTTGTGGGTCGCTCCCTGGATCAAGAGAATGATATCCGGATGATGATTAAGTCAAGGGTATGAAGTTCTAAGGATGAGATGTAATCAAGAAGGTAGATAGTACATCGGTTAACCTACTTGATTATGGATGTTACATAGAGGGGCATTTTGGTCATTTCACTTGGTAGGTCGAAGACAAATGTCATTCCCTAACGAGCTTAATTCATATTTAATATTTGTCCCTGGAGTGCAACCGTAACTCTTTAGTGGAATGAGTTAGGGTTAAAATGATCTTACTGTTGCTATGGGGTTAGCATGGACATTTTGGTCATTTTGGGAGCCAAGGGCAAATATGTCTTTTGGTCCCTCTTCTAGCCATCTTCCTATATTGGCATGGTTTCCTAATTTAATTAGATGATATGTGGTTGAATTAATTTTGTGGAAGAATGATTTTGAGTTTAAATTCAAATAGGCTTTTTATGGCATACATGAATTTAACTCTAGCTAAATTATTAACTTGTGGGCCATGGTGCGTTTATCTATCTTGTGGGCCAGCCATAAGGGGAGCCCCTTGTGTGAGGTTTCCAAGTTTAACTAGGTATCTTTACTTGGAAGGAAGAATTCCTCTTTGGGTAAGAATTCCTATAATTAAAGTTTACTAAATTTTAGTGTCTTTAATTAGAAGGTGTTGCACTACTATGGTAGCTGGTTGCTTATTTTATGGGATGGTCATTCCTATTTGAGAGGACTCTTAAAGGAATGTGAAATTTATATAAATCACACCATACCCAAGGCGTGAAACAAGGATTGAAAAAAAACCCTAGGCGTGCATTAATTTGGAGCACCATTGGCCGCCCAAGAGAGGAAGAGAAATACACGCCCATTGCCCTCCTCTTCTTCCTTCATTGAAGAGAGGAGATCAGGTCCTGGTTTTTCCACAAAGTGTAGTTCAGAAAACCCCTCAAGGAATCCATATTTTGATCCCACAATCAAAGCCAATCAGATTGGGTTGTGGAATAGAAGAGAAGATCAAAGGAGAAGCTACTGCAGAAAATTCATGCAACTTGTATTGCTGATTGCAGGCTGAGATCAGACCTTTGAAGTTTTTCTTTTCAGAGATTTGAAGTCTTCATATCATCAAGGTATCAGTCCTCACTCATCTCCTTTTATTGCACACTTGTTGATCATGATTTCTTGGAGTTTATATGCGTATTTCATGGCTGATTTGCGCTGCCAGATCTGATCTGTGATTGAAAATCAAAGATATATCAGCCATGGACGTCCTTTACATGTGTATTCAGATCAGAATAGCATGGACTTTCACTTTCTTATCAAACAAAAATCTCAATGCAGCATGATCAGTAAAAACAATAACTTTAGAACCAATCAAGTAGGACCTAAACTTCTCTAAAGCAAATATAACAGCTAACAATTCTTTTTCAGTAGTGGAATAATTATGCTGAGCATCATTTAAAGTTCTAGAAGCATAATAAATAGCATGAGGTACCTTGTTAACTCTCTGACCAAGAACAACTCCCAGTGCATTATCACTGGCGTCACACATGAGCTCAAATGGGAGGTTCCAATCAGGTGTCATCATAATGGGTGCAGATGTGAGTAGCTCTTTCAATGTGTTAAAGGCATTCATGCACTCTTCTGTCCACACAAACTCAAAATCTTTAGACAATAAAGCACAAAGAGGTTTAGAAATTTTAGAGAAATCTTTTTTGAATCTTCTGTAAAACCCTGCGTGCCCTAGAAAACTTCTCACACCCTTCACAGTTGTAGGAGGAGGTAATTTGGATATGATGTCAATCTTTGCCTTGTCCACCTCTTACATGACCTAAAACAAGACCTTGTTGTACCATGAAATGGCACTTCTCCCAATTCAGCACTAGGTTGCATTCCTCACATCTCTTCAGAACAAGCTGCAAATGGTGAAGACAATCATCAAAGTTAGAACCAAAAACACTGAAATTATCCATAAATACCTCTATAAATCTCTCCAACATGTCTGAAAATACACTCATCATGCACCTCTGGAATGTGGCAGGTGCATTACACAAACCGAATGGCATCCTTCTGTATGCAAATGTGCCAAAGGGGCATGTGAATGTGGTCTTCTCCTGGTCCTCTGGTGCTATAGCAATCTGATTATAACCACTATAACCATCTAGAAAACAGTAATGACTATGACCTGCTAACCTTTCTAACATCTGATCAATAAAGGGAAGAGGAAAATGATCTTTCCTGGTTTCATTGTTGAGCTTTCTGTAATCAATGCAGACTCTCCAACCTGTGGGGAGCCTGGTAGGAACAAGCTCATTGTCTTTGTTCTTCATCACTGTGATTCCACTCTTCTTAGGCACAACATGAACTGGACTCACCCATTTGCTATTTGATATGGGGTAGATGATGCCAACATCCAAGAGCTTAAGAACCTCTGCTCTCACCACTTCCTTCATGTGTGGGTTAAGCCGTCTCTGAGCATCCCTGTTAGGCTTTGCATTATCTTCAAGGAGGATTCTATGCATGCACTTGGATGGACTTATTCCTTTGATGTCGGCAATGGTCCACCCTAATGCAGTCTTGTGCTCCCTAAGAGCTCTCAAAAGCTTCTCTTGCTCCACCAAACTCAAGTTTGCAGCAACTATCACTGGTAATGTCTGGTTCTCGCCCAAGTAAGCATACTTCAATTGTTCGGCTAGTTGCTTCAACTCTAGATCTGGTGCCCTAACAATGGAAGGGACAAGAGTAGTATTAGTAGACACAAGAGTTTCAAAGAGAGGTACATACTTACTTGGATAAGGCTTAGAAGCCTCAAGAGAATGCAAAGCTTCATGGAGGTACATCTCTGTAACATCACATCCACATTCATAATTCAGCCTTGCGAGGCTGTGGGCTATGCATGCCTCCAAAGGATCAATGCTATGTACTTGAAACACTTGCTCCACAACACTTCCTACCATATCAATCTTGAAACAATCATGGTTATCATGTGGCAATTTGATAGTGTCAGACAACATGAATTCTATCTTCTTACCATTAACTTTCATGCGTATAGTACCCTTTTTCACACTAATCTTTGTATCAGCAGTTACCATAAAGGGTCTACCAAGAATAATAGGTAATGAAGATGGCATAGGGGAATCTTCCATATCCAGAACAACGAAATCAGCAGGCAAAATAAATTCATTTACCTGAACCAAAACATCCTCTAATATACCTCTCGGTCTTTTGATGCTTCTATCTGCCAATTGCAATATAATTGAAGTTGGTTTTAGCTCCCCCAACCTCAACTCCTCATAAACTGTATAAGGCATCAAGTTGATGCTTGCTCCTAGATCAAGCAAAGCACGTTCAAACAGACGGTCACCAACCCTGCAAGGAATAGTAAAACTACCTGGATCTTTTAGTTTAGGTGGTAGCTTTCTCAATAAAACCGCACTTACCTCTTCAGTCAATGCAACTTTCTCATGTTCCTGAAACTGTCTTTTGTGTGTACAACAATCCTTTAAAAACTTAGCATAAGATGGAATCTGTTTAATTGCATCAAGTAAAGGAATGTTGATTTCTACTTTTCTCAAAGTTTCAAAAATATCAAGAAGATGTTTTTCTTTCTTTTGCTTAACTAACCTTTGAGGAAAGGGTGGCAATATCACCTTCTCCTTCTCACTTACCCTTGTGGCTGGAGGTGGTTCAACATTTTCTGGTTCTTTCTCATTTGTCCCCACCTTGTTGTCAACTACCGTGCCACTTCTAAGGACTGTCACAGCCTTGAGCTGCTCCTGGCCTCCTGGATTAGGTATGGTTTGTGATGGAAACTCTCCTTTCTTTCTCTCACTTAACTCCTTTGCCAATTGCCCTACTTGTGCCTCCAATCTCTGAATAGATTGGCTAGTTGTTGCTTCTAGTTTCTGAATGTTCTGACTAGTTAGAGCATTTGTCTGTTGCTGTGCAGTCAAGAACTGGAGTAAGGCACCTTCAAGATTATTCTTCTTCTGGTCATTATTAGGTTGTGCCACTTGTGATGAGGCATGATAATTACTTCCCTGCTGGAAATTCTTCTGCTGCCCTTGTGGATTAAGCACATTCTGACTGTTGCTCCAAGAGAAATTTGGGTGGTCCTTCCATCCTGGATTATAAGTGTTCGAATATGGGTTGTTCTTGGGATGATAGTTGTTTTGCCCCACATAATTAGCTTGCTCATGATCTGTAAAACCAGACATAGGACAAGTCTCAGTAGTATGATTAGAATGAGAACACATAGCACATACCTCGGCTTTAGCAACTTGTTGAACTTGAGAGATGTTCTGAGCTGACATTGCTTTCACCAGCATATCTAATTTCTTCTCCATTGCTGCCATTTGACTCTGGACTCCACCATATGAGCTAACTTCATAAAAACCTTTACTTTTTACTCCTTGTCTCCCTCTTGATGAGAATTGCTGAGAATTTTCACTTAGGGTCTCAAATAGCTCAATTGCTTCATCACTGCTTTTTTCCATAAGCACACCTCCACACGCTGAATCAACAAGACTTTTGTTAATATCATTTAAACCTTCATAAAAAGCTTGTACCTGATCATCTTGAGATAGATTGTGGTGTGGACACTTGAGAAGCAACTCCTTGAAATGCTCCCATGCCTCAAAGAAAAGGTCTCCATCCTTCTGTTGGAAGGTTTGAATCTCCTTTTTAAGTTGTCTTGTCTTCTAGGCTGGGAAAAACTTCTTCAAAAATTTGGTGGCCAATTGTTCCCAAGTAGTAATGGACCCTGCAGCCAGAGAATTCAACCACAGCTTAGCATTATCTTTTAAGGAGAAAGGAAAGAGAATTAACCTGATGCCTTCTGGAGTTACGCCCTGGATGTTATGAGTCTTGCAGAGATCGAAGAAATCCCTAATGTGCAAGTATGGATCCTTAGAAAGTGTGCCTCTGTAGTGTGGCACCATGTTAAGCAATTGAGGTGGGAAGTGGAAGCCGCCTTGCACATTTGGTTGGTAGGCAATGCATGATGGTTGATTAAGGTTTTGAGGGACAAAGGAGTCCTTCATTGGCCTTCGAACCTGCTCCTACCCCATTTCGTTCAGAGATTTTGATCTTTCTCCTTCTTCAAAATCTTCCCTTTGTGTGTTATGTTTTGCCCTCTCAGCTTGCTTTCGAAGACTTCTAAGAGTTCGTTCAATCTCAGGATTATAGACACCAACCGCTAAATTTTGGGATCGACGGCCTTGCATAAACCAAATTCAAACTGTACAAGAAAACAAAAAAAATAATTTCAGCACAAACTAGTGACACAATCCCCGGCAACGGCGCCAAAAACTTGTTGTACAAATAGCTACCTAAAAATTACGCAACTATAAGCACATTTTAACTTGCAAGTGCACAAGATTAGACAAATAGTATAGAAAGCAAATACGAGATCATTCCCACGAGGATTGGATTTATCTGTGTTGAAAATTAATTTCCTAGAACTACTAAATAAATGGCACAAACTAAGAATGCAAAAGTGAAAGAAGACCCTAAAAAAAAACTTATTTCACAACCCTAAGATATCTACTCAAAGTTAAGGTGCAATACACAAAGGCACTCGGTGTAGAGAAGGTGCTCAAAAAGACGATTTTAAGATGATTTTGAACACTGAAAATTTCGAAACAAAATATTAAAAACAGCGCTTGATTAAAAATAGAATTGGATTTAGGCTAAGACAATGAGAAAACTAGTTAGGGATTTGATATTCACCGCTAATCTTCTTCCTTAAGCAAACGACATGCACAATGCTGCAAAACAGATTTTAGATGCTCATGTTTGTCAACCTAAAGGCATGATATCCACTCTTTAAATTATTGATTTCCCTCAGCAACAAGTTAAGCATGGGTATCTACGCTAACTCTTCTCATTCTTACAGTGTTTAGCATGGTATCTACTAATTTGCACTTTAAGAACGCATAACACAATGGAAATCGAAAAACACACAACCCCTAGAACATGGTATCTATTCTAGTTGTTCATGATGATTAATTTCCAGAACTTATAACTAGTTCTTTTGTTACTCTCACAGGCACAAGACTCGGTCATCTAAATTTACCTGTGTAACGAACTCATTACACATCATGCATATGGTGATCAAGCATAACATAAAGTATGTAAAGAGTAAAATATAATTTGAAATTAATCAACTAAGCATCACAAAAGCAGTTTACAGCAAAGCCATATCAAAATCCTTAAAGAAACATGATTAGGGCTTCAATCGAGCCCTAACTAAAGTACTTAGTTACCCATAAATTAAATAGACAGCAAGAACATACAAAACAGAAAATAAAAACAGAGGAAGAAGAGAGCTCTTGATGGTGTGTTGATCAGCAAGCTTGCTTGGTCTCTGCCGTGATGGATGGTGCCGAATGGGATGGTGTGCTGCGATGGTGTGCTCCCCTCTTCTTCTCCTTTCTTCTTTTCTATTTTATTTTCACTCCCCCAGATTAGGTCTTCCACGTCTGGTGCTTCTTTCTTTTTATAAGAGTTCACAACCCCTTCACAAAGCCCACTGCCACAGCCCGAAATTAGGTTTCTCACTTCACTTGGACTTTTCCACTCCAACGCAGGCCTATGTCTCATCTCATGTGCTCCTTCAATTCAGCCCACGATTTTCTTCAGTAAACTCAATTAGGCCCATTGAGACTTTTCCACCACAATTTCTCTAGACACCCAAAAATTGCACTTCAACTTTATTTTTCATGTATTCCCAAAATTGAGCACCTATAATTCAAAACAATTAAATTTAGTGCAGTTAACCAATCCAATTATACAAAATCTAAGGGAAATATTTATCAAAAAGTTATATAAATATTAACATATCACAAACCCAGAAAACTTCTAGTTTCTATCACATTCTTAGGTCTTTCCCACTTCACTACTGCCTCAATCTTGGACGGATCTATTGACAATCCTTCTCTGGAAATGATGTGTCGCAAAAATGCTACTTGCTCTAGCCAAAATTCACACTTATTAAGCTTCGTATACTGCTAATTCTGTCGCAACCCCGGACCGGGAAATCCGGGATCGGGACTAATAATGATGATGATAAGGTAGCACATCGGTTTAATGTCATACATTTATTTAATTTCCCACAGGTGTCCACGGTGAGGATATCACAACCATCTATGAACATTTCTATTAAGTGTGGAAGCGTGTAGCAAATCAAATATTCAATCAATCTCAAATCATAAAGATGGTAACACAAGCATAGTACTGGATCAGAATGAGCAATGATCGTAAGCATGTTACCCAAAAGTAAGTTAAAGTTTATACAAAGATCATTTAGTTACATTTCCCAAAAATTAGAGGCCCACAAGGCCAACATGAACAAAATACCAATCCCCAAAAGAATGGTTAAAAGTTCTCCCAAAATGTTATCTCTCTCTAGCAATCGAATGTCTACATGACATCATCAGCACGCCACTCAACTAACTGCTGCAGTTCACTGACCGCCTCCTCGTGCTCCTCCTCGAGATAACCGACGATGGGACTTGAGTACCAAAGAGTGGGTCAAACACGACGGTTTGACAAATGGGTAAAATACAATGACAATATGATAATAAATGAATTTACCTTCAAAAGCATTTAAAACCTATTTAAATAACAATTTCTCTAAACGAGATAAAATATTTATTCAAATACAAGTATGCATTGTAAGACATGTAAGGTGACCAAGGAAACGGGAACAAGCAAGATGGCAACCACACGAAGCTAAGTCCTCTATCACTAAAGCGATAGAGCAATAACTAGCCACAAATCTCAGTCACTCGAGGTGATGAGAAACAGTGGATCTCATAATACATATACATTTACTATACATGACCACGGTAGCGAGCCGGGCATTGGGAACCACAGTAGCAATCTGCGGCATCGGGACAAGACCACAGTAATAACCGGGTAGCGGGATCCAAATCGCAGCTGGCGGGACAAAAAGGGGATCTCCAAGTTGGTGGATCAGACCAACAGGGTTATCCAAGCTTAGTGGTGCCGACTAATAGGTCAAATAACAAATCGAGACATATGCAAGTAAATCAAGTACAATAAATAAACGGGCAAGACGGGGGTGCTCAAGGGCACACTATCGTTTCATGTGGTGCAATGCACTTCAAGACAAGTAACTATTTCAAGTGTAATTTAATACTTTCGGGAAAACAAGGCATGTAATATAAATCTCGGGAGCAATGAAATACTATAGAGCTTTAGAAATCTTAAGACAAATATCGGGGCTCAAAACTAGTTCGAGGTGAATAAGGATCTCGTATGTCAATATATATAAAACTCGGTACTCTTTGAGTTTGGGGACATTCCGGGCTCCCTATACACTTTGAATTTTCAAAACTTCGAATGCCATCTTCGTGATATGGTTTCTTTCTCGGATGGCCTCATACAAGGCCTAGTGAATCTCCTTGACCGACAAAGCTCAGCGCTCGAGCGAACCGGATGGTTGTCTGGGTAATTTCGGTTACCCTGCGGTCAGATGGCGGTTAGCCGCCGTTGGATTTGGCGGTTAGCTTGACAGAAAAATAGGTTACTGGAATTGTAACCGAAATGGTTCGGTTGGCTGGCGGTTAGCCGCTGATATGTTCAGCGGTTAGCCGCTAGCTGACCGTGAGGTTGACCGTATTTTCAGGTGGAAATGTTGCTCTCTGGAAAAGTAACTGAATGGGTCGGTTGGCTGGCGGTTAGCCGCTGATGGGTTCAGCGGTTAGCCGCTGGCTAACTGTTAGGCTGACTGAGTTTTCAGGTGGAAAATGTTGCTCTCGGGAAAAGTAACCGCGACTGTTCGGTTAGCTGGCGGTTAGCCACCAGTCACTAGACGGCTAGCCGCCAGGTGACCACTGGCTGACCGCCAGGTGCGGGAAACACCCACTGTGTTCAGATTTGAGCCATTTTCCTCCTAAAAACCACTCTCCTCACTTCCACTTAATCCTTGCCATAAAATTGGGCTAAAAGCTCCTCCAATGCACTATCTACATTTCTCAACAACTCCAATATGGGTTCATTCCATCACCTCCTCCATTAACATCAAATCCAATACAAATAAAGAAAGAAGGAAACCATTTCACCATAGAGTACATTTAGGACAAAACAAGAGAAAATTAAATGCCACGCACCAATACACTTATACGTCATAAATGCACTACCAAACTCTATCATGAACATTTATTTCAAACCAAAGCAATAAATAAGCATGAGTGGAAAATACCGAAATCATTGAAAGCTTAAAAAAATCAAATCATCCACTTGCCTTTTGGTCTTCTAATAAGTAAATCAAGCTCTTATACTCTTCCAAGCCAAAGATTCAAACTATGAACAAAATCCCCAAAACAACAAACCCTAAAATGGTCAAACAATGAAATAGAAAAGATAAAACTCACAATAATGGAGATGAAGCTTCTCTAGGACTGGAAGAACACAAATCTAGAAGATGGGAAGGATTACTTACCTGTAAGGTCCTCTAATGGAAAGAGTAAGCTCAATGAAGATCTTGGAATGGAGGGTTTTCTTCACCAATGGTACCAATAGAGAGCTATGGTGATGAGGAAGAGAATGATGACCTCCAATATGATGTTGGTACAAGATTAGTAGGAGGTTGAGATGGAGAGAATAAGAAGAAGAAGAAAAGTTGCTAACAAACCCTAGACTCTCTTCTTGTGCTGGAAAAAGGAAAAATGAGGAAGATGGGTCTCCTTATATAAGCAATGGAGATGGGTCCCACTACTTAAGACATTCAAGGGCTGAAATCTTGGCTTTCGGGGCTTCTAATGAATTCGACGAAGAAGAGAAAAGTAATCGTCGAAATATTTAGTTTTCAAAAAGTATATGTTTCGCGGGTTTCGGGAATATCAAGTTTTGGGTACAGATTTAGTGTATAATGACTGTTTTGCCCTCAAGGCTATCAAATCACGTTTCGGGGTCTCGAACGGGTACGGGATCAACATGAAAGTTGTAGGGATTATCAATACAAATAAAATAGGATTAAAACAATGAATGCAAAAACTACGATAAATCCTCAAGCGCATGCAAGGTCAAAAAGAAGGAACCCCCAAAGGGCCCCACTAAGCACGAACAATCAAAATTCTCCAAAACTATATCAAAAGCTATTCCAAACCCAACTTAGCCAAAATCACTAATCAAGCTTAGAACTAACACATTACTTAATTAGTACTAATCGAGTTCACTCGGGTCGGGGTCTTACAAATTCTCTCTTAGAAGTTGCAGTGCTATCCTCAAGTGCTCTTCATGCTCTTCCTTGGTCTTGGAATACACCAAAATGTCATCTATGAGCACTACCACAAACTGATCCAGATATTGTGCAAATATCTTATTCATCAATGCCATGAGCACTGCCGATGCATTAGTCAACCCAAATGGCATCACTGGGAACTCATAGTGGCCATATCTTATCCAGAAAGCTGTCTTCAACACATCTGATTCTCTAACTCTCAGCTGATGATAACCAGATCTTAAGTCAATCTTCGAAAAAAATGAAGCACCTTGTAACTGATCAAACAACTCGTCTATCCTTGGCAATGGATATTTGTTCTTGATGGTCACTTGATTCAATCTCCTGTAATCTATACACATCCTCATCGAACAATACTTTTTCTTTACAAACAAAACTGGAGCTCCCCATAGTGAAATGCTCAGTCTCACAAAACCTTTCTCCAACAATTCTTGTAACTGTATCTAAGAGTCTAACGAATGGTAGCCGGCGACCCTGGAAGTCCGAGTCGCCAGATTTCCACCGGAGGACCCGTTTTCCGATCCTCTTCGCGTTTCGAGAGTTTCAGCCCTTGTGATTTCCTGAAAATCTAATTTTTGATGCTCGAAAACGACTGATCTTCGTCAACATCACGGATCCGCCGTCAAAAGCATGGAATCATCATTGATCGCTCCGAGATCGCCAAACGGCTGACCAAGAAAGTACACTTTCTGCTTGATCGATCGAGAAATTGACACGACAGATGGTACCGGCCCGTTGTTAGCAATCTATGACTGAAGTTGCATGATCACCCGACATCGATCAACATGAAGATCCATCATTGATTATCGCAAGAAGATTTCTAAAAGACGCGGCACGGCCCGCGACTCTTCAAATCTCTGGCAGCCACTTAATGCTATTAATTGACCCAACTAAATACGGTCATTAACTCATTATTTTGGACGGCCCAATCAGAAGCAAGGAAATGGGAGTTACAAGTCAAAGCCATCATGGCATTAAAGCTATGAAACTCCTCTCACCATGAAGATTAAAGGAGATTAAAAGCCCATCATTCCAAGAAGAATGGATCCAGAAAAATCGAAGAAAAATCATCCAGAAAGATCATCTAGAATTCCCAGAAGCTCTGAAGAAACTTTGCTGCAACAAACACCACAAGGTGATTGAAGTACCTTGGTGGGCACTCCCCCCGAAGGCAAAGCCCTCTCTTCTCCTATTCAACATGGCCTAGATGAGGCTTTTTAGCCCGTCTCTTCTTTTTTTTTACTGGATATGAAAGTCCTGGAATCCTAACCCTAGAGGGGAGGGGGGGGGGGGTGGGGTGAATAGGGCGAGCTACAATTATGACCAATATTATCCAATTTTAATTCTTTAAGATAAACTAGTCACAAATGATGATTTACCAGACAAGATGCGGAAGCTAATAAAACAATCACCACAAGCAAACACCACTACACAAAGATTTATAGTGGTTCGGCCTCAATGCCTACGTCCACTACCGGCTTGTAATCGAATCACCCCACCGGATTCCCACTATCTATGCTTTTCAATAGGCTAAGCAATAACCTTTACAATGTTGTTTTTCTAGGCTCAACAACAACCTTTACAAGATGCTTTTCTAGGCTAAGCAATAACCTTTACACAATGCTTTTCTTAGGCTAAGCAATAACCTTTACAAGAAAAAGATTTCTCTTAAAGAAGTGTCTACAAAAACACTCAAAGAGATACAATTTAAGCTCAAAATATTTGCCTCTAAAATAGGCGGATATGAAAGTGAAAAACTAACTCACACAAACACTATATGAATGCAAATGTGTATGCTCATGATGTGTGTGTGTGTGTGATAACTTCAATCAAGTTTAAAACTTAAGCTCAATCAATATATGCTCAAAGCATTTAAAAATTTAAGGCACATAAAAGATTTGATTGAAGTGTAATGCAAATCACATGTACGAATATCAACTTGTTAATGATATGAAAATCAAAGGTTCACAAGTTGTATGAAATTAATTAACTTAAGACATGTGATGCATGTGCAATGTTGTTTTCAAAACCAAATTAATTTAACTAAAGTTTAAATGAATGAAAACAACAAATAAAGATTCAACCAAGTAAATGAATCATGCTATATAAGAAAACAAAGATTTTGGCTAAGCATGATTAATGAAGATTTTAAAACAACTTGGTTTGAAATCAAGGGTGAAGAATCCAATCCAACATAGATCAAAGATTAGAAGAAGAATGGATTCAACACATCATAGTTACAATGCTAAAATTCATTTACCAATAATTTAAACAAAGCATATAACATATGATTAAGGAAGGTAAAGCTTACTTAGAGATTTAATTTCATTAATCCAAGCTTTAGCTCTCCAAATGACCCCTTGGTCTCTCTTAGTTCATCCCCTTTTCTTTGTCTCAAAACACCTCAAAAGATTCTTGAAAATCTTCACCTTTTGTAAAGGAATGAACTTCATTTTATACTCAAAAGTTGAGTTTCTGCGTCTCCTCGGTCGACCTGCCATACCCCCGGTCGACCTGGCCTTCAACGGTCATAAAACTGACCGTTTGAAAAAAGAGCCAACGGCTCTTTACCCGGTCGACCTGGGCCTGGCTCGGTCGACCTGGTACACTGCGTTTCTGGCCTGGGACCAAAATCCCCTAAACTTGCATTTTTCAAAGTATTTTTGTATGGGGACTTTTGGGCCACTGAATCAAGCTTGGAATCATGTTTTAAATCAAACTAAGAGGTTTAAAAATATGAAACTAAAATGATTTGAAAGATTTAAAACTCATAGGCTTACTTGATTTCCAAAACTTCTTTTCAAAAACAAGTGCATCAAAGTTTAAAAACAAAACATGCATAAATCAATACTTTTACAAATCTTAAAAAACAATGCATGTATAAATCAAGATTTCAAGTTTTTCTAAATCAATGCATGTGTGAAAATTCAAATGGTGCTAATATGATAATGCATCCATCAAATTGCAATACACAAAATTCCTAACAATCTCCCCCTTTGCAATGTGATGGCAACTTACTCAACACCGAATTAACACACTAAGTCCTCAGCTCCCCCTAAGCTGGACAAGTCTTGAAATCTCTTGGATGCTTCTTCTCTTAGCTTGGGCTCTTGGACTTTAATTTTCTTGATGCTTGGTGTTTGATCATTCTTTCAAGCTTTCTCTTCTTCTTTCCTTCTTTAGCCAAGCATCTTCTTTAGCTCCCAAGCTTTCTTTCTTTCACCTCTCCCCCTTTGACCATGCCTCTCTCTCCCTTTGGCAAGATATGCATTCTCTCCCCCTGTAGAAGATCCTACAATATCTCCCCTTAGGAATCTTGGACATTCTCTTCCCCTTTAGAGAACTTGAATGCCCTCTCCCCCTTTGACATTAAATTGCAAAGGTACCTACACACATGAAACAAGGAAAATACCTTTTAGTAGCACCTGTTAGCAAAAGAAATCGAAAATGAAATACATAACAGGTTATCATGTATGGAAGTAATCTCTAAGGGTTCAAAGTCAATCCAAGGGTGAATTTGATCAAAACTGATACTTCCTATGAAGGTTTACACTCCCCCTCAATCCATTCTCTCCTTTTGTCAAACGTTTGACAAAGATATAACTATTTGGTTCAAGAAGAAGATGGTTTAACCAATCGAGGGTCAACTTCAAGGAAAGGATTAGACACATTTAACTATAAAGCACAAAATGATCAAACTACCAAAAGAGAGCAAGGTCAAGGCGATCATGGATACCAATTGGAAAAACAAAGAATACCAATTGAGATTCAAGGATAAGACTATTAAATCAATCACTCTAAAATGGAGTTATAAATGATATAACTATTAAGATAAATCCAAATTAGAGCTATCCATGATATAATGGGGTTTATTAAACATAGCATCAAATAATTTAACTATAAAAATCATATGCTATGAAGGTTTTTGAAATCATTTCATTCAATCATAAAAAATATGACTATCAAGTGCAAGATGAGTGAAATGAAATTCAAATATGAAGCCAACATCAACTAATAACCAACCAAGATTATGAATACATAAACATGGTGGTCATGAGATTTACCTATATGAGCAAGAGAGGTGGCAAACATGAAATCTATGATGCTAATAGAATGTGACATGGAACAAAAATATATTACTATCAAGTTCAATCCAATGTACACAAGGTTTATCACATTCACAAGAAATCAAATCAATAAAAAATTATACCAATTGAAACCAATTGAATTTGACAACATGATAAATAGCAAAGACGTGACAAACACAAAATTCCATCAAGCATCATAAATAGATATTCATCACTTTTAAAGATATAACTAAAGAGCATAGTGATGAACAAGGTAAATTACAATGCAAAAGGATATTACTTGGTAATGCATGCAATTTCCAACGAGTCAAAATCATATGAATTCAACATCTAAGATATCCATCAAACATATAGAAATATGAGGAATGGATTTCAAAGAGTTTCATATGATCAAGATCACTACTATGAAGTTGAAACATGTATAAGAAAGACATCACTTAGAGAATACACATGAATCAACATGATAACCATCCATTTAAAAAATAA
Organism: Cinnamomum chago; assembly: GCA_038049695.1. Lineage (NCBI taxonomy): Eukaryota > Viridiplantae > Streptophyta > Magnoliopsida > Laurales > Lauraceae > Cinnamomum > Cinnamomum chago. The sequence continues at coordinate 51,023,782 of CP142454.1, read as the reverse complement.
TGACTAGAAAGCATAAAGGATGGATTTGGGTGCTAGTATGGTTTCTACAAATATGACTAATATCACAAACATACATGGAACCAAATGACATTTGCATATAAAAAGAATATAACTAAATAAGCAAAGATGCAAATGGCTTATAACAACAATTGATCATGAATAATCTAGCTATGAAAGCTTTTGAAATCACAATCAATTGATCATGTAAAGAAATGCAATGCAAGTCATATGACTAAATGTGAGCAAAAAAGCAAATCAAACATGGTGAAATTATAATCAAATGATTTTGAAAACCATGATATGTAACTAGAGATGTACATGAAGACAAAATCAATTGATCATAAGGAAACAATGGATTTTAATAAATGTAACTATCAAAGAACAAAATGCAAATGTATCATGACCAACAATATGATTTGACTATAAAGGTTAGGTTGGTCAATGAGGTTCAAGGCCTTAAGGTTTGTCTAAGTATCTAACTTTAGGAATCCACCTAAGGTCTTGAGATGGTTGATCTTTGAGGTCTAGTTTGGAAGTCCCACCAACTATAAGAGATTTGAGTTGATAAATTTTCAATTTGTACTTATCACCATGATATTTAGATTTTACTAAATTTAGCTTAGATTGGTGATTAGTCTTTTGAGGTTGGTGAGTTTGTTTCTTAGGGGATTGATTCTTTTTTCTTTTCTTCTTATTTTCTCCCTTTATTTGACTTTTGAATTTTAAATTTAACTTAGTTACTTTCTTCAAAAGTTCTTTCATGTGTTGATTTAAGGGAGATAAGTTGAGAAGCTTTTTGTTTATAGATTCTTTTAAACTCAGTTTAACTTGTTTAAACTTTTTAGAATCTATCTTAGGAGAGTCCATTTTAATTGATTTAACTTGTTTAATCTTTTTGGAGTCTTCGATTTTTAGTGTCTTACCCTTCATAGATTTAGATTCTACCTTTCTGGGTTCAAAGATGGGTTTAGACACATGGCTTCTTCTTAGTTTGCACTCAAACCTAAACACATACCCAGAAGTTGATTTCTTGAAATCCTTATCTGACAGGAAGTCAGTATCTATGTAACCGACTCATTACTACCATAAATCAACATGTGATATTTAATCCTTCTCAAGGATTTGAGAACACGTCTTACAGCAGTCCAATGGTTAGGACCTGGGTTAGACTGAATACGTCTGCTGACTAAGTCCAATGCATGACAAATATTTGGTATAGTATATAGCATAGCATACATGAGGCTACCAACACCCGAAGTGTATGGTATCGACCTTATCTGCTCCTTTTCCTCAGGTGTCTTGGGACACTGATCCTTGGAAAGGTGCACTCCATGCCTGAAAGGTGTAATACCCTTCTTCGAGTCTTGCATAGCAAACTGTACCAGTACCTTATCTATGTATGCATATTGGGATAAGCCTATCATCCTATTTATCCGGTCTCAATGGAGTTTGATCCCTAGGATGCGACTGCCTTCTCCCAAATCCTTCATATCAAAAGTCTTAGCCAACTAAACCTTTTACTGTTGACAACATCCATACACCACTCTCTAGGAGAAGGATGTCGTCGACTAGAAAAATTACGCTGACTCCTTTACTTTTCATGTACACTCATGACTCATCCGAATTTTGACAAAAATCAACTGAATTGATTCCTTAGTCAAAACGAATGTTCCAGCTTTGGGATGCCTGCTTCAGTCCATAAATGGACTTCTGCAACTTGCAAACTCTTTGCTTTTGGTTACTCGCTATAAAATCGTCTAGCTGCATCATATATATGTCTTCCTTAAGATGGCCATTGAGAAACGCCGTCTTGACATCCATTTACCAAATCTCGTAATTGAGATGAGCCGCTATGGATAAGAGTATCCGGATGGACTTGAGCATTGCTACCGGCGAGAAGGTTTTCTCATAATCGAAATCTTCTTTCTGAGTATATCCTCTCGCAGCAAGCCTGACCTTTAAAGGTCTCAACTCTTCCATCTGGTCCTTTGTTTCTCTTATAGACTCACTTGCACCCAATAAGTTTGATATTGGCAGGCAAGTCCACAAGTGTCCAGACTTATTAGAGTACATAGACTCCATCTCATCTTTCATAGCATCTTGCCAATGTCCCGAATCTTTGTCATTAATTGCTTCATCATAGTTACAGGGATCTTGTTCCGGTTCTTCCGGGACTGCCTCGTAAGACTCTCCTAAGAACGTGAACCTGTCAAGGGGTCTAACAATCCTCCCACTACGACGAGGCACTGGTGTAACTACTGGGTCCGGTAAGGGTGCTTCTTCCTTAGGTTCGGTCATACTAGGATTTGGAATTGTTTGCTCTTGAATTTCTTCCAAGATCACCTTTTTCTAAACGTTTCTGGTCTATCATATAATCTTCCTCTAAAAAAACCGCATTAGTGCTCACCATCACTTTCTGCTCTCTGGGATTATAGAATAACCAGCCTTTAGTTCATTTAGGATATCCTACAAACGTGTATACTTCCGACTTCACCTCCAACTGATCCGTTTTAACCTTTAGCACATGTGCCGGACAACCCCAAATGTGTAAATGTTGTAGACTAGGCTTTCGCCCGGACCACAACTCTCGGGGAGTCTTAGGTATAGACTTAGATGGTATGAGGTTTAGTATGTACATTGCAGTATCCAAGGCGTATCCCTAAAAGGATATAGGTAATCTTGAGAAAATCAGTATAGACCTGATCATATCTAAAAGAGGATGGTTCCTTCTTTCCGCTGCTCCATTCTGTTGATGTATACCAGGAGCAGACAACTGGGATAAAATTCCATTTCTGATAAGTATCCCATAAAATCAGCAGAGAGATATCCTCCTCTAGCCTTGACATTAATGGGTCCACACACATCAGTATACACTAATTCCAACAAATCTTTGGCCCCATTGCCCTTTGATGAAAAAGGGTCTTTTGATCATTTTACCTTCCAAACAGGACTCGCAGACAGGCATTGGTTCTACCACCAATGAAGGCAAGATACCATCTTTCACTAGCCTGTCAATCCTATTTAGGTTTATATGACCTGGCCTCAAGTGCCAAAGTTTTGTTGGATCAGATGAAGGTGATTTTCTCTTTAATGATGGTCTATTAATTGTTTCAGTACCATGCATCTCATACATTGCGGGATTAGCAAATAAATTCCATTGATTACCTTGTCAGAATACATAAAAGTACCGTATCTCTTTATGACAATTTCAGTACCAAGAGTAATAGAATAACTCTTATTCACCATACTAGAAACGGAAATTGAATTCCGTCGTAAAGACGGTACATATAACGTGTCTAACAAAACCAATTTATCATTTGAAAAACATAATGTAATAACTCCCACTGAAACAGCCTCTGCCTTAGCATCAGATCCTAGGCTGACAATGATTTCTCCGTCACTGAACCTCCTGGTTTCCCTGAACCCCTACAACGAGTTACATATGTGATCAATTGCCCTGGAGTCCATACACCAAGATTCTGAAGTACTAGTTGCAAAACTAACTTCAGAAATGTCGCGACCCCGGACCGGGAAATCCCCAATCCGGGATCGGGACTAATTAGTGGATGATGATTGATGAGGATTATCTATATCCACAATATAGAGATTTTTTAATTTCCCACAGGTGTCCGCGGTGAGGATATCACAACCTTGCATGAATATTTCTTTTGAGTGCGGAAGCGTGTAGCAAATCAAATAGTTAGACTATCTCTAGTCATGCAAGCATTAACATCAAATATAAAAAATGTATCAGAATGAGCAATGATCTATAGCATGTTCCCCAAAAGTTGTTAAAGTTAGACAAAATATCATTTAGTTACATTCCCAAAATTAGAGGCCAACAAAGGCCAATATTACAAAATAATAACCCAAAAGAATGGTTAACAAGTGCTCCCCAAAATGTTACGCCTCTTGTAGCAACCCAATGTCTACATGACATCGTCAGCACGCCACTCAACTAGAGAATACGGCTCACCTACCGCCTCCTCCGGCTCCTCCTCAAGGAAACCGGCAACGGGACCTGAGTACCAAAGCAAAGGATCAGACACGACAGTCTGGCAAGAGAGTGAGAAGATACAACAACGTAAAATAGATGAAATATCTCGAAAAGCAAGGAAATCTGTTTAAGCAAGAACTCTCATAAAATAGATAAATCATTTGTTAGAAAAACATGTAAACAAGATAAAACTCATAGGGTATCCAAGGAATCAGGAACAAGCAAGATGGCGACCACACGAAGCTAAGTCCTCTATCACTAAGGTGATAGAGCAATAACTAGGCCCTGATCTCAGTCACTCAAGGTGAGGAGAAACGGGGATCTCATATAAATACATATACTATACATGACCACGGTAGCGAGCCGGGCATCGGGGACCACAGTAGCAATCTGCGGTATCGGGACAAGACCACGGTAATGACAGGGTAGCGGGATCCAAACTGCAGCTGGCGGGACAAGAGGGGGATCTCCAAGTCGGTGGATCAAACCAACGAGGTTATCCAAGCTTAGTGGTGCCGACTCATAGGTCAAATACAATCGAGACAATGCAAGTAAATCAAGTACAAATATATATATAATCAAACGGGCAAGACGGGGGTGCTCAAGGGCACACTGACATATCATGTGGTGCAATGCACTTCGGGTCAAGTAACCATTTCAAGTGTACAACAATGCTTCGGGAAAACAAGTCATGTAATGTAAATCTTGGAAATGAAGAATATAATGAACTATACCAGTTCGGGAAAGATAATGGTTTTAAGATCTAATTGAGTGAATAGAGGTCCCGTATGTCGATTGTGGAAATGACTTGGTACTCCTTGAGTTGAAGACATTCCGGGCTCCTTATCCACTTTTACGATTTTCAAAACTTAAATTGAGCTCATGGTTATAACTAGATGTTATGATAGAAAAATCAAGACTATAAACGGTCCATCCTAAGTATGATGTCAACCCGGAACCATCGAGCAACCTACTCAGTCACCGAAAGGAATAGAATTCACGATACCCAACGAAATAGACTTTGCATTTAGGTATGAGGAAGATATCGTGTCGTTCCATCCCGTTCAAGATTGAAATAGATTGAACTTCGATGCCTCCGAACCAACCGTGAAGAGCATCGGCTCAAGACGTTTTACATATGGTCAAATGAGTCCAAGGAGGGTAGCCAAGGTCCACAAAAAAAAAAAAAATCAAAACCGAAATTTCTGTACCAGAAATGCACAGGGTCCGATCGATCGGCCCAAAAACCCTTACAGTTAAAAGACAGACCGATCGATCGGCCTGTAGGTCCGATCGATCGGCACTGGGCGTGAAGCATGCCCGGGAACTTGATTTTTCTCCTTTTTGTTTCCTTTCCTTCCAACACCTCAACAACCACATAGAACTATAATCAAGATGACTTAAACACAAGTTTTCCAAGACATTAAATGAGGCTATCAAGATGTGTAAAGATCATTTATTTCAACCATGGAAAACTCAATGAAAACAATCAATGAAAGCATGAAAACCATAAATACTTCACCAAACCATTTCAAACTTAAAAACATCCAAACATTCACTTGCCTCAAGTCCAAGCTAGTTGAAATCAAGCCTCTAATCACTTCTATTGCTCAAAGCCAAGCTACAATCAAAAACCCCCAAAAACAACCCTAAAATGGGTTACACAATGAATGAAAATGAAAGAACCAACAATAATGCAAATGTAGCTTCTCAAGGGCTAGAGGAACACTACTCTAGGAGATGGGGATGATCACTTACCTTTAAGGTCCTCTAATGGCAAGAGTAAGCTCAATGGAGGTCTTGGAATGGAGGGTTTTCTCCACAAATGGTATCAATAGGGAGCCATGGTGAAGAGGAAGAAGAAGATGATCTCCATTTCGAGTTTGGTGCAAGATTGGTGAGGATTTGAGATGGAGAAGCAAGAAGAAGAAGAGAAAGGCAAGGAAAAACCCTAGACTCAATAGTTGTGCTGGAACATGAAAATGGAGAAGGGCCTCCTTTGTTAACAAGTGAGTTGGGTTGTGTGAGAACCCGACCCCTAATCTCTTGTATTAGTGTTGTTTTATTTGTGGATTAGTTCTTTTAGTGGGATTAGTATTTTTTGGGTTGAGTTTGTGAGCTAGAATGGTTTTTCTTCTAGTTTTGGGCTTTTGAGTGCTTTGGTAGCTTGTGGGGCCCTTTGGGGGTTCCCTTTTCGGCTTTGCATTTACTTGTGAGATTTTCCCGATTTGTTTCGTATTGTGTTTTTGGCCCGTTGCATTCATCTTGAGGAATCCTACAACTTTCATGTTGATCCCGTATCCATTTGAGAACCCGAAAACCGATTTCTTGGCCTTGAGGGCAAAACAGTCTTTTCACACCAAATCTGTACCCAAAACTCGATATTCTCGAAACCCGCGAAACATACACTTTTTGGAAACTAGATATTTCGACGATCATTTCTTCCTTCTTCGTCGAATCCATCCGAGGTCCCGAATTAGATGATTTCAGCCACCCAAGTTCTTTAAGTTGTGGGACCCAAACCTCACTTGTTTATAAAAGGAGACCCTTCCCCTTCCTCTTCCATTTTTCATTGTTCCAGCACAACCCTTTTGAGTCTAGGGTTTTCTTGCTTTCTCCTCTTCTTCTTGCTTCTCCATCTCCAAGCCACACCTAGAGCTCATCAATCAAGCAATAGAGATCATCATCTTCTTCCTCATCTTACAAGCTTTCCATTGGTATCATTTGTGAAGAGAACCCTCCATCACAAGGCTTCCATTGAGCTTACTCTTGCCATTAGAGGACCTTCCAAGTAAGCGATTCTTCCCATCTCCTAGATTAGTGTTCCTCTAGCTCTTGAGAAGCTCCATTTGTATTATTGAAAGCTCTTTCATTTTCATTCTTTGTGTAACCCATTTTAGGGTTGTTTTTGGGGGTTTTTTATTGTAGCTTGGAAGTGAGCTTAAGAAGGGATTAGGAGCTTGGTTTGTGAGATTGGAACCCAAGGCAAGTGGTTGATTGGATCGTTTTGATTATTAACATGTTTTGTGAGAAAATCTTGATTCATTAATGGTTTTGGTGATTTTAATAGTTGTCTTTAATATTGATGGTCCCGGCTTTTGTCTTTTTCCAAAGCTGCCTCCGCCCCGGGGCTGACGGGGTATGGTGGAGGGAAAAAGGAAAAGCGGGCATCAGTTTTTTTGTACGGGTATGCCAATTTCTCTTTAATACTTGGAATTTAGAAATGGTGATCCGGAGATCCACCTTCACAAGTAAAAAGGGAAATGAAACTTTTTTCTAGTTTTCCATTGCATACATATTTTAATAAAAGAGACAGTTTTGTTTGAATGCCGTGAAAGGCGTTTTTGTGCCGTAGAAGGCGGTTTGGTGCCGTTGGAGGCGATTTTGCCATGAAAGGCGATTTACAAATCTTATCAATAATGAAAGACAAGAGATGTGATTTTTTGTCTCTTTAGAAAAAATACAATTTACAACAGAAAAGTAAGAAAAAGGAATCTAACTTCTCATGCGATTGTGGGAGGGCTCGTTCAGATCGATGGTCGCGAGTCATGTATGGGCTCCGCCATCGTCCTTCAGATGAGAACATAGTGCTTGATTTCTTGGCTTGGCTCCAACCTCAGATTTTTAGAGGATAAGGACCAAGATAAGGTCCTATATCCGGTAAAAGGCTGAGTAGACAGGCTGAAAAGCCGCATCTAGCCATGTTGGATAGAAGGATAGGTGGTCTTTGAGGGGGGGTGGCCCCCCAAGGGGCTTCAATCACCTTGTTGAACTTGTTGCAGCAGAGTTTTCTTGAAGGAGCAGGGTTGTAGAGATTTCTCCAAGGATTTTTGAATGATTTTCTGGCGATTTTTCCGGATCCTTCTGTGTGTGTCCCCCCTCTGGAATGCTTGGAGAGGACTCCTATTTATAGGCCTTTTGGTAGCCTTTAGGGGTGATTTATGAGCCTTTATGGTAATAAAGCTCATTAAGGGAGGAGTTACGAGTTTAATTGCTTTTTGTTTTGTAACTCCTGACCCTTGGATTTCATTGGCCGGAGGAGAGTCATGGGCATTTAATCGCCTTTAATCTCCATTATGTTAGGAGTTTCATGGCTTGAATGCCATGATTGCTTGGACTTGTAACTCCTGAACGGAGGCTTCTGATTGGGCCGTTCAAGATAATGGGTTAATGACCGCATTAACTTGCCATAAACGGGCCAATTGATTGCACTAAGTGGCCACCTTGGTAGCTGAAGAGTCGCGGGCCATGTTGCGTCTCTTGGAATTCCCTTTGCGATGATCATCGATGGATCCTTATGTAAATCAACATCAGATGATCATGTAGTTTCAGACATTGGTTGATACAAAGCGGGCCGGCAGCATCTGTCCAGTCGATTTCGCGATCGGGCGGGCAGAAAGTGCGCTTTTTGGTTGTTCAGCTGGCGATCAACGAAGTTTTTGAAGTTCTTGGAAGGATTCCTGTGATCTTGGCGAATATCGGCGAATTTGGAGCCTCAAAAGTCTGAATCTGGAAAAATCACAGGGACAGAACAACTCGTCTCGCGAAAACGGACGAAACGGGGGGTCCCGGGGCGAAATCGGCGCCCCGGACCTCCCAGGGTCGCCGGCCCCATGGTCTCCGGCAACCATGGGCCATGGTCGCAGGCCTGGCCCAGGGTCGCGGGGCTCTGCGACCCTGGGGGGAAAATTGTTTCCCGGGGCCCGTTTCTGGCCGTTTTTCGTGTTTTTCGCTTCCGTTTTTTTTGTTTGTTTTCTATGACATTTCTCCACATTTTTGGCTTGATTTCCCTCTGAAAAACATGATGAGAATCCTTGCAAATTGGTTTGCAAAGTTTCCGATTTTCCGGGAAAAGCCGAGCGTAGAACTGCTGATTTTCCGCCAGAAGCTGAAACAGGGTCAAACGATGTCGGAATGACCTGAAATTTGAGGTGAAGCTTCTTGAGCATTAAATAAGACCAACCATGGGCTTTCGTTTGAGTTTTGAAGCCGTTTGGGGTCATGCAAATGCTTGCCTTTGATTTCACCGCGAGGGAAATGCCGAGCTTTGACTTTCGGTCAAACGATGTCCGATTGACCTGAAATTCGACGTGTGACTCCCTCATCAGTAGATAAGACCAACCATAGGCTTTCGTTTGAGTTTTGAAGCCATTTGGAGTCATTCAAACGCTTGCCTTTGATTTCACCGCAAGGGAAATGCCGAGCTTTGACTTCTGGTCAAACGATGTCCGATTGACCTGAAATTCGACGAGTGACTCCCTCATCAGTAGTTAAGACCAACCATAGGCTTTTGTTTGAGTTTTGAAGCCATTTGGAGTCATGCAAATGCTTGCCTTTGTTTCTCCTGCGAGAGAGATGCTGAGCTTTGACTTCTGGTCAAACGATGTCCGATTGACCTGAAATTCGACGAGGAGCCTATTGGAGTCATTTTGAGATGATCCGCAAGCTCTGAATTGGGTGCCATGGTCCCGGGGTGCTCTGCCGCTGGTAGGCTTGATTCAGCCGTTGGAGAGTTGATGATGGGTCAAACATTGCTGGTTTGACTTGAGACTTGACATGGAGCCTTTTGGACATATTTTGAGAACACCCATAGGCCCTGATCGAAGATTTGGTGTCTCCGATTCTGTCGCCGCCGGGAGCGCTTGTTTAGCTGTTGGAGAAGTGAAGCTAGGCCAAATGATGTCGGAATGGCCCGAAACTTCATGTGTACCTCTTCTTTTGGTTGTTTTGAATGACCTTGCAGTTTTTGTTTGATTCTGAAAAGATCTGATGCTTGAAGTGGCGCCTGCCTATTTTTGGTAGGATGCAGCTCCGTGTAGCTTTTGGTGTGAAGAGGCAAAGTGACATTTTTGGTGTCAACAAATGCCCCCTCGAGGTACAGCGACGATATAGCTTTTGCAGTCGATGTGCCTCGAAGAGAATCTTGAAGAAGAGCTTCTGACTTGACCAAGAGTCTTTGAGCATTTTTTTTGATGGAGTAGCCTTTTGAGCTTCCAGGGGATTTGTATGGTAGTGATAGGAATCATGTACCATCTTGAGGCAAAGTATTGAAGATGACATCGGGGATGCGGATTTGGATTTTTGTTTTGACCTTGAGTCCTAACAGGCTGTATGTGGCAAGTTAGGGGGTCGGATTTTGGTTTTGACCGTGTGACCCAACAAACTGTATGTGGAATGTTGGGGGGTCAGGTTTTGGTTTTTGGTTTTGGTCTTGTAACCTAACAAGCTGTATGTGGAATGTTAGGGGACCGGTTTGATTTTTGGTGAAATGTCAATTTCAAGGTTTGGCTCAAGTTGGCTCATGAGGTGAGATGGTTTTGGATTTTGGAAGCTCATGAGGCTTGGAATTTTTGTATGGTCCAATCAACTTAAAAGAGAGGCATGGAACCATTTTTTTTTGTATGCTCTTGGTAAGAGGAATTTTGACTAAAAGCCACTTTTAGTGCCTAGGTGGTCAAACCTGGCTCATATGGGCTAACCCATGGGACCTTAAGCTTTTGGGAATGGCTTAGATCTCATATGGTGTCATTTTCGTAAAGAATATCTAAAGATATCTCTTTTGGGTGGAGAATATCTAAAAATATCTTTACTTTGAGAGATTTTCTCAAGTTTTCTTGATTTTGGGAGATATTCTCTCAAAATATCTTTCTTTGGGAGAGAATTTCTCAAAGGATCCAAGTTTCCTTTTCTTTTGGGAAGGTTGCTAATTTTTAGCACTTACCTCCTTGCTTTTCTCTTGTTTCCTCTTTTGGTTTGCTCTCTTCTATAAAAGCAATTGAGGTGGGATCTCTTGCTCCTATTGCTTTCTTTTTGCAAAAGTCTTCAAGAGTTGCTCTAAGATCAAGAATCCTCCTTCTTCAAGAGTCTTCAAGTTCTTCTTTCTTCTCCATCCATGGCTTCAAGTAAGTTTTTTATTTCTTTTTACAAGAAGTTCCATGTAAAGAAAGTTTCATCATTTTTTTCTTCTCTTTTTTTTTTTTTTTTTTTGCACGTGTTCTTTTTTTCTTTTTTTTTTTTTTTTTTTTACACGCCCTTTTCTTTTTTTTTTTCTTTCTTCTTCTTTTTTTTTTTTCTTTTCTCCTCTTTTTTTTTTGCTGCTGTACGGACATGTCCGTACAGCTTTGGGCCGTACGGCCATGTGGCCCATGGGCCACGGCCTGTGGGCTTCGGCCTGTGGGCCAGCCCATAATTTTTTTTTTTTTTTTTTTCTTCTTCTTTTTTTTTTAAAAAAAAAAAACTTTCCTTTCTCCCCTTTTTGTATCATCATGATAATGAGGTTTCATGCATTTCAAGATGTTTATGCATTTTTTTATTTTTTTATTTTTATTTTTTATTTTTTTTGCTTTTTGGGTGGGCCGTACGGTCAGATCCGTACGCCTGTGGGCCACGGCCCATAGGCCAGCCCCTATTTTTTTTTTTTCTTTTTTTTTTTTTTTTTCCTGCTGTACGGACATGTCCGTACAGCGTTGGGCCGTACGGCCATGTGGCCCATGGGCCACGGCCTGTGGGCCAGCCCATAATTTTTTTTTTTTTTTTTTTCTTCTTTTTTTTTTTTATTTTTTTTTTAAAAAGAACTTTCCTTTCTCCCCTTTTTGTATCATCATGATAATGAGGTTTCATGCATTTCAAGATGTTTATGCATTTTTTTTTTTTGATGCATCAAGATAGAAGGCTAGAGTTTCTATGTTAAGTCAACATGAATTTTGACTTAGACAAAGTTTGATTTTGACCAAGTTGGGTTGGAATTGGTCAAATTTTGTCAAGGTTTTCCTAGCATCTAGTGCATGATGATTTTCTTTTATGCATGATTTTTGGTAAATTGAATTGGGAGCCTGATGATGATGCACACCTGGAAATCTTTTGCAAGTCTTGAGATTTGAAGCTCGCAGCAATGTTGAGCTCTTTCTTTAGTCTTGCGGGGGTTTCGAGGAGCTTTTTTGCAAGTTTTGGGATTTGAAGCTCGCAGCAATGTTGAGCTCTTTTCCGATTCTTGCGGAAATTTGAGAAGACTGTCTTGATCTCGCAGCAATGTTTGAGTTCGAGTCTTCTTTGAGAATCCTTCATTGATCATGAGCTTGCAGCGATGTTGAGCTCATCTTCAGGCTTCCTTTCTTTTCGGGGTGATTCCCTTTTCTTCGGAATTGCCCCGGAGTCATGCCAAAATTTCGCTAGGATTTTTTTTAGCAAAATTCTGTCATTCTGTTGATTGATTTTTTTTTTTTTTTTTCAATCTTTGCAGGTAGTTCCTCCAGAACGAACAAGGGTAAGAAGCCCGTTACCGATACACCTCGTCGATCTGCCAGATCTTCCAATGCTGCTGTACAGCAGGCTTGGGAGAAGGTCCAGTATGTGGAGAGAAACTTGGAAGAGTGTGACTCGCTCAACCGAGATGAGATGAGACAGCGACTGATCGGTCTCAAGGATGAGGAGTTTTACAAGATTATGGCAAGCAATCGTCCTTGGGTCATGGACGATCAGAGCGTTGTGCCCAAGCCTACCTTTTTCTTTGGTGATGCAGCTCCTGATGACTCGTCATATCAAAGGAGATGCTTTCAGTTCTCTTACACAGCCGATGGTGAGGAGAGAACCATTTCTACCCGGTCGCCTTTTGATCGTACTATTTCGATCATGAGTCTTTCTCCCACTTGCTCTAAGAGAGAAGATCCTCCAAGCTGGGTAAAGAGGACCACTGTGGTCAAGACCGGGGTTTTTGTTGGCGGTCCTTCTGGTTATGCAGAGAAGTCGCCTGTCCGTCTGGACATGTTGATGCCGGCCAGCGGCTACCAAGGATCTGATCATCCATCGGTTGATTTGAGACCGGTGGGCCTTGGCATTTTCAGGGGCGATGGCAGCAATTGGGTGAAGCCTTTTCGACTTCGTGGCCGTTTCAGTGTTGACTCGGGCTGGGAGTCGTGGACTGATCACATCCTGCAGATCGGCGGTGCCATTCTGAAGGAGGCCGAGATTTTTGATGCGGTTCGCGCTTTTAGGCAAACCGTATTTTTCTCCGATGAGGCTTTTATGGCCATGCTGGAGTCCTTCCTTCCACAAACCAACACCTTCATTGTTACGAATGGTGAGATTGGTTTTTCTTTGAAGGAGCTGAGTGCCATTACCGGGTTACCCATCCTCGGCAAACTCTATGAGGAATTTATGCCGATTGACAGCGTCCTTGAGGAGTTCAGGCTTTTGTACTTTCAGCTCGTCGCCTTCTACGATTTTTTGAGGGAGAAGGAGGGCTTGAAAGTCCGGTGTAGCAGTTGGAGGAGTTTCAGCTCTTTGTCTCCAAACTTTTTTGGCGACGAAGAATCTTCTGAGAGTATGACCCAGGAAGCCAAGACTAAGAATCCGGGGAAGAAGATTTCTGCCATGCGAGAGAATTTGAAGAACTTTCTCACAAGTACAGACGCCGTTTGCTCCGACATTGCGCTGCGGAGAGACGTTGCTGCGTACCTCACTTATTGGCTGGGTGAGGCTATTTTTGCTGGAGGAGACGGAACACACATCAGGCCGCATTGTATATTTCCGGCTTGTCAGATGGCGTTCGGAGAGCAGTTAGCTTTGGTGCCTGCTCTTTACTCCTATTTGTGCACCGAACTGCAGGCTGCTGCTTTTCTGGTTCGGCTTGGGCTTCCTTTGAATAGGGTATTTTCAGCCCATATTTTTTATTCATGGTATGTGTACCACTGTCCCGGCTTCCACCGTTTGGGCGCTGCTCAGGATGATGACCCTTTTATGATTCGGTTGGCCAGGGGAAAAGCCGTTTCCGATTCACTTTTGTCTGCCCGCTTGAGAATCCGACGATTCAGGGATGTCGAGATTGGGCAATCTTCAGTAAAGCTTTCTCCAGATTTGCGGAAGAAGGCTTTTGATTTTGGTGTCTCCCGAGATTCTACCAGGGCGGGATCGGGAAGACACTATTCTTTGACCAACGCAGAGAAGAGGTGGCTTTTAAACATACGTGTTGGCACGATGGTGTACCGCAGACATCTTTTTGTTGATATCCAGCCGTATGTCCCTTCGCGTTTTGCGTTGCAGTTAGGCTTCTCTCAAGGCGTTGTTGGAGCGCCTTCGAGCATGGTGAAGCATTTTGGAGGTTTGCAGGACGGGAGAAATGCATGGGCTTTCTATAGTGCGGAGGACACTACTGCCATGATTTCCTATCCTGAGTTGCCCATTTTCCGGACTGCTGGCTTCACGAAGTGGTTCGTGGAGAGCTTTGCTGTGTACCGAGGGCTTTCCAAGAAGGAGCTGAATGTCAAGCAATCTCCTGGGAAGGGTCTTGGTAGATCAGATGGCGTCCGTCGAGGGGAAGTTTTGTTCTTCCTTTCTGGAGAGAAGCATAGGATACGCTTTCTCGAGGAACAGGATGTCATTAGATCCGGAGCCGCACAAGAGATACCTGCTGAGGTCTTGAGACAGCTCGAGGAGGAGGAAGCCGAGATCGACACTTGGATGCAAGCAGAGCGAATGAAGGCTTCCATGGGGTCCACTGGTAGGAGCGGGTCGTCCAGTGAGGAGCCAAGTGGAAGTCCTGACTTTGACAGTGAGGCAGGTACTTCGAGTAGACCGGCTCGTAGAAAAAAGAGGAGGAGAGGACAGCGTCGCACAGAGAGACGCCACGAAGACTTTCCTGATCTGGAAGTCCCTCCTACCATTGCTGAGGAGGTATCAGGAGATGCTGATGAGCCTCCAGAGAAGAGGAGTCGTGAAGAAGAGTCCGCTGATGTTGGTATGATTTTCCTTCTTCTCTATTTTCGCTTCTTTCCTTTTATGAGGGATTTTTTTTGATCTGTTGTTTTCTTTCTTTTGCAGAAGATGAAAACTTGGTGATGCCCGAGGTTCCTGCCGATGAGGCGGTGATGGATCTAGTTGCGGCATCTGAAGAAAAGTTGAGGGACTCTGGGGAGGACCCAGAATCTCCACCTGGTATGAGGATGATGATTTTTTTTTTTTTTTTTTTTTTGAATTTGCTGACACATATTTTTGTTTTCTTGTCAGCTGACTTGCCAGAGGGTTCCGACTTCGAGCCATCTATGGATATGGCTTTCGACGATGCTTCGGATGAGCAAATGGAGATAGAAAGTAATCCGCCCATCATGGAAGAAGGTATTTCATAGTGATAATCTTGACATTGATTTTTTTTTTTGACAAGATCATATTCATACCTTTTTGTGTTTGGCAGATTTTGAAGTGACAGAAGAGAGTCCATCGCTTCCTTCAGAGCCAGAGCCAGGGATGCCAGAAGTTGACCCAGTAATTGGGACTTCTCCAGCCAATTCTGACGCGGCAGAGGCTAGACCTCATGTTGAGATTCCTTCTCCAGCGGCCCCGATTGGAAAGTGTTCTATTGTTACTCTTCCGATGGGACATGACTTGGGCAGCCAATCGACAGAGAAGGGTGAGTCTTCATCTGGCCCATCTCTTCAGTATGCGAAGAAGGTGGTGATGCGGGTTTTGAGTTCTTGGATTGAGACCCTCCTTTCTGGACACTTGGATGTTGCACGTAGCAAGATTCCGCATGTGAAAGAGATTCTCAAAGATGCTGAGGAAGATATTGGTCTGGATGTTACGGACGCCCGGGCGATCGTTGATAAGATCATTGCATTAGGCGACGGATGGTTTGAGACCATCAGCTATCCTGATGACCAGTTCTTCCAAGAAATGTTCCTGAACCCTGCTGAGAAGGCTCAATCGGATTTGAAAGAGACTACACAGGGCAGGAAGCAGCTGGTTCGGGAGAGGAACCGCGCGGAGTTAGACATCATCAGGCTGCAACATGACCTTAGCATCCTTGATGGAGAGGTTGAGGAGGCAAGGAAGCATCTCGAACACCGAAAGGCCCAAGTCGCCAGTACGTGGTCCGCCATAACAGAGGCTCGTGACAGGGAGAGTGCTTTGATTCGCCAAGTTGCAGAGGCCGATCAGATTCTCAATAGGAAGGCTAGAGAGAATGAACGATGGCAGACTGCACGGGATAGTCTTCCTGGTGTAGCAGAAGGGATAGAGCCTTCTCCAGCTACTCATGGCAGATTCTTGAAGAAGCGTGCCTTGGAGACTCTAACGGATGAAGCCAAGAGTTTGCTTGAGGAACTGAAAGCTTGGCTGGAGGGCATTTTTGGCTGAGACCCCTCTTTCTCTCTTTTTATATACCACATGTATTTTGTTTTTTGGTATACATTTTTGTAGTGCTTGTGAACACTTTTCTTTTCTTCTTCTTTTTTTTTTTTGGTACCACATGTATTTTTTTGGTACTTTTTTTTTTGTTTTCCCTACGCTCACTCAAATATTGTGATTAAAGTGATTGCTAAATGGGATGTGATCAAAAGTTTGTCATTTTGTGAGAAATCTTTTGACAAATGATTGTTTTGGCATGGGAGCCAGTTTTTGAGACATGTTTTGGCATGGGAGCCAGATTTTGTTCACGGCATGAAAGCCAAATTTCGGGTGGCATCTATAGCCGGATTTGGATGGCATCTATAGCCGGTTTGTTTTGAAAACCAGTTTGTTTTGAAAACCAGTTTGTTTTGTTGGCATGAAAGCCGGGTTTCTGTTTTGGTTGGCGTAAAAGCCAGGTTTTTTTTTTTTTGATGGCATGAAAGCCGAATTTTGAGGTGGCATGAAAGCCAAATTTGGGTTTATGGCATGAGAGCCAAAATTTTTGAGATGGCATGAAAGCCAAGATTTGGTTTGTGGCATGAGAGCCAGTTTTGTTTTTGGTGTAAGAACCAGATTTTGTTTTTGGCATGAAAGCCGAAATTTCTTTTTTTTTTTTTTGGCATGGAAGCCAGATTTTTTGTTTTTGGCATGAAAGCCAGATTTTTTTTTTTGAAAACCGAGTTTTGTTTTGTTGGCATGGAAGCCGAATTTTGATTTTTGGCATGAAAGCCGGATTTTTGATTTTTTGGCGTGAAAGCCGGATTTTTGGCATGGAAGCCGGGTTTTTTGGCGTGAAAGCCAGGTTTTTGGTTTTCAAAAATGCAAGTATCGACTAAAAGTCGCCTCCCTGCTGAATGGTATTGCAAGTATCGATGGAATGTCGCTTCCTTGCTCATTCGGTTGCGAGTATCGATGGAATGTCGCCTCCTCGCGGATTTGGGTGCAAGTATCGACTAAGCGTCGCTTCCCTGCTTTTGTCTTCAAAAATTTTGTTTTGTGGGTATCGATGGAATGTCGCTTCCCCACGATTTTTGAAGTTTGAGGTTTTTTCGAACCTTTGTTTTGTTTTTTTTTTGTTTGTTTTAAAATTTGGGTTGTGGATATCAACTGGAACGTTGCGTCTCCACGATTTTTGAAATTTTGGGATTTTGGAAGTATCGAATGGGGTTCGCATCCTTCCGATTTTGGGTTTTGCAAGTATCGACTGAACGTCGCTTCCCTGCGGTTTTTGAAAAACCATTTTTTTGTTTAAAGACTCGAGGGTCGTAAATTTTGACTCAAAACCATTTTGGTGGTAAAAGTCGAGGTGGACTAGGGCTGAAATCCCTAGGTCCTGATTTTGTTTCAAACCATGAATTTTGGTTTCAAGGATCGAAAATTTTGGTCAAGTTTGGGAAGAAGCTCCTAAACTTGGATTTTTGGATTTGCTTTTTTTTTTTTTTTAACAATGAAACGATGAAAGAAACATTGTTTTGAGGGGTTTTTTTGATGAAAATTCCAAAAGGAGTGGGTTTGACGAGCAGATACCTAGGAATAGGCTTTGGCCGTGCAGGCGTCGCTCTGACCTGATGGAAGAAGCCTTCAAGGGTAGTACCGCTTCAAGAACTTCCCATTGATGGGCAGCATACATCTGTCACCCTCCATGTTTAGAAGAGCGTATGCGCCGTTGGAGAAGACTTTGTCGATGACGAAAGGTCCCTCCCATTTTGGTTCAAATTTGCCTTTGGATTTGTTGGCAAAAACCATTGGTCTTTTTACTGTAAGAACCAAGTCTCCCTTTTTGTAGGCGCGTTGCCTGACCTTCTTGTCAAAAGATCCTGCCATGCGTGGTTGGTAGAGTTCAATGCTTTGTAGAGCTTCGAGCCGTCTCTCATCGAGGTTATCCAGCTCTTGGAGTCTCAATTTGACATTGCTTTCTTGCGTCATGTCATTTTGTAGAGATACCCTTAAGGAAGGAATTTGAACCTCCAAAGGGACAACAGCTTCGCATCCATAGACCAAGGAGAATGGTGTGCTATGGGTTGGTCCTCGAACGGTGGTTCGATAGGCCCACAAAGCTTCAGGCAGTTTGTCGCCCCATTCTCTTTTGTGACTAGAGACCATTTTCTTGAGGATTTTGCAGAGCGTCTTGTTGAAGGCCTCTGCTAGTCCATTCGCTGCCGGATTGTACGGAGTTGAAGGACAACTTTGGATTTTGTATTTGTCGCAGAACCTGTAGAATCGGTGATCGCGGAACTGTGGTCCGTTATCATGGACGAATCTTTTAGGTATGCCGAAGCGACAAATGATGTTGGTGCGCAAGAAGTGAAGGACTGATGAGGTCTTCATTTCACTAAGCGCGAATGCTTCTGACCACTTGGAGAAATAATTCGTAGCGGCGAAGATGAAGCGATGACCTTTGCTCGATGGAGGGGAGATAGGACCTATGATGTCCATACCCCAGGCTTCAAAAGGCCATGAGATTGCTGTAGGATGCAGCCATTCCGGAGGCATGTGGACATAGTCTCCATGAATTTGGCATTGTTGGCAGCGCTTAGCAAATTGCATTGCATCAGCCACCATGGTAGGCCAATAATAACCTAACCTTTTTATCTGATCGTAGAGCTTAGGCCCAGCCTGATGGGCTCCACAAAGACCAGCATGTACTTCTTTGAGTGTTCCCTCAGCCTCTTGTTGTGACAAGCAGCGTAGAAGTACTCCATTGTAGGATTTTCTATACAACATTTTTGAAGGAATATCCAAATGAAAGTTTGGGGCTCGTCTTTGGATGCTTACCCGTTCTTTTGGATCTTCAGGTAGGATTCCGAACATTATGTAATCAATGAACGGATCCCTCCAGTCGCTGATCAGAGGTTTAAGGACGGAGATCCGACTTCCAACCACTTGGTGGCATTCGGCAACTGCTTGATGTGTGTTGAGAGGAGGGAGAATCCTTTTTTGACACACTGTAATTTGCATGTTTTCCCCTTCTTGGATTGCCATAGACGCAGCAAGTCCAGCCAGGGCATCTGCACGAATGTTTCCACCTCTGAGGATGTGGGTGATATGACAGATGTCGAACTTTTGTCGAAGCGATTGTGCTTTGTTGTAGTAAGGCAACAGATCGGGCTTCCTGACTTCAAATTTCTGATTCATCTGGTTGACGATCAGTTGAGAGTCTCCAAAAGCTTCCAGCGTAGTGATGCCGGATTCAAGGGCGAGTTCCAATCCTATGATTAGGGCTTGGTACTCAGCTGCATTGTTTGAACATGGTTCCAGTAGCGAGAATGCGTGTGGAATCATGTATTTGTCGGGATTAACAAAGAGAATGCCAATTCCCGATATTTGATTTCCCTTTTCATTTGTCCTGGTTGCGCCATCGAAGTACATGTGCCAGGAAGCGTTTGATAAGGAAGTCTCCACACTGTAGACTGATTCGTCTGGGAGGTCATCCCTGAGTGGAGAATCTTTAGGCAATGGATGCTCCGCGAGGAAGTCTGCTAGAGCTTGGCCTTTGATTGCTTTTTGTGGTACATACCTAATATCAAATTGTGACAGGAGGATGGACCATTTTGCCAGTCGGGCATTGAGAGAACCTGCTTTTGTGACAAGGACCTTTAGGAGGTTGATCCTCGAAATCAGGTACACTGTGTTGGATAGCAGATAGTGACGCAGTTTTTGTACGGCGAACATCACTGCCAAGCATTCTTTTTCGACTGGAGAGTAGCGATGCTCTGCACCTACCAACATGCGGCTAAGGTAATATAGAGCAGCTTCTTTTCCCTGGTCATTCTTTTGTGCGAGTAGAGCGCCTAAAGAACAGTCAAGGGCTCTTGTGTACAAGAGGAATGGTTTTCCAGTTGTGGGGGCAGCCAACACTGGAGGTTTAGTCAGGTATGACTTGATGTCCTGGAACGCGGCTTCACATTCAGCATCCCAGACAAAATCGACACCTTTCTTCATTAACCGAGAGAATGGACGGCACTTTCCTGATAGGTTGGAGATGAACCGCCGAATGTATGCCAATCTTCCTTGGAGCCCTTTTAATTGTCTTAGGGTTCTTGGAGATGGCATTTCTAGGATAGCCTTGACTTTGGTGGGGTCAAGCTCTATGCCAGCTTTCCGTACTATGAATCCGAGAAACTTACCCGATGAAACACCGAAGAAGCATTTGAGGGGATTCATTCGCAGTTTGTGTTTGCGAAGTCGGAGGAAGACTTCTCGAAGATCTTTGAGATGGTCTTCTTTTCTTTTGCTTTTGACGGCGAGATCATCGACATAACATTCGACCGTCTTGTGCTGCATATCTTGGAATATCTTCATCATAGCCCTCTGATATGTAGCGCCGACATTCTTCAGACCGAATGGCATGACAGTGTAGCAATACACGCCAAACGGGGTCCGAAATGCTGTGTGTTTTCCATCTTCAGGATGCATCTTTATCTGATTGTAGCCAGAGAAGCCATCCATGAATGTCATTCGCTCGAACCCACAGGTATTGTCGATCATCACCTCCGGTATAGGGAGCGGGAATTCATCTTTTGGGCATGCATTGTTCAGGTCTCTGTAATCAATGTAGACCCTGATTTGCCCATTTTTCTTTGTCACGGGGACGATGTTGGCCAACCATTCAGGATGTTGTTCCTCACGGATGAAGCCAACGCTTTTGAGTTTTTGAACTTCTTGTTCAATTTTGTCCATCACGTCAGGACGGAACCTTCTTTGGCCTTGTTTGACAGGCTTGATATCTTTTTGAAGATTGAGTTTATGGATTGCTATTTTGGGGTCTAAGCCAGGCATCTCAGCGTAAGACCATGCAAAACAATCAACGAACTCATGAAGAAACGCGATATACTCGGGTAACTCATCATCCTTTATATTCTTGCTTATGAATACAGGACGTGAGTTATCAGGTTTTCCCAAGTCTATCTTTTGAACAGAATCTTCTGTTGAAAGATTTGAAGGTGGTTCCTCCACAATATTTTCGGAGGCTTCCAACCCAACAAAGCCTTCTAGAGTTCCAAAGGTATCTACAGACCACGGCTCTGCTTTTGTCCATGGGTCTTCTTGATTGGTACTTTTATCAAGATTTGCTATGAGATGGTCCCAATCACCTGTTGAAACTAGGTCGAAGTAGGGCACTTCCTTTGGAGACAGTGGTTCTTCTGGGTCAGAGAACCGTGTGTCTGTATCATCGGACAATTCCTCTTCATCATCAAAGAAATCGTACCAATTGGATGAACTTCCTGGATCCTTGACGACCAACTCTTCAAAGAGATATCCAGGGAGATCGATGTCTTCATTAATATGAGATGTTGAGGCTTGGTTGGCAAGATGATTTTGCAGCCTTTGTGTCAACTGTCTCAAGGGGGCGTCAGGATCATACCACAGCCCATATGAAGACTTTTCTATGTGGCGGTGGGGTTTCCAACCTTCCAGTTGACTTTTGGTCAGGGTTGGTTCCAATGGCGTGATAATACCACGGCCATCTCCCAAACCGGTTGGGTTCTGAGCGTCGTAGCCCATTTTCTTCATGATAGCTTGCGCCATTGGACTATACAGGGATAGTTGAGGCATACCTTCATTTTTGAAAGGTTCAAGCAAAGAATTTGATGAAGAAACTCCCGATTTATGGAAGAAGATTGGCTTTTCTTCTGCTGATGTTGCTGGAACAACGAAGGAAGCAGATGCCGGATCTTCTATGTCAACGGTTGTCTCCATCGGAGTGAGAGCGGGCTGAACTTGTTGATCATCAGCTTGGCTTGACGATGTATCGTCTTCTGGCTCTGAGTCCGAATCCGTGTCTTGCAAGATAGACACGAAGGAGACAGCAAACTTGCCCCCAGCCCTCTGTTTTGTCTTCTTTGCTTTGGTGGTGATCACCAGAGGCTTTGAAGACTTGAGGGAGACCATGAAGGGAGATTGATTATTCTCTTCGGTTTTGATAGAGGGTTTATTTTCTTCTGGTGATTGCTGAGGAGCCTTGCCTTTGTCTTTCTGGAGATTTTCGGCAAAGGATGTTGTTTCTTCCTCCCTTTCTTCTTTTTCATCTTTGTACATCTGAGCATCTGCGAAATAGACTTCTTTGCCTTTGAAGGGCTTTTTGTCTGCAAACACTCGATGTATCAAGCCGTCATTGCCAACGAACTTGATGCACTGATGTAAAGTCGAAGGGACAACACCATTCTCGTGTATCCAGGGGCGTCCGAGAAGGATGTTGTAGCATGAAGGGGTCTTTATCGCATAGACAGTGACCTCGGAGATAAGATCACCGATTTGCAACTTGAACCTGATTTTGCCGATCGGCCTTTGAGCGCTGCCATCATATCCAAAGATGGACACAGACGTGTGGCTCAGCTTGCTAGGCGGAATGCCCAGTTCTTCGAGTGCCGAAGTGGAGATGAGGTTGAGTGCAGAACCTGGATCGATCTGGATTTTACGTACTGGCACCTCTTTGATGTACCCGGTGAAGTACAGGGGTCGGTTGTGCTTTGTCTCGCCTAGCAGGAGGTCTTCCTTGGTGAAGGCGATGGTTGCACTTGCTGCTTTTTGAACCGAGATGCATTCGATGCAGGATCCTTCAGTTTTCTTCTTTTCTCCTTTTGAGGGAGTTTTTGATTTTTTGACCCTATGGTCCATTTCAATTTGTAGGACTTGTGGGGCATGTTTGTCGACATCCGCATCCAGCATTTGTAGTTCTGAAATGAGACTATCACGAGTCTGTGGTGACATTCGTAACAAGTCTAGGATGTGCAGACGTGCAGGTATGTGTTTGAAGTGCTGAATCAAGTCGTACTTGAAAGCCTCCTTGGGGCCTGCATTTTCATTATTCTTGCCACTAGGGGCGTTTACAGCTTGTTTTCCCAAAGGATTTACAGAAGAAGCAGAAGGTTGGTTGTAGTTTTTGTGGTAATCCCGGCCAGAACGGGTACCTCTACCAACTTCAAGAGCTTCTGGAGAAGGGTCTTTGTTTAGAAGATCACCCTCGAGATCGAGGGGTTGTTCCTTCTCATTTGCTGAAGATTTCTCTGTGTCAGCATTGCCATCTTCAGTAATTGTGTTGCATGGAGCATTTTCCGAGAGCAAGTCCTGAACAGCATCCAGCAACTTTCCTTCTTTGTCGAATATTTTGTTGGTCCAGACATCACCGATGAGATCGGGCATTTGGGACCAATTGACCGGATTTTCTCCGAAGAAGATTTCACCGGCTGGAATTTCTTCAAGGTGATCGGTCGGAAGAGGTTTGAGTTCCGATGTCACTGTTCCAGGAGACGAAGCCTGAGAAGGTGAGGAATTATCATCCTGAGTTATTGCATTGCAAGTAACTTTGACGGAAGATGCCTCCAAGATGAACTGTTGGGAATCAGATTCGTCCTCAGATGTAAGAGGATCGTCGATCCAACAGCTTTCTTCGTTTTCCGGGGTTACCGGAGGAGATTCCTGTAGATTTTCAGGAACTTCCGGTGCTGGGTTGTGACGAAGCTGATTGATGCGACCTTGTTCTTGCTCTATAGCAAGGTGCTGCAAGATCCTTGCGTATTCATCGAGATCAGGCACGGGAGCCAAATCTTCTTCTTCGTCTGCTCCTTGTGGTTCAACATGGTTGGGTTCCACTGGAGTATTTTCTTGGACAGCCTCTTGGTCTTCTTCATCATCAGACCAGGATCCTTGCGGCTGTAATGGGTTATACCAGATTACTGGCATAAGATGAGATTCAGGGATCCATTCCTCGTCGGAGAGATATTCTCCTGTTTCGAGGGATTCTTCCCACTCATCGATGTCACTGGCGGTGTCACTAGACTCATATCCATCCATGGAGAATCCGACCACTGAGTTGCAAGAGTATGATGCCCCCTGCGTAGTTTCATCTTTGAGATGTGGTGGCATGAAATCACCAAGAGTGAATTTTCTTGCCGCCTTTGAAGCCTTAGGAGAGGACTCTTCTGTTGCCCCCAGTGAAGCGGTAGAGGAGGTTTCTGCCTTTTCAGCGACTTCTTGCTTTTTCGGAGCTTTCTCCTGCTGTTTGAGCTTGCGGAGTTGTCTCCTGGCTTGCCTTCGCTGTTGAGCGGTTGACTTTGTTTTGACGACCTCCCAATTTTCATCTTCTAGGAGATCGGGGTGTACCCATATGGGCTGTCCTTCTGATGTTGGATATGGAACCAACTCTTGGGACGTTTGGGTCATCTTTATCACCTTGAAGGAAGTAGTGATCTTCTCTTTTGGTGATTTTTGTTTTTGTCCACACGACACCATGTTGACGGAGGCAGACCCATAGTTCTTGTCGAAGGTAATGACTCCGTTTTTCCACATCTCATTTATCTTCTCTCTCACAACAAAACATTGATTGAGAGGATGCGAGACCATCTGATGGTATGGGCAGTACCGAGGATCGTTGGTTTTACCAACATCTCCTGGTCTTTTGGGGTCAGGCAATGTAAGTTTGCCGCTTGCTAGGAGTGCCCCAAAGATTTCTTCAACATCTTCATCAAACGGGTATTTCTTTTCTACCCGTTCTCTGAAGGCATCAGAGAGTTCAGGCTTTTTACCTGTAGCTTTGTTTTCATCTTTCTTTGGCTACTGAGGAGCTGACTTGGTTTGCACATTGAGAACCCCCTTTTTCTTTGGTTTTGAGGTTGCAATGGTAGTCGGCTCTTTCTTTAATGATTTCTGACTGTTGAGGTCTTTGATCACCGTTTCAGCTTCCATAGATGCTTCCAGGAGTTCTCCCAGGTTCTTTGATTTGTTGCCGATGATCATGGAGCGGATTCTTGCTCTCATGTTGTTTCGGCAGATGTCGACCAGTGATGCTTGTGGCAGTACATCGGAGCATTTGTATGCCATTGCCTTCCACTTGTGAATGAAGTCATATGTTGACTCATTCTCTCCCTGTTTTAGGCTGCAGAGCTGAGCCATAGTAACAGGATGATCCTCACCTTTGAAGTGGGTTAGGAAGCATGTCTCCAACATGGCCCAATTTTGAATGGAGTCCTCCGGCAGAGTGGAGTACCAATCAAAGGCCGTACCTTTTAGGGTACTTGCAAAGAGGCGGATTTTGAGGGCATCTTGATCCGCAATAGCTCCCGTCAGGATCTTGAAATGGATGACGTGTTGTCTGGCTGAACCTTTCCCCGTATATGTTTGGAGAGTAGGTTGCTTGAATTTTGTAGGGAACGGGACCGAGTCCATCCACAAGGGATATGGTGGCTTGATCCCATGCTCCTTTAGTGTATCCTCTTCTTTTGCTTTGGCGAGGATATCGTCAACGTCCTTTTTGGTAAGGGCGCGTGACTCACTGTTTTCCGCATTTTCCTCGTCGCCTTGATGGCTCGGAGGAGCTTCCTTGTTTTGTGGACGCTGAAGATTGAGAATTAGGTTCTCTATTAGAGTCTCTATCCTCTGCTGCCCTTGCTCCAGCTGCTGGATGCGTGCGGTTACGTCATCATGCGGCGGAGGTTGTTCAGTATTTGTGACCAAGACGTTCATTCTTCGAGAGTCGAAAGAGGATACAGTCTTGGTGACTGAGCTGGAGCTCGTTCTTTTAGATGAAGAGCTCGAAGAGTGGTCACTCCGACGTCCTTGGCTTGAAGAAGCGGGAGAGTTTTCTTTATGTCTTCGTGTCCGGGAGACGCTGCGAGTCACCAGTCGTCTGACATGGATTTTAGTTACTGACTTCTGGCGTTTTCTGGTTTTTCCAACCATATGAACAGCAACAAGTTGGTCGGGTCTTTCTTTTTCGACCCATTTTTGGGAGACTTGAAGTGCAGAATCCTGGGTTCTTTGCTTCTCTAGTCTCTTTTGTCGATATGCCGTTCGGCGACGCATACGACGAGCGATTTGAGCTTTGGTTAGCTCTGGCTGTGCCCTAGCAATGAAGGAAGTAGTCCCTGGTGCGCAGCAGCCAAGCTTGTCTTCTTTGAAGATGGGCAGGGACAGGATCTGGACGCGGTCCTTTACCTGTCGCAGCGAAGCTTTGAATTTTGCGAGTTCGGCTCCCGTTGAGAGGAAGGGTCGACTCGCAGGTGTGAAGGCCTTGACAGGTTCTTGCGGAGGCCTTACGATGCACGATTTGATTTTGGGCTTGTATGAGCAAGCCGGCTCGTGCTGAGTTGGTTTTGTTTGGCGGAGGGTAGGCTTCTCCTTTTTCATGTAAGCAAGAGGGTAGAACCGGTTCTCCTTGAGAGGGGCCAGGTATGCTGGCTTTGCTGATGTTTGTGACCTTCGCTGTTTGGGTGAAGGCCTTGGAGACCAAGTCTTTGAGCAGACCTGGTTTCTTGCTGGTTGAGGCTTTGCAGGAGCACTACGGGCCTCAGGTTTCTTGATGATCGCCCTTGGTATCACTGTAGTGATACGTTGAGGGGCGGTTCTCTGCTTCTTGGCAGGTGCGGTTTCTTCTGCGGGTAGTGGGAATGGTCCCAATGACCCGAAGACAATGGTCCGGGGAGTAGAGTTTGACCCGGTGTCTTCTGAGTTGCCGAGGGAAATGACGCTTCGGCAGCTGGCGGGGCGCTTGTAAGTGCGCTTGGTTTGTTTGTCTTGGAGCATGAGCTGGTACTTGTTCTCATCAAAGGTGATGGTTAATGAAGCTGCCATTGTTAGTTTTTGGAAAACTTCTGAAACAAGACCATATCCATTAGTAATCACAAGAATATGGTGATCATAAATGGAAAATACTATGGTTTCGCCTTTTCAAGTCGCCCGAGGGGACATGGCCCAGCCCAAGCAATATGAGGAAGGCAGAAAAGCCATAGAGGGCACAATTGTTCTGAACGCAGGTAGGGTCAGCTCAGAATGAGCGTCCCAGTGACTGCTAGAAGCAATTGTGAACCTTAATTGAAATTACCGAGAAGCAAAGCTCACTCAAGGTAAAATGATATAAGGTTGAGATACAAATGTGTCGGTTGCGAATACAGTAGACCCGAAAGGGCGTACTAGCACCACTAGGCACAAATGTTGCAAATCGCATCCTTGGAAAGGACACGAGATGGGATTTTTGAAAGGTCAAGATTGGATTCATAGGAGAGAGCAAATGGTATTCCAATCCGAAAATGAGCTCAACATTTCTGCGAGCTCGAAAGTCCGAAAAGGAAGGAACCAGGATTTCTCAAATATGAATCCAAAAGTGACGGAAGTTTTTTTTTGAAAGTGTCAAGATTGGACTTTATAGAAGAGAGCAAATGGTATTCCAATCCGAAAATGAGTTCAACATTTCTGCGATCTCGAAGTCCGAAAAGGAAGGAACCAGGATTTCTCAAATATGAATCCAAAAATGACAGAAGTTTTTTTTTTTTTTCTTCTCTTTTTTTTTTGAAGATTTTTTTTTTTTTTTTTTTTTAAGAGTTCACATAGATCTCCAATTCGATCTTATGAAACCTCAGTTGATAGATTAGCCCCCAGGTAAGGGTCGGATTACTTAATGAACCCGTTTGGAGGACCCTTGCCTAGACCAGTCTAGCTGTCTCCACACTCTGGACAAGGCTTTTCTTAGATCCACTTTGGTCAAAGAACGCAATTGGTGCAACCTTAGTGGCCTTTTTTTTTTGAAAGATTTTTTTTATTATGGATTCATAGAAGAGAGCGAATGGTGTTCCATTCCGAAAATGGGTTCAACATTTCTGCGATCCCGAAGTCCGAAAAGGAAGAAACCAAAGTTTCTCAACTTAAACCCAAAAGAGGAAAATCTGAAAAAATTTTGTAAATCAGATTTTTTATTTTTATTTTTATGGATTCATAGAAGAGAGCGAATGGTGTTCCATTCCGAAAATGGGTTCAACATTTCTGCGATCCTGAAGTCCGAAAAGGAAAAAACTAAAGTTTCTCAACTTAAACCCAAAAGAGGAAAATCTGAAAATTTTTTGTAAATCAGATTTTGTTTTTTTTTTATGGATTCATAGAAGAGAGCGAATGGTGTTCCATTCCGAAAATGTGTTCAACATTTCTGCGATCCCGAAGTCCGAAAAGGAAGAAACCAAAGTTTCTCAACTTAAACCCAAAAGAGGAAAATCTGAAAAAAATTTGTAAATCAGATTTTTTTTTTATTTTTATGGATTCATAGAAGAGAGCGAATGGTGTTCCATTCCGAAAATGGGTTCAACATTTCTGCGATCCCGAAGTCCGAAAAGGAAAAAACCAAAGTTTCTCAACTTAAACCCAAAAGAGGAAAATCTGAAAAAATTTTGTAAATCAGATTTTGTTTTTTTTTTTTATGGATTCATAGAAGAGAGCGAATAGTGTTCCATTCCGAAAATGGGTTCAACATTTCTGCGATCCGGAAGTCCGAAAAGGAAGAAACCAAAGTTTCTCAACTTAAACCCAAAAGAGGAAAATCTGAAAAAATTTTGTAAATCAGATTTTGTTTTTGATTTTTTTTTATGGATTCATAGAAGAGAGCGAATGGTGTTCCATTCCGAAAATGGGTTCAACATTTCTGCGATCCCGAAGTCCGAAAAGGAAAAAACCAAAGTTTCTCAACTTAAACCCAAAAGAGAAAAATCTGAAATTTTTTTTTTAAATCAGATTTTGTTTTTGATTTTTTTTGAGAAAATTTTTTTTTAGAAACAAGAAAGACTGGAAATAAACTCAAAAGAAGAAATTTCCAAGAATCCCATTTCATGTGTTTTTTTTTAGATGCAAGATCCAACATAGGCCACCAACTAAAAAGGAGCCAAAAGGAATCTAAGCACATGTTCATCAAATGAACGAGTCCCACCGGGTGTGCCAGCTTGATGGTCCCGGCTTTTGTCTTTTTCCAAAGCTGCCTCCGCCCCGGGGCTGACGGGGTATGGTGGAGGGAAAAAGGAAAAGCGGGCATCAGTTTTTTTGTACGGGTATGCCAATTTCTCTTTAATACTTGGAATTTAGAAATGGTGATCCGGAGATCCACCTTCACAAGTAAAAAGGGAAATGAAACTTTTTTCTAGTTTTCCATTGCATACATATTTTAATAAAAGAGACAGTTTTGTTTGAATGCCGTGAAAGGCGTTTTTGTGCCGTAGAAGGCGGTTTGGTGCCGTTGGAGGCGATTTTGCCATGAAAGGCGATTTACAAATCTTATCAATAATGAAAGACAAGAGATGGGATTTTTTGTCTCTTTAGAAAAAATACAATTTACAACAGAAAAGTAAGAAAAAGGAATCTAACTTCTCATGCGATTGTGGGAGGGCTCGTTCAGATCGATGGTCGCGAGTCATGTATGGGCTCCGCCATCGTCCTTCAGATGAGAAAATAGTGCTTGATTTCTTGGCTTGGCTCCAACCTCAGATTTTTAGAGGATAAGGACCAAGATAAGGTCCTATATCCGGTAAAAGGCTGAGTAGACGGGCTGAAAAGCCGCATCTAGCCATGTTGGATAGAAGGATAGGTGGTCTTTGAGGGGGGGTGGCCCCCCAAGGGGCTTCAATCACCTTGTTGAACTTGTTGCAGCAGAGTTTTCTTGAAGGAGCAGGGTTGTAGAGATTTCTCCAAGGATTTTTGAATGATTTTCTGGCGATTTTTCCGGATCCTTCTGTGTGTGTCCCCCCTCTGGAATGCTTGGAGAGGACTCCTATTTATAGGCCTTTTGGTAGCCTTTAGGAGTGATTTATGAGCCTTTATGGTAATAAAGCTCATTAAGGGAGGAGTTACGAGTTTAATTGCTTTTTGTTTTGTAACTCCTGACCCTTGGATTTCATTGGCCGGAGGAGAGTCATGGGCATTTAATCGCCTTTAATCTCCATTATGTTAGGAGTTTCATGGCTTGAATGCCATGATTGCTTGGACTTGTAACTCCTGAACGGAGGCTTCTGATTGGGCCGTTCAAGATAATGGGTTAATGACCGCATTAGCTTGCCATAAACGGGCCAATTGATTGCACTAAGTGGCCACCTTGGTAGCTGAAGAGTCGCGGGCCATGTTGCGTCTCTTGGAATTCCCTTTGCGATGATCATCGATGGATCCTTATGTAAATCAACATCAGATGATCATGTAGTTTCAGACATTGGTTGATACCAGCGGGCCGACAGCATCTGTCCAGTCGATTTCGCGATCGGGCGGGCAGAAAGTGCACTTTTTGGTTGTTCAGCTGGCGATCAACGAAGTTCTTGGAAGGATTCCTGTGATCTTGGCGAATATCGGCGAATTTGGAGCCTCAAAAGTCTGAATCTGGAAAAATCACAGGGACAGAACAACTCGTCTCGCGAAAACGGACGAAACGGGGGGTCCCGGGGCGAAATCGGCGCCCTGGACCTCCCAGGGTCGCCGGCCCCATGGTCTCCGGCGACCATGGGCCATGGTCGCCGGGTCGCAGGCCTGGCCCAGGGTCGCGGGGCTCTGCGACCCTGGGGGGAAAATTGCTTCCCGGGGCCCGTTTCTGACCGTTTTTCGTCGTTTTTCGCATCCGTTTTTTTTGTTTGTTTTCTATGACATTTCTCCACATTTTTGGCTTGATTTCCCTCTGAAAAACATGATGAGAATCCTTGCAAATTGGTTTGTAAAGTTTCCGATTTTCCGGGAAAAGCCGAGCGCAGAACTGCTGATTTTCCGCCAGAAGCTGAAACAGGGTCAAACGATGTCGGAATGACCTGAAATTTGAGGTGAAGCTTCTTGAGCATTAAATAAGACCAACCATGGGCTTTCGTTTGAGTTTTGAAGCCGTTTGGGGTCATGCCAATGCTTGCCTTTGATTTCACCGCGAGGGAAATGCCGAGCTTTGACTTTCGGTCAAACGATGTCCGATTGACCTGAAATTCGACGTGTGACTCCCTCATCAGTAGATAAGACCAACCATAGGCTTTCGTTTGAGTTTTGAAGCCATTTGGAGTCATGCAAACGCTTGCCTTTGATTTCACCGCAAGGGAAATGCCGAGCTTTGACTTCTGGTCAAACGATGTCCGATTGACCTGAAATTCGATGAGTGACTCCCTCATCAGTAGTTAAGACCAACCATAGGCTTTTGTTTGAGTTTTGAAGCCATTTGGAGTCATGCAAATGCTTGCCTTTGTTTCTCCTGCGAGAGAGATGCTGAGCTTTGACTTCTGGTCAAACGATGTCCGATTGACCTGAAATTCGACGAGGAGCCTATTGGAGTCATTTTGAGATGATCCGCAAGCTCTGAATTGGGTGCCATGGTCCCGGGGTGCTCTGCCGCTGGTAGGCTTGATTCAGCCGTTGGAGAGTTGATGATGGGTCAAACATTGCTGGTTTGACTTGAGACTTGACATGGAGCCTTTTGGACATATTTTGAGAACATCCATAGGCCCTGATCGAAGATTTGGTGTCTCCGATTCTGTCGCCGCCGGGAGCGCTTGTTTAGCTGTTGGAGAAGTGAAGCTAGGCCAAATGATGTCGGAATGGCCCGAAACTTCATGTGTACCTCTTCTTTTGGTTGTTTTGAATGACCTTGCAGTTTTTGTTTGATTCTGACAAGATCTGATGCTTGAAGTGGCGCCTGCCTATTTTTGGTAGGATGCAGCTCCGTGTAGCTTTTGGTGTGAAGAGGCAAAGTGACATTTTTGGTGTCAACAAATATGATTAATATTGATTTCAAGATGTGCTTATTGATGAGTTATTTCTCCCTTGTTAATCTCTTGGAAATGTATGTATCATAGTGTCAAGATTTCAAATGGTTTCACATGAATGAGTTTTCTCCACTTTTGAGATTTATTGTGAATGGAAAGGATGGAAATGGAGGAACTTGAAATGAGGAGCTCTTTAGCTCATTTTAATGTCTTGGAAACATGTGTTTAAGTCTCCTTATGTATAATTCTATGTGATTGATTATATGTTGGAAGGAAAGGAAACAAAAAGGAAAAAAATCAAGTTCCCGGACCTGCACTGCGCCCAGGTCCGATCGATCGGACCTACAGGCCGATCGATCGGCCTGCCTTTTAACAGTAAGGCTTTTTGGGCCGATCGATCGGACCCTGTACATTTCTGGTACTGAAATTTGAGTCCAGTGAAATTTGATATTGTGTTTTTTTTTGGAAACCTTTGGGTTTTCTATTAGTCCTAGAGGTATATACCTTAGTGTTAAGACCAATTGTACCCTAATCTAAGGTCTCTAAGACTAGGGAACTAAAAGAAAAGGATGGTGTTGATTTAGACACTAATTCTTGGTTCTAGGTGGGACCCTGGCTACCCTTTTTGGACTGTTTGGACCATGTGTGAGAATGTCTTGAGCCGACACACCTCACGGTTGGTTCGGTGGCATCGAAGTTCAATCCATTTCAATCTTGAACGGGATGGAACGACGCGATATCTTCTTTATATCTAAACACAAGTCTATTTCCTTGTTATCGCTAATTCTATTCCTTTCGATGACTGAATCGGTTGTTCGATGTTTCCGGATTAATGTCATGCCTAGGATGGACCGTTGATAATCTTGATTTTTGCTATTGTAACATCTAGTGCTACCCATAAGCTCATGTTAAGTTTTGAAAACAGTAAAAGTGCATAAGGAGCCCGGAATGTCTTCAAACTCAAGGAGTACCAAGTAATGATTATAATCGACATACGGGACCCCTATTCACTTAAATAGATCTTGAAATTAATACTTTTCCCGAAATTGTTATAGTTCATTGTTTCACCTCTTTTCCCGAGATTTGCATTACATGACTTGTTTTCCCGAAAGCATTGGAGTTACTCTAGTAACAGTCATTTGTCCCGAAGTGCATTGCATCACATGATATGACAGTGTGCCCTTGAGCACCCCGTTTTACCCGTTTAATTATTGTACTTGATTTACTTGTTTCCCCGAAAGCATTGAAGTTACTCTAGTAACAGTTATTTGTCCCGAAATGTATTGCCCGATATGAAGTGACAGTGTGCCCTTGAGCACCCCCGTTTTACCCGCTTATTTACTGCACTTGATTTACTTGCATATGTCTCGATTGGTTTTGACCTATGCGTCGGCATCACTAAGCTTGGATACCTTGTCGGTTTGATCCACCGACTTGGAAATCCCTCTCCCGTCCCGCCAGCTGCAGTTTGGATCCCGATACCCGGTTATTGCCGTGGTCCCGTCCCGATACCCGGTTCGCTACCGTGGTCCCGTTCCCGTATATTTATATTGTATATATGATTTACGGTGAGCCTCACCTTGTGTGACTGAGACCAACGTCCCGTTATACTCTTGTCACTTCGGTGATAGAGGACTTAGCTTCTTGTGATTGCCATCTTGCCAGTTCCCGATTTCCTTGGATACCCGACATGTTTTATATTATTTACTTGCTTTCCGATAAATGATTCGTTTCCTTTATGAAAGTTGTTATTTAAACAAGTGCTAATATTCTCCAATGTAAATTCAGTTATTATTATATTGTTTTCTGTCCTTTGTACCCGCACATGTTTTAAATGAATGCCGGTTGGGTGAATAATCATGCTTTGACATATGTTCCATACGATCAATGATTTTGCTAGATTTATATGATTACGCGTGTTTTAATGGAATACCCGAATTGTTAAATACCCGTGCCTTGTTTTAAAGGACATTTGGTTTGTCAGATTTCTTTGGTTACACCTGTTTTATACGAACACCCGATTTGTTAAATATCCTTGCTTTGAGATATGTTTTAAATGAACACTAGTTTTGACAGATTGCTTTGGTTACACCGGTTTTAAATGAACACCCGGTTTTGTTAAATATCTGTATTTTCACATATCTTCCAAATGGACTTTGGTTTAGCCAGACTGCTATGAATACCTGGGTTGTTGTATACTTATGTTTTTACTTAAGTTTCAAATGAACGTTTGTTTTGTCAAACCACTATATTTATACATGTTTTAGTCGAATACCCGATTGTCAAATATCTATGATTATAGATGATGTAAATGAATACATGTTTTATTAGATCTTCATGTTTTACCCATGCTCGAAACGAATACAGGTTTTCCCCGAGATTCCCGACTTTTGTACCCGTGTAATTATATGCAGCATTTGATCGATTAGCATGATTTATCATATGTTTTATTCTTCAGTATATTTGTTATCTTTTCATCCACCTGCCAGACCGTCGTGTCTGACCCACTACTTTTGGTACTCAGGTTCAGATTTCTTCGCCCCGAGTTGAGTGTTTTGTTGGCTTTGGAGCCATGCCTTGCAGGTTGTTTTGTCGGCTATGTCATGTAGACATTGAGCCTGACATCGGAACTACGTCACATTTGGGTAGTAGTTTATAGCTTATTGTTGTATGGCTTTTATTAGCCTTTTTCTGGGGATTCTTAATTAATGTACATTGATAATTGTAACTTGAACATATTTGGGAATGTAATATCCTGTTACTGTCAGCTCTGTAAATTATTGTGATGGTTACTCCAGTCTGATATGATTCTTGATATAATAGCTATGTGCTAAAGGTTGAGTGCGACGCGGAATCCGATGGCCACGGACTTCGGGTCGCAACGCCACAAATGCTTCCGCAAAATATTCAGAATGTGTTGTCTTCACACACGCGGATCTTGGGAGAAGTAAAATACATTTATGTTTAATCCCATTTCCCGCCCCCGAGGTTCTGGTTCGGGGGCGTGACAAGTTGGGTCCCACAACTAACGGAGCTACATTGGCTGAAATCATCTCTCTCGGGTCCTCGGATGAATTCGACGAAGAAGGAAGAAATGTTCGTCGAAATATCTAGTTTCCAAAAAGTCTATGTTTCGCCGGTTTCGAGAATATTAAGTTTTGGGTACAGGTTTTGTGTGCAATGACTGTTTTACCCTCAAGGCTATGAAATCGAGTTTCGGGACCTCAAATGGACACGGGATCAACATGAAAGTTGTAAGAATCCACAAGATGAATGCAACGGGCCAAAAACACAATTCAAAACACGTCGGGAAAATTTCACAAGAAAATGCAAAGCCGAAAAGGGAACCCCCAAAGGGCCCCACAAGCTATCAATCACTCCAAAAAGCCCAAAACTAGAATCAAGGCTATTCCAAACCCAACTAGACCAAAAACACTAATCAAGCTTAGCACTAAAATGCAATTTAATTAGCACTAATCAGGTTCACTCGGGTCGGGGTCTTACATCCTCCACCCCTTAGGGCATTTGGTCCTCCAAATGAAACATAAGACTCACCTCTGGTAGAAGATGTGGGTACTTCTTCTGCACTTGATCTCGTAATTCCCACGTTGCCTCTTCCTGTCCATGATTCTCCCACAATACCTTCACCCACTGAATAGTCCGAGTCCTCAACTCTTGTTCCTTTGTGTCGATGATCTCAACGGGCTTCTCTACATAGGTAGCATCCTCTCTGATCTCCAATGGTTCATGCCGGAGTACATGCGAAGGGTCGGGAACATACTTCTTCAACATCGACACATGGAAGACGTTGTGTACACCAGATAGCTCAGGTGGTAAGTGTTAGAGATTTTGTATTTGCAATTTGATGGATGCATTTGCACTTTAGCATCATTTGGATTCACACACTAGCATTGTTTTAGAAAACCTTGAAATCTAGTTTTATACATGCATAACTTTTAAGATTTGGAAAAGTCTTTGCTTTATGCATGTTTTGGTTTTAAAGTTGGATGCATTGGTTTTGAAACCCAAACTCTTTTTGAAAACCTATTTCCTTGTGCACTACATTTGGAAAATCTTGTTAGGTATTTAGGTTTGAGTTTTGCATACTTTCAGCACCTTTAGAATCAGTTTTGTATGCAAATTCATTTGAAAAGAGTTTTTCTCAAATCAAGCTAGCCTATGGTTTTAAAGTTTTCAAATTTGTTTAGGCTTCTTATAATCATGTTTTAATAACCTTTAGAATCTCTAAAACATGTATTTAAGCTTGATTTAGTGGCCAAAAGGTCCCCCAAAGAAATACCTTTGAAATGGCAAAAGTTGCATTTTTTGCAAAAAGGGGGTTTTCCGGCAGTGTCGCCGGTCGACCGAGACACAGGTCTCGGTCGACCGAGACAACTAGAAGTCATTTTTTCCAGAACCTGTTCTGTAGCTCCAACGGTCAGAAATTTGACCGTTGTGCTTTCTCGGTCGACCGAGACCTGTTTGCCGGTCGACCGGGAACTAGCCGTTGGCAACTTTTTGGCTATAAAATCCATTCTTTTCCAACCTTCTTTGGTGCTTGAACCATGAACCTTTGAGAGCATTTTGGAGCCAAAGAAAGGGGAAGAAGTTGGAAAGGCTAGAGGGCAATTTGGAAATCAAACTCATGAGTTTTTAAAAGGTACATCTTCTAAGTTATTTTGATTTCCATACAAATGAAATTCATGCATGTTCAAATCCTTTGTATTTTCATTTATGCATGATTTCAAGTCCTTAAAGAGTTGATTTGCAAGCTCAATATCTTTCTTGGTAAATTAGATTAGTTTGCAATCACTCTTATCAAATCACATGCTTTCTTAAACTTTATTTTTCATACAACTTGTGATTCTTTGAATTTCATGTCATTAACAAGTTGTTTATTATTCATGTGATTTGCATCAAACTTCAATCAAAACTTTTGTGTGTCTTAAACTTTCAAATGCTTTAAGCATATATTTGATTAAGCTTTCTTTTTAAACTTGATTGAAGTCATCACACACACACATCATGAGCATACACTTTTGCATTCATAGAGTGTTTGTGTGAGTTGTTTTAAACTTTCATATTAGCCTATTTAAGAGGCAACAACATTTGAGCTTTAATTTGTATCTCTTAGAGTGATCTTTTGGAAAGACACCTTCTTAGAGAAATCTACATTGTGTAAGGTTATTGCTTAGCCTTTGAAAAGCATCTTGTAAGGTTATTGCTTAGCCTAAGAAAAGCATTTTGTAAAGGTTATTGCTTAGCCTAGAAAAGCACATTGTAAGGTTGTTGTTGAGCCTAGAAAAACAACATTGTATAGGTTATTGCTTAGCCTTTGAAAAAGCATACATAGTGGAAATCCGGTGGGGTGTTGGATGCACAAGCCGGTAGTGGATGTAGGCACGTTGGCCGAACCACTATAAATATTGTGTTGTGGTGATTGCTATGTGGTGATTGTTTTGTTTAGCTTCCGCATATTGTATGGTTTATCATCACATGTGACTAGTTTGCTTTAAGAATTTAAAATTGGTTTAAATTGGTCACAATTGTAGCTCACCCTATTCACCCCCCCCCCCTCTAGGGTTAGGATCCTCGTGGACTTTCAATTGGTATCAGAGCCAAGTGCTCTATCCCTTAGGATCAAGTGTTTGGAACTCTTGATTAGGTGTAAAAACCTAGAGTTTAAACCCTAGAGTTGTCCTTATATTGAAAATCATTAGTATGGACTCCACTATGCTAGATTTTGTAGATTCTCCTAGACTTACCATTCTTCCATCTATTAGAGATTCAAACATTCAATTAAAAGAATCTCAATGTAAATTAAATGAAGAAGAAGAATATAATGAAGAAGATCTTCAACAAGCCTTTGAAGAATTATATGAAGTATCCTTAAAGCTTGAGAAGAAAAACAAAAGTTTAAGAGAAGAATCTAAAAATCTAAGCAAAGAATTAGCTTCTTCAAAAGATGAACTTAGAGAGAAAGAAGAAGTAATAAATTGTGTAGAGTCTAAGTTCATGATCTCTTTAAATAACCTATCCAACATTCAAGATGAACTAAAAGAATTAAAGATGGGTTATGAAAATGTCAATAAGGAAAATCTAAAACTAAGAGATCAATTACAAAGGCAAGATAAAGACTTTAACAATCTTGAATCTAATTTGACTATCTCTAAGGAAAATTTAAACCTAAGAGATACAATTAAAAGACAAGATGAAGACCTTGACAATTTAGAAGCCAAGTTGATCAAAAGTAAGTTAAAAACCAAAGAACTTGGATCTAAAGTTGTTAATGAATTAAAACTTGCCAATGAAGAGCTAATCAACTATAAGGAAATTGAAAATGAACTTTCAAAAGTCAAACATGAAAATTCAATCCTTATAACCAAAGTCACTCAACTTGAAAGCTATAAACAAAAGTATGAGTGCAAGTTTACCCAAAGTGAAGAGAAACTTGAAAAATTATTCAAATTGGGTAAATCTCATGGAGATAGGATGGGTCTTGGATTTAATAGGAATATGTCATATGACCCTAAATTCACCAACACTTTTGTGAAAGGTGAGTCCTCATTCTCTAGCACTCACACTTCTTTGCCCATGTCTAAATGTAATTATTGTGGCATTGAAGGACATTTTATGTTTGAGTGCAAACTAAGGAAAAGAAGCCATGTGTCTAAACCCATCTTTGAACTCAAAAATGGAGAATCTAAATCTATGAAGGGTAAGACACTAAAAATCAAGGAAAACTCCACAAAGACTAAACAAGTTAAATCTTTTAAAATGGAGTCTCCTAAAATAGATTCTAAAAAGCTTAAACAAGTTAAACCAAGCTTGAAAGAATCTAAGAACAAAAAGCTTCTCTCTTTTCCTCCTTTATCCTTAGAAATGAAAGAGTTCATGAAAAAGATTGAAAAGTTAAAATTAAAGTTCAAAAGGCAAAAAGAGGGAGGAAAAGTTAAAAGAAATGAGAAGGTTAACAAGAAAACAAATCAATCCCCTATGAAACAAACACACCAACTCTCTAAGACTAATCATCAATCTAAAATAGTCAAACCTCAAAGATTTGATGTTAAGTCTAAAAGAATTCAATCTCTATCTCCTTTAGTTGGTGGAATTTCCAAAGTAGTCTCCAAAGCCCAAGACCTTAGGTGGATACCTAAAGTTAGATACTTAGACAAACCTTAGGGTCTTGGACCTCATTGACCAACCTATACTTTATAAGTTAAATCCTTTTGTTGGTCATGTTGCATTTGCATTTTGTTTCTTTATAGTTACATTTCTTGAAATGCATTGCTTCTTTATGATCAATTGATTTTGTCTTCATACACCATTCTAAGTTACACTTCATGGTTTTCAAAATCTTTTGATTATAATTTCATCATGTTTGATTTGCTTTTTGCACTCATATGCCTTGCATTGCATTTCTTTACATGATTAATTGATTGTGATGTTAAAAGCTTTCATAGCTAGATTTATTCATGATCAATTGTTGTTGAATCATTTGTAAGTCTTTTTGAACAAATGATTTGACTCAATTCAAGTTTTTCCATGGACTTCTAAGTTATACTTTTATATGGAGGACATTGTTTTGAAAAATCAACTTGTATGTGTTTCAATTAAGTTATATCTTTTAAAATACATTGTTGATAATTGATCTTCAAAATCATTCTTTTTATGCTCATTGTTGGATTTTGTGTATTAAAATGATTTGAAGATTGTATGAATGGAAATGCTCTTTAACATCAATAGTTATAATCTTCTAAGCATATTCCATGTTTTCATTTCCTTTTCTTTTGGTTTCATTATCTTAGAAATGGAAATGTATGTTGTTTGCATCCTTGCTTGTTTATTTACATTCTTTCTATATGCAAATGACTTTTGGTTCCATGTATGGTTGTGATCTTAGTTTCATTTGTAGAAACCATACTAGAACCCAAATCCATCCTCTATGCCTTATAGTCATATCTTTATGGATGGTTATGATGTTGATTCATGTAGATTCTCTTGGAGTCATCTTTATACATGTTTCAACTTCATAGTAGTGTTCTTGATCATATGAACCTCTTTGAAATCCATTCCTTGTATTTCATAGTTATATCTCTTGTTTGATAGATATCTTAGTGTTGAATTCATATGATTTAGTCACTTTGGAAATTGCATGCTTTACAAAGTCATATTCTTTTGCATTGCAATTTGCCTTGTTCATCACTATGCTCAATAGTCATATCTTTAAAAGTGATGAATATGCATTTATGATGCTTGATGGAATTTTGAGTTTGTCACATTCTTGCTCTTATTCATGTTATCAAATTCAATTGGTTTCAATTAGTATAATGTTTGATTGATTTGATTTCTTGTGAATGTGATAAACCTTGTGTGCATTGGATTGAACTTGATAAGTAATATGATTGTTCCATGTCACACACCATTAGCATCATAATGTTCATGTTGCCACCTCTTTTGCTCATATAGGTATATCTCATGACCACCATGTTTATGTGTTCATAATATTGGTTGGTTATAGTTGAGGTTGGCTTCATGTTTGAATTTCATTTCACTCATTCTTGCACATTAATAGTCATATTTATTGTTTGAATGAAATGATTTTCAAAACTTTACATAGCATATGCTTTCCATAGTTAAATTATTTAATGCTATGTTTAGTTAACCCCATTGCATCATGGATAGCTCTAATTTGGATTTCTCATAATAGTTATATTTTTAAATCCATTTTAGAGTGATTGAGTTTATAGTCACATCCTTTAATCTCAATTGATATGTTTATTTCAATTGGTATCCATGATCGTTTCTCTCATTTGACCTAGCTCTCTTTTGGTAATTTGATCATTTGAGCCTTATAGTTAAATGAATCTAATCCTTTCCTTGAAGTTGACCCTCACTTGGATAAACCATATACTTCTTGAATCTAATAGTTATATCTTGTCAATAGCTTGACAAAAGAAGAGAATGGATTGAGGGGGAGTGTAAACCTTCATAGGAAGTATTAGTTTGATCAAATTCACCCTTGGTTTGCCTTTGAGCCCTTAGAGATAACTTACATACATGATAGCCTGTTATGAATTTCATTTTCGATTTCATTTGTTAACAGGTGCTACTAAAGGTATTCTTCTTGTCTCATGTGTGTAGGTACCTTTGCAATTTAATGTCAAAGGGGGAGAGAGAGTTCAAGTGTGACTCAAAGATCTCCTACTCATCAAAGGGGGAGAGAGTTCGAGAGTTCAAGTACTCGAAGATCTCCTATCCATCAAAGGGGGAGAAAGCTTTCAAGTTCTCAAGAGGAGAAAGAAGCATGGTCAAAGGGGGAGAGCAAATAGAAGAAAGAAAGCTTGGAGCTAAAGAAGATGCTTGGCCATTGAGAGGAAGATGATAAGAAAGCTTGAAGAATGATCAAGCTCCAAGCATCAAGGAGATTGAAGAAAAGAGCTCAAGAGCCCAAGCTAAGAGAAGAAGCATCCAAGAAGATTTCAAGACCTGTCCAGCTGAGGGGGAGCTGAAGACCTTGGTGTGTAATTTCAATGATGAGTAAGTTGCCATCAAATTGCAAAGGGGGAGATTGTTAGAGATTTTGTATTTGCAATTTGATGGATGCATTTGCACTTTAGCATCATTTGGATTCACACACTAGCATTGTTTTAGAAAACCTTGAAATCTAGTTTTATACATGCATAGCTTTTAAGATTTGGAAAAGTCTTTGCTTTATGCATGTTTTGGTTTTAAAGTTGGATGCATTGGTTTTGAAACCCAAACTCTTTTTGAAAACCTATTTCCTTGTGCACTACATTTGGAAAATCTTGTTAGGTATTTAGGTTTGAGTTTTGCATACTTTCAGCACCTTTAGAATCAGTTTTGTATGCAATTTCATTTGAAAAGAGTTTTTCTCAAATCAAGCTAGCCTATGGTTTTAAAGTTTTCAAATTTGTTTAGGCTTCTTATAATCATGTTTTAATAACCTTTAGAATCTCTAAAACATGTATTTAAGCTTGATTTAGTGGCCAAAAGGTCCCCCAAAGAAATACCTTTGAAATGGCAAAAGTTGCATTTTTTGCAAAAAGGGGGTTTTCCGGCAGTGTCGCCGGTCGACCGAGACACAGGTCTCGGTCGACCGAGACAACTGGAAGTCATTTTTTCCAGAACCTGTTCTGTAGCTCCAACGGTCAGAAATTTGACCGTTGTGCTTTCTCGGTCGACCGAGACCTGTTTGCCGGTCGACCGAGAACTAGCCGTTGGCAACTTTTTGGCTATAAAATCCATTCTTTTCCAACCTTCTTTGGTGCTTGAACCATGAACCTTTGAGAGCATTTTGGAGCCAAAGAAAGGGGAAGAAGTTGGAAAGGCTAGAGGGCAATTTGGAAATCAAACTCATGAGTTTTTAAAAGGTACATCTTCTAAGTTATTTTGATTTCCATACAAATGAAATTCATGCATGTTCAAATCCTTTGTATTTTCATTTATGCATGATTTCAAGTCCTTAAAGAGTTGATTTGCAAGCTCAATATCTTTCTTGGTAAATTAGATTAGTTTGCAATCACTCTTATCAAATCACATGCTTTCTTAAACTTTATTTTTCATACAACTTGTGATTCTTTGAATTTCATGTCATTAACAAGTTGTTTATTATTCATGTGATTTGCATCAAACTTCAATCAAAACTTTTGTGTGTCTTAAACTTTCAAATGCTTTAAGCATATATTTGATTAAGCTTTCTTTTTAAACTTGATTGAAGTCATCACACACACACATCATGAGCATACACTTTTGCATTCATAGAGTGTTTGTGTGAGTTGTTTTAAACTTTCATATTAGCCTATTTAAGAGGCAACAACATTTGAGCTTTAATTTGTATCTCTTAGAGTGATCTTTTGGAAAGACACCTTCTTAGAGAAATCTACATTGTGTAAGGTTATTGCTTAGCCTTTGAAAAGCATCTTGTAAGGTTATTGCTTAGCCTAAGAAAAGCATTTTGTAAAGGTTATTGCTTAGCCTAGAAAAGCACATTGTAAGGTTGTTGTTGAGCCTAGAAAAACAACATTGTATAGGTTATTGCTTAGCCTTTGAAAAAGCATACATAGTGGAAATCCGGTGGGGTGTTGGATGCACAAGCCGGTAGTGGATGTAGGCACGTTGGCCGAACCACTATAAATATTGTGTTGTGGTGATTGCTATGTGGTGATTGTTTTGTTTAGCTTCCGCATATTGTATGGTTTATCATCACATGTGACTAGTTTGCTTTAAGAATTTAAAATTGGTTTAAATTGGTCACAATTGTAGCTCACCCTATTCACCCCCCCCCCCCTCTAGGGTTAGGATCCTCGTGGACTTTCAGTAAGGCCAACCTATAGGCCACGTCACCAATCTTGCTCACAATGTCATAGGGTCCAATGTATCTCCGTGATAACTTGCCCTTCTGCCCAAATCTCAAAGTTCCCCTCGTAGGTGACACTTTCAAGAAAACCTTATCTCCTTCCTTGAACTGTAGATCTCTGCGATGGGAGTCTGCATAGCTCTTCTGTCTACTCCGGGACACTTTCAGACGCTCTTGAATCAACTTGATCTTGTCGCTGGTCTCACTAAGCATAGTCGGTCCATGGAAACTGCGAGTGCCAACTTTTTCCCAACAAACAGGTGTCCTACACCTTCTGCCATACAAAGCTTCAAACGGAGACATCCCAATGCTCTAGTGGTAACTGTTGTTGTACGCGAACTCACACAACGGCAGAGTCTCATCCCATTGAGTCTTGAAATCTAACACACAAGCACGGAGCATATCCTCAAGAGTCTGAATCGTCCTCTCTGACTGGCCATCTGTCTGGGGGTGATACGCTGTGCTAAACTGTAATCTGGTACCCATAGACTCGTGTAATGTCTTCCAGAACCTCGAGACGAATCTGCTGTCTCTGTCGGAAGTGATAGAAACTGGCTGCCCATGACGACTGACGATCTCGCTGACAAACAATTCTGGCAAAGGTAGCATGTGCATCTTCTTCCCTGTCTTCATAGCAAGGAAATGCGCTGACTTGGTGAGACGGTCCACAATGACCCAAATCGCATCGTTGCCTCTACTAGTCCTCGGTAATCCCGAAATAAAGTCCATAGTAATGTGCTCCCACTTCCATTCCGGAATTTCTAATGGCTGTAACAAGCCTGGAGGCCTCTGATGCTCTGCCTTAATCAACTGACAGGTCATGCAACGGGAGACAAACGCTGCAATCTCTCTCTTCATATTGTTCCACCAAAATCTGCCCTTCAAGTTCTGATACATCTGTGTGCTGCCTGGATGCATAGAGTACTTCGTGCTGTGGGCCTCCGCCATGATGTCATTCCTCAAATCTTCAATGTTAGGCACACACAGACGGTTACGGTAATACAAAACTCCATCAACAAAACGGAAGTCAGGACGTTCTGCTATATGCTCTGAAATCTTAACCAACTCTGGATCTTGCAACTGACTATCCTTGATCTTCTGAATGAAAGAAGGTTCTGACACCGTCATGTTAGCTAACAAAACACCCTTCCTTAGGGGCTGCATGTCTAAACTCAACTCTTCAAACTGTTCGAAAATACAAGTGCCACTAAGATTTGCCAAGCCTACTGATTTCCTACTCAAGGCATCTGCAACTACATTAGCCTTCCCCGAGTGGTACTTGATTGGAAAATCATAGTCCTTGATATATTCCATCCATCTTCTCTGCCTCATGTTTAAATCCTTCTGTGAAAACAAGTACTGTAAGCTGCGGTGGTCGGAGTGGACTTCGAACTGCTCTCCATAGAGGTAATGTCTCCACATCTTCAATGCGAACACAACCGCTGCTAACTCCAAATCATGGGTGGCATAGTTCTTCTCGTGCTCTTTCAACTGCCGAGATCCATAAGCAATCACTTTTCCTTCTTGCATCAACACACAACCAAGTCCAACATTAGAAGCATCGGTAAAAATGGTGAAACCGCCGCTCCCAGATGGCAAAGTAAGGACTGGTGCTATAGTCAATTTCTTCTTTA
Organism: Cinnamomum chago; assembly: GCA_038049695.1. NCBI lineage: Eukaryota > Viridiplantae > Streptophyta > Magnoliopsida > Laurales > Lauraceae > Cinnamomum > Cinnamomum chago. The sequence continues at coordinate 50,979,142 of CP142454.1, read as the reverse complement.
GCTCTTGGAAACTCTCTTCACACTGCTCTATCCACACATATGGTGCATTTTTCCTTGTCAACTTCGTCAAAGGTGACGCAATCGACGAAAATCCCTGCACAAACCTCCAATAATAACCTGCCAATCCCAGAAAACTCCTAATCTCTGTCACATTCTTCGGTCTTTCCCAATTCGCTACTGCTTCAATCTTGGACGGATCCACTGACAAACCTTCTCTAGAGATAATGTGCCCCAAAAATGCTACTTGGTCTAGCCAAAATTCACACTTGTTAAGCTTAGCATACAACTGATTCTCTCTCAAGAGCTGCAATGCAATCCTCAAATGCTCTTCATGCTCTTCCTTGGTCTTGGAGTACACCAAAATGTCATCAATAAATACTACCACAAATTGATCTAGATACTCTGCAAATATCTTGTTCATCAATGCCATGAACACTGCCGGTGCATTAGTCAACCCAAATGGCATTCCTAGGAACTCATAGTGGCCATATCTTGTCCGGAAAGCTGTTTTCAACACATCTGCTTCTCTAACTCTCAACTGATGGTAACCGGATCTCAAGTCAATCTTCGAAAAGTATGATGCACCTTGCAACTGATCAAACAATTCATCTATTCTTGGTAATGGATACTTGTTCTTGATGGTCACTTGATTCAATCTTCTGTAATCTATACACATCCTCATCGAACCATCCTTCTTCTTAACAACAACACTGGAGCTCCCCATGGTGAAACACTCGGTCTTACAAAACCTTTGTCCAACAACTCTTGCAACTGGGTCTTCAATTCCCCCAACTCTGCTGGAGCCATTCTATATGGTGCAATAGACATCGGAGCGGTCCCTGGTAGCAACTCGATAGTGAAATCGATCTCTCTCATGGGTGGCAAACCTGGAATCTCCTCCGGAAAAACATCCGGGAATTCCCAAACAATTGGGATCTCCTCCACCCCTTGGGACTGTTTATCCTCCGTGATAAACGTTAAATAAGCTTCACAACCACTTCTCAAAAGTCTGTCAGCCTTCAACGCTGAAACAAACCCTGCACGAGGATTCCTCCTCTCTCCCTGAAACGACACTCCTGCTGGTGTCTCAACCAACTTGAAAGTGAGGGTCTTATGGAAACAATCCATTGTGGCATGGTACCCTTGTTGGGATTGGTGTATGCCTTAAAGCCCACTGACTGCACTCACATCTCTGTAACTGGATATTTATTGGTTATTTAATGGAATGACATCTTTCTCTTTATACTTGTGTATATGTATGGTTGTATAAGGCCCATTGTTTTCTAGTAAATGACTCAGGTGTGTAGTGGCTACACACAGTAAGGTCTGAGTCATGGACACTTGAAACAATAAACATGTTCATAACTGAGAGATGGAGTTGGGCACTTCATCTTGGTATAAGTTATAATGAGATACTCTCCTGTATTCAGGGTGACTTACCTTAGTCAAGGAGGACTTTCCGGATTTATCTCATTAGTGCATGTGTCATGCATTGAACAGGACCACTTGTAGGTGTGATCTTTGAAATAGTACTATCACAGAGAGAGATCAAATCACCTCTTGCTACTAAGTGACCAGTGCTCTTAATCTTGAGCATTTGTGGATGAACTGACGAAGTCAAGTTCTTGTGCTTTAATTCACTATGGGTGAGATCCTGTTCATGGGTCAACAGCTCTGTGTTTTGGGTACTCGGGCTTGATTAGTTGGGACGTGCAAATGCAATATGGAATCTATGCCATCGTGTGATGGAATGATCGTCCTCTTAGAATTATCCGATTAATCATCAGAATCTAAGATCTTAGTATATGGATGTTCCATATGGATATTGAACTTGTGGGTCGCTCCCTGGATCAAGAGAATAATATCCGGATGATGATTAAGTCAAGGGTATGAAGTTCTAAGGTTGAGATGTAATCAAGAAGGTAGATAGTACATCGGTTAACCTACTTGATTATGGATGTTACATAGAGGGGCATTGTGGTCATTGTACTTGGTAGGTCAAAGACAATCGTCTATTTATGATGAGCTTTATTTGCAATTTAATATTTGTCCCTGGAGTGCAACCATAACTCTCTAGTGGAATGAGTTAGGGTTAAAATGATCTTAATGTTGCTATGGGGTTAGCATGGACATTTTGGTCATTTTGGGAGCCAAGGGCAAATATGTCTTTTGGTCCCTCTTCTAGCCACTTTCCTATATTGGCATGGTTTCCTAATTTAATTAGATGATATGTGGTTGAATTATTTTGTGGAAGAATAATTTTGAGTTTAAATTCTAATAGGCTCTTGATGGCATACATGAATTTTAACTCTAGCTAAATTATTGACTAGTAGGCCATGGTGTGTTTAGCTATCTTGTGGGCCAGCCATAAGTGGAGCCCCTTGTGTGAGGTTTCCATGTTTGATTAGGTATCTTTACTTGGAAAGAAAGACTCCTCTTTGGGTAAGAATTCCATTGATTAAAGGTTACTAATTTTAGTGTCTTTAATTAGTAAGTGTTGCACAACTAAAGGGGAAGGTTGCTATTCTTTTTAGGGATTGACATTCCTATTGGAAAGAGTATTCCTTAAAGGAATCAAATCTTTATATATATATGGGAGTCTCCTTTGGGCGTGCAACACACAAGAGAAGAGATCAAGTGGCTGGAATTAAACCCTAGGGGCGTGAATCACCATAGTGATCCATTGGCCGCCCAAAGCAAGAGAGAAGAACACACACGCCCACCCCATTGCTGCCCTCTTCTTCTTCATAGGAGAGGAGATCAGGTCTTGGGTTGTTTCCACAAAGAGAAGTTCAGAAAACCCTTCTTAGGATTCCATAGTTTGATCCCACCATCAACACCAATCAGATTGGGAAGTGGAATAGAAGAGAAGACCAAAGGAGAAGCTACTGCAGAAAATTCCTGCAACTAGCATTGCTTACTGCTGGCTGATATCAGACCTTTCATTCTTTTCAAAGACTTGAGACCTTCAAATCAGCAAGGTATTAGTCCTCTAACATCTCCTTACTTTATACACATGTTGATCATGGTTTCATGGAGTTTTTATGCATGATTCATGGTTGGAAAATCAGATTAGTTTCAAGTTTTAAAACAAGATCAGCCATGGACGTCTACTTGTATCTGATTTCAGATCTTTAATGCATATTCTTTCAACCCTGCCAGCCAATCCATCCCTAGGATGACATCATAATCAAACATCTCCAAAGAAATGAGATCTGCGGTTAAAACCACTTCTCCTATCTGGACTGTGCAACTAGGATAAAAGGTTCTACAAACAACTTGTTTACCTACTGGGGTTGCCACAGTCAAAATAAACTCCAGTTCTATAGCATGTATATCAATCAACTTAGCAAACTTATGGGACACGAAAGAATGTGTAGAGCCAGGGTCAAACAAAATCATAGCTTTAATCCCACAAACAAGGAGTGTACCTTCTACAACATTACCCGCTGCCTCTGCATCCACTCTGTTGACTTCGTAGATTTGGCCTCGCTGTTGGGGCCTATTCTGTGCCTGCTGTGGCCTGCCTTGGGGTGCATTCCTGTTCTGCTGTGGTGGACGCTGCTGTCCCTGTTGACGAGCTTGTTGTTGTTGTTGCTGCTGCTGTCTGAACTGCTGCTGCTGTGGTGCTTGCTGCTGAAGTGGCCTAGGCTGATTTTGGACAACCAATGCATGCTGTGGTGGTGGACGTTGTGGCCCTTGCTGCTGCTGCTGATTCTGTCTGTTCTGCCTTGGGCAATCTCTCATTTGGTGGGCCATGGAGCCGCATCTGAAGCATGCTCCTGTCAAGGTACGGCATTATGCACTCTCATGGTTCTTCCCACAATGGGTACAACCCAATGGACCCTGAGCATTTGGTTCTGTCCTCTGTCTTTTGTTCTGATGGTTCCTTTGCTGGTGGTTCTGTTATTGCTGAGCTTGTCCCTTGCCTTGGACTCTGAGAATCTTGTTGTGGAAGTTTTCGAATTTGTAGGCTCTCTTCACAGCTTCATCAAAAGTTACCGGTGGCACCACTCCGGTGGCATCTCTCTCAATGAAGGGGTTGAGCCCCTCAAAGAATTTAGCAATCTTCTTCTCAACGGTATCCACCAACTCCGGGGCATACCTAGACAATCTCTCGAACTTGGTAAGGTATTCGAGGACTGTCATGCTCCCTTGCACCAACTGTTGAAACTCTATAGCCTTTTGCTTCTTGACGTGGGCGGGTACATATTTGTCATGAAACTGTCTCTTGAAATTTGTCCACACTTCTGCATCAGCCATAGTTCTATATTCTTCTCTTACTGTCTTCCACCATCTATCTGCTGTGCCAACAAAAAGGGATGATGGAAGCTTCACTCTATCTGCTCCTGTACACTGAAAGATCTCAAAGATGTTCTCGGTGTGCTCCAACCAATCATCTGCAGCTAGTGGGTCCTCTTCCCCAAGGAATTCCTTCGAAGCTCTTTTCCTGAACCGTTCAAACAAGGCATTTGGATCATGTTGCCTTTGGTTTATGACTATAGCTGGTTGGGGTTGAACCGGTTCTGGTCTTCTTTGCAAGACCTCAAGCAATTGCCTCTGCATTTCTTGCATTTCCCTAACATGGTCTTCCTCTCTCTTTAGCATTTGTTCTTGCAGTTTGGCCTGGTTTTCATTAGCTTGACGATGTTGCTCAAGCATTGCTCTCATCATGTCTTGGAATTGGTTGGGTGGATGACCATGGTTCTCTACTATATCCTCTTCTAGAGGCCCTGTATGCTCACTATTGCTTGCAGTAGGGTTGCCATTCAACGGTCTCTTACGTGGAGGCATGATGCTACAAAACAAATGGTTAGCACATAATAATCCAATAAAAGGGTCACACATTGCTCACACGATACTAGCTAACGAAAGATCTAACGGATCCTCGCCACGTCCTTAGGATTTCTAGTTTCTTTTAATTGCTTGAAACACGTCTCGCTCTGATACCAGTCTGTCGCGACCCCGGACCGGGAAATCCCCAATCCGGGATCGGGACTAATTAGTGGATGATGATTGATGAGGATTATCTACATCCACAATATAGAACTTATTTAATTTCCCACAGGTGTCCGCGGTGAGGATATCACAACCTTGCATGAATATTTCTTTTGAGTGCGGAAGCGTGTAGCAAATCAAATAGTTAGACTATCTCTAGTCATGCAAGCATTAACATCAAATATAAAAAATGTATCAGAATGAGCAATGATCTATAGCATGTTCCCCAAAAGTTGTTAAAGTTAGACAAAATATCATTTAGTTACATTCCCAAAATTAGAGGCCAACAAAGGCCAATATTACAAAATAATAACCCAAAAGAATGGTTAACAAGTTCTCCCCAAAATGTTACGCCTCTTGTAGCAACCCGATGTCTACATGACATCGTCAGCGCGCCACTCAACTAGAGGATGCGGCTCACCTACCGCCTCCTCCGGCTCCTCCTCAAGGAAACCGGCAACGGGACCTGAGTACCAAAGCAAAGGATCAGACACGACAGTCTGGCAAGAGAGTGAGAAGATACAACAACATAAAATAGATGAAATATCTCGAAAAGCATGGAAATCTGTTTAAACAAGAACTCTCTTAAAATAGATAAATCATTTGTTAGAAAAACATGTAAACAAGATAAAACTCATAGGGTATCCAAGGAATCAGGAACAAGCAAGATGGCGACCACACGAAGCTAAGTCCTCTATCACTAAGGTGATAGAGCAATAACTAGGCCCTGATCTCAATCACTCAAGGTGAGGAGAAACGGGGATCTCATATAAATACATATACTATACATGACCACGGTAGCGAGCCGGGCATCGGGGACCACAGTAGCAATCTGCGGTATCGGGACAAGACCACGGTAATGACCGGGTAGCGGGATCCAAACTGCAGCTGGCGGGACAAGAGGGGGATCTCCAAGTCGGTGGATCAAACCAACGAGGTTATCCAAGCTTAGTGGTGCCGACTCATAGGTCAAATACAATCGAGACAATGCAAGTAAATCAAGTACAAATATATATATAATCAAACGGGCAAGACGGGGGTGCTCAAGGGCACACTGACATATCATGTGGTGCAATGCACTTCGGGTCAAGTAACCATTTCAAGTGTACAACAATGCTTCGGGAAAACAAGTCATGTAATGTAAATCTTGGAAATGAAGAATATAATGAACTATACCAGTTCGGGAAAGATAATGGTTTTAAGATCTAATTGAGTGAATAGAGGTCCCGTATGTCGATTGTGGAAATGACTTGGTACTCCTTGAGTTGAAGACATTCCGGGCTCCTTATCCACTTTTACGATTTTCAAAACTTAAATTGAGCTTATGGTTATAACTAGATGTTATGATAGAAAAATCAAGACTATAAACGGTCCATCCTAAGTATGATGTCAACCCGGAACCATCGAGCAACCTACTCAGTCACCGAAAGGAATAGAATTCACGATACCCAACGAAATAGACTTTGCATTTAGGTATGAGGAAGATATCGTGTCGTTCCATCCCATTCAAGATTGAAATAGATTGAACTTCGATGCCTCCGAACCAACCGTGAAGAGCATCGGCTCAAGACGTCCTCACATATGGTCAAATGAGTCCAAGGAGGGTAGCCAAGGTCCACAAAAAAAAAAAAAAATCAAAACCGAAATTTCTGTACCAGAAATGCACAGGGTCCGATCGATCGGCCCAAAAACCCTTACAGTTAAAAGACAGACCGATCGATCGGCCTGTAGGTCCGATCGATCGGCACTGGGCGTGAAGCATGCCCGGGAACTTGATTTTTCTCCTTTTTGTTTCCTTTCCTTCCAACACCTCAACAACCACATAGAACTATAATCAAGATGACTTAAACACAAGTTTTCCAAGACATTAAATGAGGCTATCAAGATGTGTAAATATCATTTATTTCAACCATGGAAAACTCAATGAAAACAATCAATGAAAGCATGAAAACCATAAATACTTCACCAAACCATTTTAAACTTAAAAACATCCAAACATTCACTTGCCTCAAGTCCAAGCTAGTTGAAATCAAGCCTCTAATCACTTCTATTGCTCAAAGCCAAGCTACAATAAAAAACCCCCAAAAACAACCCTAAAATGGGTTACACAATGAATGAAAATGAAAGAACCAACAATAATGCAAATGTAGCTTCTCAAGGGCTAGAGGAACACTAATCTAGGAGATGGGGATGATCACTTACCTTTAAGGTCCTCTAATGGCAAGAGTAAGCTCAATGGAGGTCTTGGAATGGAGGGTTTTCTCCACAAATGGTATCAATAGGGAGCCATGGTGAAGAGGAAGAAGAAGATGATCTCCATTTCGAGTTTGGTGCAAGATTGGTGAGGATTTGAGATGGAGAAGCAAGAAGAAGAAGAGAAAGGCAAGGAAAAACCCTAGACTCAATAGTTGTGCTGGAACATGAAAATGGAGAAGGAAGGGGAAGGGCCTCCTTTGTTAACAAGTGAGTTGGGTTGGGTCCCACAACTAACGGAGCTACATTGGCTGAAATCATCTCTCTCGGGTCCTCGGATGAATTCGACGAAGAAGGAAGAAATGTTCGTCGAAATATCTAGTTTCCAAAAAGTGTATGTTTCGCGGGTTTCGAGAATATTAAGTTTTGGGTACAGGTTTTGTGTGCAATGACTGTTTTACCCTCAAGGCTATGAAATTGGGTTTCGGGACCTCAAATGGGCACGGGATCAACATGAAAGTTGTAAGAATCCACAAGATGAATGCAACGGGCCAAAAACACAATTCAAAACACGTCGGGAAAATTTCACAAGAAAATGCAAAGCCGAAAAGGGAATCCCCAAAGGGCCCCACAAGCTATCAATCACTCCAAAAAGCCCAAAACTAGAATCAAGGCTATTCCAAACCCAACTAGACCAAAAACACTAATCAAGCTTAGCACTAAAACGCAACTTAATTAGTACTAATCGGGCTCACTCGGGTCGGGGTCTTACAAGAAATAAGTGACTCAATCATACCTAAGGTCTTCTTCTTGGACAGATATTCTGGACAATTCCTTTTCCATTGTCTTGTCTTACCACAATGGAAACACTTTCCGTTTACTCATGTACCCTTAGCCTTGGCCATACTACAAGTAGAACCATTCTCCACCTTAGGACCCTTGATGACTGATTTCCTTTCGCTATCTCGGTCTTTGCCTTTCGGCTTGGTCCTAGCAAATGACTTTTCTGTCATGAGGGAATTTTTCTCTTTCTTCATGATTTCCTCAGTCACTACCAGTTGGCGAGACAGCTCAGCTATGGTCATTTCCAATTTATTATAATTGATCTCAAAATGATTGAAAAAATCCGGTAGTGACTGAAGGATCATGTCGATCTGCGATTCTTTATCAATTGTAGCACCCAGTACATCTAACTCATTTATTGCGAGACTCATTTTCAACAAATGTTTTTGTACTGGAGTTCCCTCAACCATCTTAGTGTTTATCAGCACCTTCATAGTAGCTTGCCTAGCAGGTCTAACCTGGTCCGCAAACATCTCCTTTAAGTTCGATATAATATCGTATGCTGACTTATAGGATTGATGTTGGTGTTGTAAAACACTAGACATGGATACCTGTATAAAACATCTGGCTACCTCATTGTCTTTTGTCCATTCGGTGTAAAGGTCCTTTTCATACTGAGGTGCATGAAGCTCAAGCTCAGGAAGGGAGGGTATGGTAAGGACATATTTGCATCCTGAAGTTGTCAAGATAATATCTAGAGTCCTTTTCCAGTCTATAAAGTTGGATTCCATCAACTTATTCTAGTTGAGGATGGTCGCAAGTGGATTGAAAGTATTTGAATTCATGCTTGAAAAAACTGTACTACATAACCATACATTCAATTAATGAATTTAAATGACATTAGGGTTTAGTATTCTACCAAATTTATGTGGAATCCTCATAACCACTAAATTCAGAATACATCGGAATCCCAATCCCCGGGGTATGCCTCCTTGGGGAGTGCGAACACCACCTAGATTGGTGCGGATCAGAGTTGGTCAAAATTAAGATTAAGACTAACTTTCCATAATCCCCTAGATTCATTATTATCTAGGTATCTCATACTAAATAATGAATGACTCCCGATTAGCTTCGGTTTCTAAAATATATGAGGCAAATCCTTGGGGATACTACATCATTATTTTAGTTAAGTCTGACCCACCAACTCGCATTGCATGACAACCGTTGCGAGCAGCCCCTCCTTGGGGAGTGGGCTCCCGCCCTGTCTCACCAACACTATCCATAGGAGATCCATATCTAGTAACCAGACAAGTAAAAGCCCTCCGTGGGGAACGGCCATTCTCAAGATGGCGCGAGGCTAATACTTTCCTTACAATGGACCTATGGTGGAAAACCATGGGGATTTCTAAATATAAATGCCTCGCTCCCACTTAATATTTTAGAATTGAGGATTTCCTTGTAAGGTATTAGGGCCCACATGTATACATATGAACATCAAATCATCTCATGACATGATCAAAGATTGGTTCCAAGTCAAGTTATTTTAAGGAAAGTCCAGTTTCTAAATTAGTGTTACCAATGTGTCCATCTCATGGGTCATCAACACTAATTAGAACTCTTTCCAAAAGTTAATTTGATTTGACCAATTTTAGTAACTTGCTATGTTTGGATCAGATTTGGAAATATTCTAAATTAAGCATGCATTCATAAATAGAAATTGCAAAAAATAGAAACTAGTCCTCTCCTCCACATGGCCCTAGTGGAATAGAATTCTTGGACTTCTAGACTTTCCAAAACTTTGGAATTCCTCAAACTCTTTGGGAAACTCCAAAACACTTTGGTAATCTTCAAACTCTTTGATTAGGAGTCCAACGTCTCTTTCCTTCTTTGTCTCAGACATCGCTAGAATTTACAAATTTAGAAAAATTACATAAATCCCTATGTCTCAATTATGAGACTTACATGGTAATTTAAACATGGAAATAAAAGGGCTATAGGGAAATCCACCATGCCTTGCCCTTTCATGGGAAACCAAGGAAACCATGATGCCCTTTACACTTAGCCTCAAATAAACCAATAACCATAAAAAGAAAGCAAAATACTTGTGGGCCATATGGGGAGGACATGATCATCTGCAAGTTTGTATCTCATACAACAAAGCATCTCACAAAATCAGGTTACCAAACCACAATCGAAAAACAAGATGCCAAAAATAGCGACCCTTTTAATGCATGCACTTCGCAGAAGGGGTCCGGGGGTGTCCCCCGGTGGTGGTCCCCCGACTGGGGCTGCCCCCGGATCAAATACTAATTGATCCTGTGTTCCCGGTCAACCGACTAGAGGGCTCGGTCGACCGACCCTACAGGCACCCAGTCGACCGAGCATGAGGCCAGGTCGACCCGCCTAACGAAGGCAGAAAATTGGGTTTTTTTAATTCGAGTCCAAACACCTCCAAAACACTTTTGAAGGCTCTCAATGACATCCTACCATCCTTCCATCATAATTAAACCCTTTTGTGACTATCCAAACATGGATTTACTACATAAAGTAAGCAAACCCAATCATAACTGATCCTTACATAGCCCTAGGTCAATCATCTTCGCATCTCATGCAAAGATTAGATCTAGATCGCTGATATAACATGATTAGATATGAGGTATGGCTCTGATACTAATTGTTGGAAAATAGGTGGGCCATTCAGATAGGTTTCAAAAACTTTTGACTCACTTGATGCAGGGATCAACTATCTAGAAGGCAACAAACCCAATCCAGGATGTAATCCCTCAAACTCATAAACCATGTACAACAATATATCCTATCTAGAAGATAGAAAAACAACACCTAAACATGCAACCACGAAATCCACAACATACAAGGATGTAGATTATACCTTTGGAGCTTGGTAGTGCTCTAATGGAGACTTTGAGTTCTTTCTTTGATGATGAACACCTTCACTAATCAAATCAGAATCTCCAACACCTTTTGATCTTCCACGCTATGACCCATATCAGATTCTCTTCTCAAGAAGATAGTGGAATCTCCGAGAGAAAAACCCTAAAGGAAACTAGAAGAGGGAGACGAAGAGAGCTGTACAACTCTTGCACACATGAATGGGCTGGGCGTGAATCACTATATGGAGTAACATTAGGGACGTCCAAGCCTCCACTCTCTCCTTTTATAGCACTTAAGCAACCTCCTCTTACTAATTGAAATAGAAGTCTTACTTCCATAACAATTAGTTGCTTACCAAATCACAATTAGAAGTCTTACTTCAAATATGATTAGTAACTTCCTCTTTTACTAATTAAAATAGAAGTCTCACTTCCATTAATAATTAGTAACTTACTATTACCACTATTAGAAGTCTCACTTCAGATAGAAATAGTAACTTTCTATTTCCTTTTATAGTTCTACTATTAATTAGTATCTTTCTAATAATTTGGGCTAGCGTGGGGACCACATCTCATGTGCGATTTGGGCCCACAGTTAATTGCAAATAACTCCACTATATAAATGCAATTGCACTCCAGTCTTAGGAATATATTACAATGAAGACTCTAAACTTCCTCAGTACCACAAGTAGGCCGCTCCATCTATATTCATGGATCAATTGGACCTGTCCACCAAACTAGATCCATATCTTATTATCCTTGAGCCCCAATTAATTATAATGATCATTTGGTACCGATCCAATTAACTCTTAATTGGAATGGGTGCGCACTTACCAATGATAAACCCATTAATTGGCACAAGGGGATATTAAAGATAGATTCCATCTTGACCATTGAATATTCCCACAGCTCTCCTACCACGTACCCAAATCACCGAGGTGTTGACCTACAATTGACCTCACTCATTGGTGACTCAAAGCAAATGAATAGATAGAAACTTGAGTTCATTAATGTCTCAGGATTATGAGCCTATTGCTAGGGAATTATGATAGCAGACCATAAAGTAAAGACAGTGTATATAAGGTGCTTCTCATGGTCCTTCAATACATCCAATGTACCAGCACCATGATCCAGAATCTTACATTCCGATGATCGAGAAAAATCACACTATCTCATAGTGATCAAAGTGTTGCAACCTTGTCAGATGAGATGCCCAATCTCATCACTGGTTATGAAGATATTTAAGTATAAGATTTGGAATACATATCTCCTGTATGTGGATCTCATCCACACACATGTATTACATCTAGTATACTTGTGGACTCCGGTTCATCTCATGAACCATTATGTCATTTGTATTAGTTATGTGCAAACAAGTAATAAAACACCAATCATCTCATGAAAGGAAAGCAATAATATATGTTGATAAATAAAGAAATTAATCAATTTATTCATCATATACTGGTATTGAGACCATAAAACTAACAAGAAGATCATCTAAAAGACCTTTGAGAAGTCTTCCTCCGACTTCGCAAACACAAACTGTGAATGAATCCCCTGAAATGCTTTTTCGGCATCTTATCGGGTAAGTTTCTCAGATTCACAGTCCAGAAAGCTGGAATAGAACTTGACCCCATCAAAGCCAAGGCTATTCTAGAAATGCCTTCTCCAAGAACCTTAAGAGAACTGAAAGGACTTCAAGGAAGATTGGCAAACATTAGACGGTTCATCTCCAATCTCTCGGGGAAATGCCGTCCCTTTTCTCGCTTAATGAAGAAAGGTGTGGACTTTGTTTGGGATGCTGAATGTGAAGCAACATTTCAAGATATTAAGTCATACCTAACTAAACCTCCAGTGTTGGTTGCCCCTACCATTGGAAAACCAGTCATCTTGTATACAAGAGCTCTCGACCATTCCTTGGGCGCCCTACTCGCACAAGAGAATGACGAGGGAAAAGAAGTTGCTCTATATTACCTCAGTCGTATGCTGGTAGGTGCGGAGCACCGCTATTCTCTAGTCGAGAAACAATGCCTTGCAGTGATGTTCGTCATACAAAAGTTGCGTCACTATCTGTTGTCCAACACAGTCTACTTGATTTCGAGGATCAACCTTTCAAAGGTTCTTGTCACAAAAGCAGGTTCTCTTAATGCCCGACTGGCAAAATGGTCCATCCTCCTATCACAATTTCATATCAGGTATGTACCACAAAAGGCAATCAAAGGCCAAGCTCTAGCAGATTTCCTCGCAGAGCATCCGTTGCCTAAAGATTCCCCACTCAGAGATGATCTCCCAGATGAACTTGTCTACAATGTGGAGACCTTTTCACCAAATGCCTCCTGAGACATGTACTTTGATGGTGCAACCAGGACAAATGAAAAAAAAAAGCTGATCTCGGGAGTTGGCATCCTATTTGTTAGCCCCGACAAGCACATGATTCCACATGCTTTCTCGCTACTGGAACCATGCTCAAACAATGCAGCTGAATACCAAGCTCTAATCGTAGGACTGGAACTAGCCCTCGAATCCGGCATCACCATGCTGGAAGTCTTTGGAGACTCTCAACTGATCGTTAACCAAATGAATCAGAAATTCGAAGGCAGGAAGCCTGATCTGTTGCCTTATTACAACAAGGCACAATCACTTCGCCAAAGGTTTGACATCTGTCATATCACCCATATCCTCAGAGGTGAGAACATCCGTGTAGATGCCCTGGCTTGCCACATCCATGGCGATCTAGGAAGGGGAAAACATGCAAATTACACTGTGTCAAAGAATGATTCTCCCTCCTCTTAACACACACCAAGTAGTTGTTGAATGCCACCAATTGGTCGGAAGTCGGATCTCCATCCTCAAACCTCCCATCGGCGACTGGAGAGATCCGTTCATTGATTACACCATGTTCGGAATCCTCCCTGAAGATCCAAAAGAATGGGTAAGTATTCAAAGACGAGCCCCAAACTTTCATTTGGATATACCTTCAAAAATGCTTTACAGAAAATCCTTCGACGGAGTACTTCTGCGCTGCTTGTCACAACAAGAGGCTGAGGAAACCCTCAAAGAAGTTCATGCTGGTCTTTGTGGAGCTCATCAGGCTGGTCCAAAGCTCTACGATCAGATAAAAAGGTTGGGATATTATTGGCCTACCATGGTAGCTGACTCCATGCAATTTGCTAAAGGTTGCCGCCAATGCCAAGTTCATGGAGACTATGTTCATATGCCTCCAGAATGGCTACACCCCACAACAATCTCATGGCCGTTCGAAGCTTGGGGTATGGGCTTGGGGTATGGACATCATAGGTCCAATCTCTCCCCCGTCAAGCAAAGGTCATCGCTTCATCTTCGCCGCTACGGATTGTTTCTCCAAGTGGTCAGAAGCATTCGCGCTCAGCGAAATGAAGACCTCATCAGTCCTTCAATTCTTGACATTTATCACTTCAACATACCTAAAAGATTCATCCATGATAACGGACCACAATTCCGGGATCGCAGATTCTACAGGTTTTGCAACAAATACAAAATCCAGAGTTGTCCTTCGACTCCATACAATCCAGCAGAGAACGGACTAGCAAAAGCCTTCAACAAGACACTCTACAAAATTCCAAAGAAAATGGTCTCTAGTCACAAAAGAGACCTTGGAGACAAACTACCTAAAGCTTTGTGGGCTTATCGAACCACTGTTCGAGGACCAACCCATAGCACACCATTCTCTTTGGTCTACGGATGCGAAGCTGTTGTCCCTTTGGAAGTACAAATTCCTTTCTTAAGGGTATCTTTACAAAATGACATGACGCAAGAAAGCAATGTTAAACTGAGACTCTAAGAACTGGACAATCTTGACGAAAGACAGCTCGAAGCCTTACAAAGCATTGAGTTGTACCAAGCACGCATGGCAGGATCATTCGACGGGAAGGTCAGGCAACGCACCTATAAAAAGGGTGACTTGGTTCTTACTGTAAAAAGGCCAACGGTTTTTGCCCATAAATCCAAAGGCAAACTCAAACCAAAATGGGAGGGACCCTTCGTTATTGACAAAGTCTTCTCCAACGGCACATACACACTTCTAAATATGGAGGGCGACAAATGTATGCTGCCCATCAACGACAAGTTCTTGAAGCGGTACTGCCCTTGAAAACTTACCCCACTGGGTCAGAGCAATGCTTGCATGGCCAAAAGCCTATTCTCAGGTACTCACTCGTCAAACCCGCCTCTTTTAGATTTTTCATCCTTCTGCTGAGATTTCTAAAAATTCAAAACAATGCTTACTTTCATAGTTTCATTGTTTAAAAAAAATCCAAAAATCCAAGTTTAGGAGCCGCTTCCCTGACTTGACCAAATTTTCGATCCTTGAACCCAAAACTCATGGTTTGAAACAAAATTAGGACTCAGGAATTTCCACCCTAGTCCACCCTGACTTTTACAACCAAAAACGGTTTTAAGTCAAAATTTACAACCCTCATGTCTTTAAAAAAAAAGACCGGTTCTTTTTAGAAGTCGCGGGGAAGCGACGCTCAGTCGATACTCGCAAAACCTAAAATTTGGAAGGATGCAAACCCCATTTGATACTTCCAAAATATCAAAATCGCAGGGAAGCGATACTTTGTTGATACTTGCAAATTTTCAAAAATCGCGGAGACGCAACAATCCAGTTGATATCCACACACCCAAAATTCAAACAAAAACCGAGGTCCAAAAAAAAGATCTCAAATTTCAAAAATCGTGGGGAAGCGACATTCAGTCGATACCCACAAAACCAAAATTTTTGAAAAAAGCAAGGAAGCGACACTTAGTCGACACTTGCACCCAAATTCGCGTAGAGGCGACATTTCATCGATACTTGCAAGACCATTCAGCAGGGAGGCGACTTTTAGTCGATACTTGCATTTTTGAAAACCAAAACCCGACTCTCATGCCAAAAAACGGCTATCAACACCACAAAATCGGCTATAAATGCCACAAAACTTGGCTCTCATGCCAATTCAAAATTTGGCTTTCATGCTAACAAAACAAAACTTGGTTTTAAAAAAAAAATCGGCTCTCATGCCAAAAATCGGCTATAAACGCCACAAACCCGGCTATCAAGGCCACTAACAAAATCTCGACTTCCATGCCAAAAATAAATTTCGGCTTCCAAGCCAAAAACAAACTCTAGCTTCCATGCGAAAAACAAATTCCAGCTTCCATGCCAAAACCAAATCCCGGCTATCAATGCCACAAACAAAAATTTTTGCTCCCATGCCACAAACAAAACCGGATTCCATGCCATCCCAAATTTTGGCTTTTACGCCACAAAATTCCGGCTTCCATGCCGACCCAAAATTTTGGCTTCCATGCCGACCCAAATTTTGCCTTTCATGCCATCTCAAAATTCGACTTCCATGCCATCTCAAAATTCGGCTTTCATGCCAAAACAACCATTTGATAAAAGGTTTTTTCACAAAATGACAAACTCTTAATCAAATTTCCAAAAACAAATTCCCATTTAACTATTACTTGAATTTATCACAAAAGAATTTGAGTGAAAAGAGGGAGTACAAAAAAAGAAGTGCTAAAAAAAAATGTCCACAAGCACTACAAAAGAAAGAGTACCAAAAAATATGTGGGTGTATACACAGGTACCAAAGAAAAAAAGAAGAAAAAAGTTTGTTACAAGAATCAGGAGCTCAGTCTCACATGGTCTTCAACCAAAGACTCAACTCGTCAAGCAGACCCTTGGCCTTAGCCTCTAAAGCTTCTAGGCCACGTTTCTTCAAAACCTTCCCATAAAATGCGGCAGAACGCCGCATTCCGTCTGCAACACGGGGAAGCTCTTCCCAAAGAATCTGTCATCACTCGTACTCTTGAGTCTTCCTCCGGAGATTGCTTTCAGCATCCTCGACTTGGTACCGGCTTCCACAATGGCAGCCGATTTTGCAGCAGCTTGTTCCTCGAATACCTCAACACGATACCTGGTCTCAACGACCTCTCTATCAACACGGCGCAAATCTTCTGTCAGCTCAATGATAGCCAACTTGGTAACGTTCCTCTCCCGAACGAATTGCTTCCGAGTCCGCGAGATCTCGTTCAGCTCAGACTTGACCTCGCCACTTGGGAAGCTCTTGGTTTCATTCCACTTGTTCCCTAGAGCTATGACTTCATCAACGAAAGCCTTCACACCTGCAATGTCCAGACCGACTTCTTCCCCATTAGCAAGGATGTCCTTTACAGGCTTGACCATGCCAAAGTCGGCTTCCAAATGGCCAGAAGAAAGAGTTTTGACCCATGAGCTTAAAACGTTCTTCAACACTTTCTTCGCGTACTCAATAGATGGCCCCGATGAAGGCTCTCCCCTCTCCATTGGTCGACTGCCCTTGTCATATCTTGCTGGAGGAGTGATCATTAAGCTCCTTCTAATCGGAGACATTGGCGAAGGAATCTGCTTAGAAGATTTCGTCTCTACTGCATTAAAACTAGAAGAAGTCCCTACTTCTGGTTCAACTGCAGGCATTCCCTGCTCTGGCACTGAGAAAGACGGAGGAACTTCTTCTGTTGCCTCACAATCTGCTGGCAAAACAAAAAAAGGGGGTATTAATATGATCCTGTTGAAAAAATCATTATCATCAGGGTTATTGCTAGAAATACCTTCTTCGACGATCGGCGAAATACTTTTTGCCCCCATGAGTTCATCCGAAGCATCGTCAAAGGCCGCATCCATGGATGGCTCGAAATCGTCAGAATCCTGTGGCAAGTCAACTGAAAAGAAAACAAGAAACATGTTAGCAGATGACAGCACAGACAAAAAAGAAAAAGAAAACACGAAGAAGTCGTACCAGGTGAAGATTCTGGAATCACTCCAGAGTCCCTCGGTTCTTCTTTAGATGCCGCAATCGGATTCGTCACTACCTTATTGGCCGGAACCTCAGACATCACCAAGTCCTCGTCTTCCACTGAAAAAGGGAAAAAATGCAAATAAAAAAAAGGAAACTTTAATGAAAGAAACGGAAAGAGAAAGAGGAGGAATCATATCTTCATCAACGGTTTCTTCCTCTCGACTCCTCTTTTCCGGAGGCTCATCTGTGACATCTCTTCAGCAATGGTGAGAGGGACTTCTAAATCAGGAGAGTCTGCATGCCGTCGCTTATTATGGCACTGCCCTCTCTTCCTCTTGCTTCTATGGGTTGATTTACTTGAAGTACCCGCCCCATTGTCAAAGTCATGAGCTTCACTTGATTCCTCACCGGATGGTCTACTCTTTCTAGTGGACTCCATGGAAGTCTTCTTCAGTTCCACTTGCATCCAAGCGTCGATCTCGGCTTCCTCCTCCTCTAGCTGTTCCAAGACCTCACTAGGTATCTCTTGTACAGCTCCTGATCTGATGATGTCTTGCTCACTCATAAAGCCGATCTTGTGCTTCTCTCCGGCAAGGAAAGCCAGAACTTCTTCTCGCCGGACTCCATCAGATCTGCCAAGACCCTTCCCAGGAGATTACTTGACATAAAGCTCCATCTTGGAAAGCCCCCGGTACACTGAAAAGCTTTCCAAAAACCATTTCGTGAAGCCAGTAGTCCGGAAAGTGGCCAACTCTGGATAGGAAATCATGGCGGTAGTGTCCTACGCACTGTAAAAGGCCCATGCATTCCTCCCGTCCTGCAAACCTCCAACGCGATTCACCATGCTCGAATGCGCTCCAACAACGCCTTGAGAGAAGCCCAACTGCAGCGCAAAACGCGAGGGAGCATACGACTGGATATCAACAAAAAGATGTCTCCGGTACACCATCGTACCAAAACGTATGTTAAAAAGCCACCCCTTTTCTGCATTGGTCAAGGAGTAATGTCTTCACGACCCCGCCCTGGTGGAATCACAGGAGGCACCAAAGTCAGAAGCCTTCTTCCACAAACTTGGAGAAAGCTTCACTGAAGATTGCCTGATCTCGACATCCCTAAACCGTCGGATCCTCAAACTGGCAAATATGAGAGATTCGGAAACGGCTGTCCCTCTAGCCAACCAAATCATGAAAGGGTCATCGTCCTGTGCAACTCCTAAACGATGGAAGCCGGGACAATGGTAAACATACCACGATTAGAAAATATGGGCTGAAAATACCATGTTCATAGGGAGCCCCAGCCGAACCAAGAAAGCAGCAACCTGCAGTTCGATACACAAGTAGGAGTAAAGAGCTGGCACCAAAGCCAACCGCTCTCCGAACGCCATCTGACAAGCTAGAAAAATACAGTGCGGCCTAATGTGTGTTCCATCTCCTCCAGCGAAAACAGCCTCCCCCAACCAATAAGTGAGGTAAACAGCGAGATCTCTCCGCAGTGCAATGTCCTGACAAATGGCGTCTGTACTCTCAAAGAACTTCTTCAAGTCATCTCGCATAACGGATATCTTCTTCAAACCTGGGTTCTTGGCCCTAGCATCTAGGGCCATACCATCAGAAGACTCTCCGCCGTCAAAGAAGTTGGAGCTACAATTCTTCCAACTCCTACACTGGACTTTCGAGCCCTCCTTCTCCTTCAAAAAATCATAGAAGGCGACGATCTAAAAGTACATGAGCCTGAACTCCTCAGACTGCTCCTCAAGAATGTTGTCGATAGGCATAAACTCCTCATAGAGTTTGCCAAGGATAGGCAGCCCGGTGATGACGCTTAATTCCTTCAAAGTAAAACCAATCTCACCGTTCGTCACAATGAAGGTGTTGGTTTGTGGAAGGAATGAATCTAGCATGGCCATGAAGGCCTCATCGGAGAAAACCACGGTCTTCCGTAAAGTGCGAAACGCGTCAAAGATCCCGTCCTCCTTCCAAATGGCTCCACCAAGTTGCAGGGTGTGATCAGTCAATGACTCCCACCTTGAATCAGCACTGAAACGGCCACGAAGTCGAAAAGGCTTCACCCAACTGCTGCCGTCACCCCGAAAAATGCTAAGGCCAACCGGTCTGAAATTGACCGACGGATGGTGAAAACCGTGGGAGCCACTGGAGGGCATCAACATGTCCATACGGACAGGAGACTTCTCCGCATATCTGGAAGTGCCGCCAACAAAAACCCCGGTCTTTATCACATTGGTCCTCTCACCTTGGTTGGAGGATCCTCCCTCTTGGGACACGTGGGAAAAAGACTCATGATCGAGACAGTCCGATCAAAGGTCGACCGAGTAGAAATAGTTCTCTCCTCACCATCAGCCGTGTAGGAGAACTAAAAACATCTCCTTTGGTATGTCTAGTCGTCTGCGACTGCATCGCTAAAAAAGAAGGTAGGCTTGGGCACAACGCTCTGATCGTCCATGACCCAAGGACGGTTGCTTGGGATAATTCTGTAAAACTCCTCATCCTTGAAAGTGATCAATCGTTGTCTCATCTCATCGCAGTTGAGGGAGTCACACTCTTCCAAGTTTCTCTCCACAAACTGGACCTTCTCCTAGGCCTGCTGTACGACCACATTAGGAGTCCTGGTAGACCGACGGGGTGCATTAGTAACAGGCTCTTTGCCCTTGTTTGTTCTGGAGGAACTACCTGCAAAGGATGAAAAAGGAAAAATCAATCATCAAAGTGACAGAATTTAAAAAAAAAAATTCTAACGAAATTTTGGCATGGTTTCAGAACAATTCCGAAGAAAAAGGAAACATCCCGAAAAACATAGGAAGCTTGAAGATGAGCTCAACATCACTGCAAGCTCATTGAAGCACCCTCAAAGAAGGTCTGAACTCAAACATTGCTACGAGATCAAACCAATCTCATCAAATCTCTACAAGCTTGAAGAAGGGCTCAACATCGCTGCGAGCTCCAAACTTCGAAACTTACAAAGCTCCTCGAAATCCAACAAGATTAGGAAAGGACTCAACATTGCTGCGAGCTCCAAATCCCAAAACTTGCAAAAGATTTCCAGGTATGCATCATCATGCCCCCAATCAATTTACTAAAAAGCATGCATTCAAAAAAATCATCATGCATTAGATGCGAGGAAAACTTTAACCAAAGTTTGATCAATTCCAACCCAACTTGGTCAATACCAATCAAACTTTGTCAAAGTCAAAATTCATGTTGACTTGACCTAGAGATTCTAGCCTTTTATCTTGATGGATAAAAAAAATAGAGAGAAAGAAAGAAAATATGCATGAACATCTTGGAATGCATAAACCTCATCATCATGGTGCATAAACCTCATTATCTTGGTGAGAAAAAAAGGGAGATATTTCTTTAAAAAAAATCTAGACCGTGGCCCACTGCCACGTGGCAGTACGACCAGGTCCGTATAGCCAAAGGAAATAAAAAAAAACATGAAAAAAAAGGAGGCAGCACGTGAAAAAAAAGAGAGAAAACACATGGAGAAGAAAAAGAAAGAAAAAAAAGGAGAAAGAAAAAAAAAAGAAAGTAATTTCTACTTTTGCATGGAGTTTCTTCTGAAGGAAGAAAACTTGCTTTAAGCCATTGATGGAGAAGAAGAAAAAAGAACTTGAAGATCTTTGAAGAAAAAGAAGAATTCTTGACCTTGGAGCACTCTTGGAGACTATTGCAAAGAAAGAAAGCATTGAAGCAAAGATCCAATCTCTTGCTCTTATAGAAGAGAGCAATTCAAAAGAGGAAACAAGGAGAAAAGAAAGGAGGTAAGTCTTAGCAACCTTCCCAAAAGAAAGGAGATTTGAAATATTCTCTCCCAAAGAGAAGATTCTTTGAGAAATTTTCTCCAAAAAGAAAGGCAAAGAGAAATATTCTCTCCCAAAGAGAGATACTTTAAGAAAATCTTTCCAAAAAGAAAGGAAACTTGAGAGATTTTTTCCAAGTAAGGATATTTTTAGTTATTCTCTATCCAAACGGATATTTTTCATACATTCTTTACAAAATGACACCATGTGAGATCTAAGCCATCTTTAAAGCTTAAGGTCCAATGGGCTAGCCCATATGAGCCAGGTTTGACCACCTAGGCACTAAAAAGGGCTTCCATTCAAAAAAATTCCTCTCACCAAGAGCACACAAAATGGTTTCATGCCTCTTTTGAATTGATTGGACCACACACAAAAAAAAAATCCAGGCCTCATGAGCTTCCAAAATTTCAAACCATCCCACCTCATATACCAAATTGAGCCAAAACCTTGAAATTGACATTCCACAAAATCCAAACCTGGCTCCCTAGCTTGCCACATACAACTTGTTAGGTCACAAGGTCAAAACCAAATCTGACTCCCCCGATTTGCCACATACAGCTTGTTGGGTCACAATGTCATAATCCCAAAAAAAAAAAAAATCAAACCCCGACCCCCTATCCTACTACATACTGTTCGTTAGGTCATAAGGTCAAAAACCAAAAAATCCTTCTTGATCGCCTGATACGCCACATAAAGCCCTTAGGTTCACATGGTCAAAAGGAAAACCCAAATACAACTTCCTCATGACATTTTCAAAATTTGGCCTTGAGATGGTACGTGATCCCTCTCACTACCATTAAATTCCCTTGGAAACTCAAAAGGCTACTAAAAAAAATGCTCAAAGACTCTTGGTCAAATAAAAAGCTCTCCTTTAAGTTTCTCTTCGAGGCACATCGACTCCAAAAGCTACTCGTCGTTGTACCTCGAGGGGGCATTTGTTGACACCAAAATGTCACCTTGCCTCTTCAACGTCAAGAAGCCGCACGAAGCCGCATCCTACTACAAACAGGCAATGCTACTTCAAGCATTAGATCTTGTCAGAATCAAATAAAAACTGCAAGATCCTTCAAGACAGCCAAAGGAGGAGTTCACATGAAGTTTCGGGCCATTTTAACATCATTTGACCCAACTTCACTCCTCCAACAATTGAGCTGGCGTTCCCGGAGGCAGTGAAGCCAGAGACCCTGACACACAAAACAAAGGACACAACTAGCCCCAAGATGCCACCAGGAGGATCTACATCAAGTTTCAGGTCATTCCGACATCATTTGGCCTAACTTCACTCCTCTAGTAGCCAAACAGGAGCTCCTGGCAGCGGCGGCCTCAAAGACATCAAAACTTCGATCTGAGCCTACGAATGGTCTTAAAATACCTCCAAAAGGCTCCACGTCAAATTTAAGGTCACTCTGGTGACATTTGACCCAACTTCGACGCTCCGAAAGAAAATCAAGCCCCTCGGCGGCGAGAATCACCGGGACCATTACTCATCAAACAGAGGACATCGGCAGCTTTAACATGCTTCAAAAGGGCCGCACGTCAAATTTCAAGTCATTCCGACAATGTTTGACCCGACTTTGACACTCCGAAAGAAAATCAATGCTACCAGCGGCGGAGCACCCCGGGACCATGACATCCAAATCGGAGCTAATGGATCATCTCAAAATGACTCCAATAGGCTCCCTATCAAATTTTAGGTCAATCGGACATCGGTTGACCGCACATCAAAGCGCGACATCTTCTTCGCAGTGAAATCAAGCCTAGCAGAAATGGGACGCTAAACGACTTCAAAATTCAAACCAAAGCCCATGGTTGGTCCTATTTACTGCTCAAGAGGCCTCACCTCAAATTTCAAGTCATTCCGACATCGTTTGACCTAGTTTTGACTCTTGACCAAAAATCGGCAACTCTGCGCAGCAAGGTTTTCGGCTTTTCTGAAAAATAGGAAACTTAGTGCTCTGGTTTTGTGTGACTTCTCGTCGGGGTTTCTTCATGAGAATCAAGACAAAACATGAGGAAAAATGTCAAGAAAAATACAGGAGAAAAAAGGAAACAAAAAGCTCGAAAAACGGCCGACGAAACGGCGACCAAAGGGGAAAAAATTCCCCCATGGTCGCCGGTGACCATGGCTCACTATTGCCGGCGACCCTAGAAGTCGGGGTCACCGGAGGGCCCATTTTCCGATCCTCTTCGCATTTCGGGAGTTCCAGCCCCTGTGATTTCTTGAAAATCTGATTTTTGATGCTCGGAAACGACTAATCTTCGTCAACATCACGGATCCGATGTCAGAAGCATGGAATCATCATTGATCGCTCCGAGATCGCCAACCGGCTGACCAAGAAAGTACACTTTTCTGCCTATTCGATCAAGAAATTGACAAGACAGATGGTATCGGCCCGCTATTAGTAATCTATGACTGAAGTTGCATGATCATCTGACATCAATCAACATGAAGATCCATCGTCCATCATCGCAAGAAGAATTCCAAAAGACGCGGCACGGCTCGTGACTCTTCAAATCCCCGGCGACCACTTAATGTTGTTAATTGACCCAACTAAATGAGGTCATTAACTCATTAGTTTGGATAACCCAATCAAAGGCAAGGAAATGGGGATTACAAGTCAAAGCCATCATGGCATTAAAGCTATGAAACTCCTCTCATCATGGAGATTAAAGGCGATTAAAAGCCCATCATTCTCCATCAGCCAATCAGATTCAAGGAAAAAGGAGTTACAAAATCAAGAAATAAAAACTTGTAACTCCTCCCATCATGAAGCTTTAAAGCCATCAATGCTCATAAACCCTCCTAATGGCTACCAAAGGCCTATAAATAAGAGAGCATCCCAAGAAGAATGGATCCAGAAAAATCAAAGAAAAATCAACCGGAAAGATCATCCAGAATTCCCAGAAGCTCTGAAAAAACTCTACTGCAACAAACACCACAAGGTGATTGAAGTACCTTGGGGGGCACTCCCCCCCCCCCCCCCCAAGGCGAAGCCCTCTCTTCTCCTATTCAACATGGCCTAGATGCGGTTTTTCAGCCCGTCTCTTCATTTTTTTATTGGATATAGGACCTTCCTTTGGTCCTTATCCTCTAAAAAATACGAAGTCCAAGTCAAGCCAAAAGAATTAAATCATCGTATGTTCTCATCTGAAGGACGATGGCGAAGTCCATACATGACTTGTGACCGTCGATCTGAACGTGACCCCGCAATTTTCTGAGAAGTCAGATTCCCTTTCTTACTTTTCCGTTGTATTTTGTATTTTCTTTAAGAGACAAAAAAACTCACAATTCTTGTCTTTCATTTTGATAAGATTTATAAATCGCCTTTCACGGCACAAATCGCCATCTACGGCACAAAATTGCCTCTCATGGCATTAAAAAAAAACCTTGTCTCTTTTCTTAAATATATGTGCAATGGAAAGTTAGAAAAAAGATTGATTTCCTTTCTACTTGCGAAGGTGGATCTCTGGATCACCATTTCCAAATTCCAAGTAGAATAGAAAATCTGGCATACCCGTACAAAAATGTTAATACCTGCCTTTCTCCCCCTTTTTTCCCTCCATTCGGCCCTCTCGGTGACCCCGGGGACGGATGGGAGAGGAAAGGAAGGAAATCGGGTCCATCATCGAGGTCACTCGGGTCGGGATCTTACAGTTGGTCCTATCTATCTAAAAAGCCTTAGTATTTTTCTAAAGGTCTAGCCTTAGGTATCCATCTAAGGTCTTGAACTTTGGAGTCTATTTTTGAAATTCCACCAACTAGAGGAGATAAATATTGAGTTCTTTTAGACTTGACATCATATCTTTGAGGTTTGACTATTTTAGATTGATGATTAGTCTTTGGAAGTTGGTGTTTCATTTTCTTTTTATTCTTCTCATTTCTTTTAGCTTTTCCTCCCTACTTTTGTCTTTTGAACTTTAAGTTTAACTTTTCAGCCTTTTTCAAGAATTCTTTCATTTCCAAGGTTAAAGGAGGTAAAGTGAGAAGTTTTTTTTTGATAGATTTATTTTGACTATTAGTCTTTTTAAAGTCTATTTTGGATGACTCCTTTTGAATTTATTTAACTTGTTTGAACTTCCTAGAGTCTTCCTTGGAATTCAATGTCTTACCCTTCATAGAATTAGATTTAACTTTCTTAGGTTCAAAGATGGGTTTAGACATAACGACATTTTGTATTGGGCAAAGGAGAAAGAGTGCTAGAGAAAGATGACTCACCTTTTACAAATGTGTTGGTGAAATTAGGGCCATGTAAAGTATACTTATCAAATCCAAGACCCGTCCTATCTCTTTGAGATTTAACCAATCTAAATAATTTTTCAAATTTCTCTTCACCTTGGGTAAATTTGCACTCATACTTTTGTTTGTAACTTTCAAGTTGAGTGACTTTGTTTATAAGGATTGAATTTTCATTTTTAACTTTTAATAAATCATTTTCAATTTCCTTATAGTCATTTAGTGCTTCATGGGCAAGTTTTAAATCAAATTTAAGTTCATTAATAACATTAGATCCAAGTTCTAGAGTTTTTATCCTATTTTGAGCATTAGATAAATTTTCCTTAGAAATTGTCAACTTGGATTCTATGTTGTTAATGTTTTTGTCTTGCCTTTGTAATTGATCTCTTAGATTTAAATTTTCTTTATTAAGCTCATCACAACTTATCTTAATTTCATTTTGTTCATCTTTGATATTAAATAGGTTATGTAAAGAGATCATAAACTTAGAGTCTAAATAATGTATGACTTCTTCTTTCTCTCTGAGTTCATCCTTTAAAGAAACTAATTCTTTGTATAGCTTTTCAGATTCATCTCTTAATTTTCATTTTTCTTTACAAGCTCTAAGGACAATGTATACAATTCCTCATAAGCTTGTTGACGGTCATCTTCATTTTCATCATTCTCTTCTTCTTTTAAGTCAAATTGAGATTCATTAATTTGAAGGTTTAAATCTCCAATAGATGGAAGAAAGAGGGCTCAAGAGGAATCTACACAAGAATCTAAACAATCTAACTTAGTAGAATCCATTCTAATAGTATTCATTCAAACACAATACTAGGGTCATTAACTCTAGGTTTTTACACCTAATCAAGAATTCCAAAACACTTGATCCTAAAATAGAGCACAAGGCTCTAATACCAATTGAAAGTCCGGAATCCTTACCCTAGAGAGGGGGTGAATAGGGTGAGCTACAAGTTAGTGACCAATTAAGCCAAATTTTAATTTCTTTAAAATTAACTAGCCACTAGTGATGATTATCAAACAAAATGCGGAAGCTGACAAAAGCAATCATTACAAGCATACACCATCACACAAAGATTTATAGTGGTTCGGCCTCAATGCCTACATCCACTACCGCCTTGTGATCCAACACCCCATCGAATTCCCACTATTTATGCTTTTCAAAAGGCTACGCAATAACCTTTACAACGATATTTTTCTAGGCTAAACAACAACCTATCAATGTGCTTTTCTAGGCCAAGCAATAACATTTACAATATGCTTTTATACAAGCCTCATGAAAGAAGGGAATGAAATGGACTTTTATACAAAAAATAGTCCAACGGCTAGTTGGCCCGGTCGACCCCATGACCCTCGGGTCGACCTGGCCCAACGATCATATTGGCCCAACGACTATTTCCCCTGTCTACCTGGACAGGGCTCGGTCGACCGGGTGTACTGACCAAGATGCCCAACGGCTAGTTTACTCGGTCGACCGGGTGCTGGGGTCGGTCGACCGGCTAAACTGACCTACGATGAGTTCCTGCAGATTTTTCAATTTTCTAAAGATGAAATTTGGAACTCATGGCCAGTGTGTTTTAAGCATAATAATAAGATTCTATGCAAATCACAAACCTAGATGTCTAACTCGACTTTCCAAAAATATACATGAAGAACTAGGTTTTCAAAGGTGCATTTAAGTTCTAAAACATGCATGATTAAATCATTTGAAAATCAAATGCAAATGCAAGCTAGAACCTTAGATTCCAAAGTCAAAACAAGGATGCATGAGTGTGTGATCATTTGATAGTGAAAGTGATCGTGAATCCATCAACTTAGTAACAAACAAAAACCTAACATATTTTCCATTTATGATCACCATATTCTTGTGATTACTAATAGATCTGGTCTTGTTTCGAAAGTTTTCCAAACTAACAATGGCAGCTTCATTGACCATCACTTTCGATGAGAACAAGTACTAACTCCTGCTTCAAGAGAAACAAAACAAGCGCACTCACAAGCGCCCTAGCAGCTGCCGAAGCATCATCTCCCTCGGTAATTCTCAAAGTACCAGGTTGATCTCTACTCCCCGGACCATCATCTTAAGGTCGTTGGGACCATTCGCACTCCCCATAAAAAAATTGTACCTACTAAGAAGTAGAAAACTGCCCCTGAACATGTCGTTGCTCCGTCACCAAGGGCAACAATCAAGAAGCCTAAAGCCCGTGGCAATCCTACGAAGCCTCAACCTACAAGGAACTAGGTCTGCCCCAAGACTTGGTCCCCGAGACCCTCCCTAAAGCAAAGGAAGTCCCGAACATCTGTAAAGCCAGCGTACCTGGCCCCTCTCAAGGAGAACCGGTTCTGCCCTCTCTCTCACATGAAAGAGGAGAAACCTACCATCCACCAAAAAAAAACAAATAAACCCAACTGTTAGTTTTATGGTCTCAATACCAGTATATGATGTAATAAATTGATTAATTTCTTTATTTATCAATATATATTATTGCTTTCCTTTCACGAAATGAATAGTGTTTTATTACTTGTTTGCACATAACTAATACGAATGACATAATGGTTCATGAGATGAATCGGAGTCCACAAGTATACTAGATGTAATACATGTGTGTGGATGAGATCCACATACAGGAAGCATGTATTTCAAATCTTATAATTAAATATCTTCACAACCAGTGATGAGATTGGGCATCTCATCTGACAAGGTTGCAACACTTTGATCACTATGAGTAGTATGATTTGTCTCGATCATCGGAATGTAACATTCTGGATCATGGTGCCGGTACATTGGATGTATTGAAGGACCATGAGAAGCACTTTATGTACACTGTCTTTATTTGAAGGTATGCTCTCATAATTCCCTAGCAATAGGCTCATAATCCTGAGACATTAATGAACTCAAGTTTCTATCTATTCATTTGCTTTGAGTCACCAATGAGTGAGGCCAATCGTAGGTCAAGACCTCGGTGATTTGGGTACGTGGTAGTAGAGTTGTGGGAACATTCAATGGTCAAGATGGAATCTATCTTTAATATCCCCTTGTGCCAATTAATGGATTTATCGTAGGTAAGTGCGCACCCATTCCAATTAAGAGTTAATTGGATCGGTACCAAATGATCACCATAATTAATTGGGGCTCCAGGATAATAAGATATGGATCTAATTTGGTGGACAGGTCCAATTGATCCATGGATATAGATGGAGGGGCTTACTTGTGGTAATTGGGAAGTTTAGGGTCTTCATTGTAATATATTCCTAAGACTGGAGTGCAATTGCATTTATATAGTGGAGTTATTTGCAATTAACTGTGGGCCCGGATTGCACATGAGTTATGGGGTCGCGTGTCCCAGTTGGAGCCAGCTTTCTATGGAATCCCTAGTGGTTCCCACGCTAGCCCAAGATATTAGAAAGATACTAATTATAGTAGAACTCTAAAAGGAAATAGAAAGTTACTATTTCTATTTGAAGTGAGACTTCTAATAGTGGTAGTAGTAAGTTACTAATTATTAATGGAAGTGAGACTTCTATTTTAATTAGAAAAAGAGGAAGTTACTAATCATATTTGAAGTAAGACTTCTATTTCAATTAGAAAGAGGAGGTGGCTTGAGTGCCATAAAAGGAGGAGAGGAGCCCTTAGACATCCTATGCATGATCCCATCTTGGAATTCACGCCCAAGATCCCTAGTGCAAGAGCTGCACACCTCTCTTCCTCTCCCTGTTCTAGTTTCTCTTCTAGTTTCCTTTAGGGTTTTTCTCTTGGAGATTCCACCATCTTCTTGAGAAAAGAGAATCTGGTACGGGTCATAGCGTGGAAGATCAAAAGGTGTTGGAGATTCTGATTTGATTAGTGAAGGTGTTCATCATCAAAGAAAAAGATCAACTTCTCCATTAGAGCACTACAAAGCTCCAAAGGTATAATCTACATCCTTGTATGTTGTAGATTTTGTGGTTGCATGTTTAGGTGTTGTGTTCTATCTTCTAGATAGTATATATTGCTGTACATGATTTATGAGTTTGAGGGATTGCATCCTAGATTGGGTCTTGTTGCCTTCAAGATAGTTGATTCCTGCATTAAGTGGATCAAAAGTTTTTGAAACCTATCTGAATGGCCCACCTATTTTCCAACAATTGGTATCAGAACCATACCTCATCTCTAATCATGTTAGATCAGTAAGCTTGTTCTAATCTTTGCATGATATGTGAAGAGAATAGAGCAAGGGCTATGTAAGGATCAGTTTTGATGAATTTACTTGGTTTGATAGTAGATTCATGTTTGGATAGTCACAAAATGGTTTAATAATGATGGAAGGATGATAGGAAGCCATTAGAACACTTTGGAAGTGATTTGGTGAAGAATGGACACGAAACAGAAAACCCAAGTTGCAGGTTTTCGTCAGTCCGGTCGACCTGGCACCAAGCTCGGTCGACCGGGTGACTTGCAGGTCGGTCGACAGAGCATACTGCACAGCATGTTGCAGAAACTGGATTTTTCAGTTTCGGGTTTTCTTTTACTTCCTATTTTTCCAGCATTAGTAGGCAGCCTAATTTTGTGATTTGTATGGTTGTATGAGATACTAACTTGCAGATGATCATGTCCTCTCCATATGGTCCACAAGTCTTTTGCTTTCTTTTTATGGTTATTGGTTTATTTGAGGCTAAGTGTGAAAGTCCTTGGGATCCTAACCCTAGAGGGGGGGGTGAATAGGGTGTGCTACAACTATGACCAATTTAGACCAATTTTAATTTCTTAAACTAAACTAGTCACAAATGATGATAAACAATCAAAATGCGGAAGCTAATAAAACAATCATCGCAAAAGCAATCACCACAACACAATATTTATAGTGGTTCGGCCAACGTGCCTACATCCACTACCGGCTTGTGACACCAACACCCCACCGGATTTCCACTATTTATGCTTTTTTAAAGGCTAAGCAATAACCCTTACAATGTTGTTTTTCTAGGCTAAACAACAACCTCTCAATGTGCTTTTATAGGCTTAGCAATAACCTTTACAAGATGCTTTTCTTAGGCTAAGCAATAACCTTACACAATGCTTTTCTTAGGCTAAGCAATAACCTTTACAAATCAAGAAGATTTTCTCAAAGATAGTTTACACAACACTCTAAGAGATTACAATTTAAGCTCAAATTAATTTGCCTCTAAATAGGCGGATATGAAAATGAAAACTAACTCACACAAACACTCAAAGAAATGCAAAGATGTATGCTTATGAAGTGTGCGTGTGAAAATTTCAATCAAGTTTAAAAGTAAGCTCAATCAATTTATGCTTAATGCAATTTGAAAGTTTAAGGCACAAAAAGATATGATTGAAGTTCTATGCAAATCACTTGAACAATTACACACTTGTGAATGATATGAAAATCTAAAGATCACAAGTTGTATGAAAGTGTTTAAGCCTAATCAAGTGATGCATGTGCAATGTTGTTTTCAAAACTAATTTGACTAAAGATTAAATGAATGAAAACAACAAGGGAAGTTTCAACCAAGTGAAATAATCATGCAATAAAAGAAATCAAAGATTTAGGCTAAGCATGATTAAGAAAGTGTAAAACAAAACTTAGGTTGAAATCAAAGTGATGAATCCAATCTTGAATATCAAAGATGAAGGGAAGAATGGATTCAACACATCATTGTTATCATGCTTGAAATCATTTTTCCAAAGTTTCAAATAAAGCACATAACAAATGATTAATTAAAAGTAAAACTTACTTGGAGATTTAACTTAGTTGATCCAAGCTTAAGCTTCACTTAATGACCCCTTTGGTCTCTCTTAGTTCATCCCCTTTTTTCTTGTCTCAAAGCTCCTCAAAGAAGGCTTAAAAATCTCCAACTTTGGACAAAGGAAAGAACTCATTTTTATAGCCAAAACAGCCCAACGGCTAGTAGCAGGTCGACCTACCTACAGGGGCAGGTCGACCTACCACACACAACGGTCAAAAAAGTGACCGTTTGAAAAACTGCTTTTAGTGGCGGACACAGAAACCGCCGGTAAAAGTGGTTTTTCTGCCGCTAAAGGTCCTGTTTTCCCAAAAATGTATTTTTTAAAGTAATTTTGGTTGGGAATTTTTTGGGCCATTAAATCAAGCTTGAAAACATGTTTTAAATCATTCTAAGGGTTCTTAAAACATGAACCATAAAAAGCCTAAAACATTTGAAAACTTTAGAAACAAAGGCTAGCTTGATTTCTTAAAATTCTTTTTTAAAAACCAATGCATCCAAGATTGAAAACAAAACATGCATAAATCAAAACTTTTACAACTCTTAAAAACCATGCATGTATAAAACAAGATTTCAAGATTTCTTTAAATCAAAGCAAGTGAGTAAATCAAATGATGCTTAAATGATTATGCATCCATCAAATTGCAATCTACAAAATTCCTAACAATCTCCCCCTTTGCAATTTGATGGCAACACACTCACCACTGAAAAAAAACACACTTAGTCTTTAGCTCCCCCTCAGCTGGACAAGTCTTGAAATCTTCTTGGATGCTCCTCCTCTTAGCTTGGGCTCTTGGGCTTCAATCTTCATGATGCTTGGTGCTTGATCATTCTTCAATTTTTCTTTCTTTAGCCAAGCATCTTCTTTAGCTTCCAAGCTTTCTTTCTTCTAGTTGCTCTCCCCCTCTGACCATGCCTCTCTCTCCCTTTGGCAAGATTTGTAGTCTCTCCCCTTGTAGAAGATCATACAACATCTCCTCTTAGGAAGCTTGGACTTGAATGCTTTCTCCCCCTTTGAAGAGTAGGAGATCTTCGAGTACTTGAACTCTCTCTCCCCCTTTGACATTAAATTGCAAAGGTACCTACACACATGAGACAAGGAGAATACCTTTAGTAGCACCTGTTAACAAAAGAAATCGAAAATGATAATCATAACAGGCTATCATGTATGGAAGAAGACTCTAAGGGTTAAAAGGCAATCCAATGGTCAATTTGATCAAAACTAATTCTTCCTATGAAGGTTTACACTCCCCCTCAATCCATTCTCTTCTTTTGTCAAACTTTTGACAAGATTTAACTATTTGGTTCAAGAAGTAGATGGTTTTAACCAAGTGAGGGTTAACTTCAAGGAAATGATTAGATTCATATAACTATAAGGCTCATATGATCAAATTGCCAAAAGAAGGCAAGGTCTA
Organism: Cinnamomum chago; assembly: GCA_038049695.1. Lineage (NCBI taxonomy): Eukaryota > Viridiplantae > Streptophyta > Magnoliopsida > Laurales > Lauraceae > Cinnamomum > Cinnamomum chago. The sequence goes on along the minus strand of CP142454.1, from coordinate 50,946,263 downwards.
ATGGGAAAAGCAATCATGGATATCAATTGGAAAAACAAAGAATACCAATTGAGATTTAAGGATATGACTATTAAATCAATCACTCTAAAATGGATTTAAAAGCTTAACTATTAGGAAAAATCCAAATTAGAGCTATCCATGATGAAATGGGGTTTATAAATCATAGCATCATATAATCTAACTATGGAAAGCATATGCTATGAAAGTTTTGAACTCATTTCATTCAATCAATAAATATGACTATTAAAGTGCAAAATAAGTGAAATGAAATTCAAGCATGAAGCCAACCTCAACTAATAACCAACCCATATTATGAACACATAAACATGGTGGTCATGAGATATACCTATATGAGCAAAAGAGGTGGCAACATGAACATTATGATGCTAATGGTGTGTGACATGGAACAAATATCTTACTATCAAGTTTACTCCAATGCACACAAGGTCTATCACATACACAAGATAAGTCATCAATTGGATATGAAATCAATGGAAAATTATACCAAATGAAACCAATTGAAAATGATAACATGATTAAAAGCAAGGATGTGACAAACACAAAATTCCATCAAGCATCATAAATGGATATTCATCACTATTAAAGATATGACTATAGAGCATAGTGATGAACAAGGTAAATTGCAATGCAAAATTATATAACTTTGAAATGCATGCAATTTCCAAAGTGACTAAATCATATGAATTCAACTACTAAGATATCCATCAACCAACATAAATGCAAGGAATGGATTTCAAAGAGTTTCATATGATTAAGATCACTACTTATGAAGTTGAGACATGTATAAGGATGACACCAAGAGAATCTACATGAACCAACATCATAACCATCCAAAAAGAATATGACTAGAAAGCATAGAGGATGGATTTGGGTTCTAGTATGGTTTCTACAAATATTACTAAGATCACAACCATACATGGAACCAATTGACATTTGCATATAAAAAGAATGACTAAAAAAGCAAAGATGCAAATGACTTGAAACAACAATTGATCATGACTAAATTAGCTATGAAAGCTTTTAAAGTCACAAACAATTTAATCATGTAGAAATGCAATGCAAAACATAAAACTAAATGAGTGCAAAAAGCAAATCAAACATGATGAAATTATAATCAAAAGATTTTGAAAACCATGAAGTGTAACTTAGAATGGTGTATGAAAACAAAATCAATTGATCATAAAGAAACATTGCATTTTAAGAAATGTAACTATGAAAGAACAAAATGCAAATGCAATCATGACCAACAAAAGGTTTAACTTATAAAGCATAGGTTGGTCAATGAGGTCCAAGGCCTTAAGGTTTGTCTAAGTATAAAACTTTGGGAATCCACCTAAGGTCTTGTGAGGGTTGAACTTTGAGGTCTAGTTTGGACTTCTCACCAACTATAGGAGATTTGACTTGATAAATTTTCAATTTGAACTTATCACCATGATACTTAGATTTGACTAAATTTAGCTTAGATTGGTGATTAGTCTTTTGAAGTTGGTGGGTTTGTTTCTTAGGGGATTGTTTCACTTTTCTTTTCTTCTTATTTTCTCCCTTTACTTGACTTTTGAATTTTAAATTTAACTTAGCAACTTTCTTCAAAAGTTCTTTCATGGGTTGATAAGAGGGAGATATGTTGAGAAGCTTTTTGTTCTTAGATTCTTTCAAGCTTGGTTTAACTTGTTTAAGCTTTTTAGAATCTATCTTAGGAGACTCCATTTTAAATGATTTAACTTGTTTAATCTTTTTGGAGTCTTCCTTGATTTTTAGTGTCTTACCCTTCATAGATTTTGATTCTACATTCTTGAGTTCAAAGATGGGTTTAGACACATGGCTTCTTCTTCTTAGTTTGCACTCAAACATGAAATGCCCTTCAATGCCACAAAAATTACATTTGGTTTTGGGCAAAGAAGTGTGAGTGCTAGAGAATGAGGACTCACCTTTCACAAATGTGTTGGTGAACTTAGGGTCATGTGAAATATTCCTATCAAATCCAAGACCCGTCCTATCTCTTTGAGATTTACACAATTTAAATAATTTTACAAATTTCTCATCACTTTGGGTAAATTTGCACTCATACTTTTGTTTATACTCTTCAAGTAGAGTGACTTGGGTTTTAAGGGTTGAATTTTCATTTTTAACTTTTGTTAGTTCATTTTCAATTCCCTTAAAATTGTTTAGCTCTTCATAGGCAAGTTTTAACTTAGATTTAAGCTCATTAACAACATTAGATCCAAGTTCTAAAGTTTTTAAATTACTTTGAGCATTAGACAAATTTTCATTGGAAATTGTCAACTTGGATTTTAAATAGTTAATGTTTTCATCTTGTCTTTTAATTGTATCTCTTAGGTTCAAATTTTCATTTTTAAGCTCATCACAATTTATCTTAATCTCATTTAATTTATCTTGAGCATTAGATAAATTTTCCTTAGAGATAGTCAATTTAGATTCAAGATTGTTAAAGTCTTTATCTTGCCTTTGTAATTGATCTCTTAGTTTTAGATTTTCCTTATTAAGATGATCATAACCTATCTTTAATTCTTTTAGTTCATCTTGAGCATTGTATAGGTTATTCAAAGAGATCATGAACTTAGATTCTATACAATTTATAAATTCATCTTTTTCTCTAAGTTCATTTTTAGAAGAGTCTAATTCTTGGTTTAGCCTTTTAGATTCTTCTTTTAATCTTTTATTTTTCTTGGAAACCTCTAAGGACCATGTGTACAATTCCTCATAGGCTTCAAGTTCATCAAATTCTTCTTCTTTTAATTCAAGTTGAGATTCTTTAATTTCAATGTTTGAATCTCCATAAGATGGAAGAATGAGGGGTCTAGAAGAATCTACAAAGTCTAGCATAGTGGAGTCAATTCTAATGATTTTCATGCAAGGACAACTCTAGGGTTTTGACTCTAGGTTATTACACCTAATCAAGAGTACCAAACACTTGATCCTAAAAAATAGAGCACGAGGCTCTGATACCAACTGAAAGTCCTTGGGATCCTAACCCTAGAGGGGGGGGGGTGAATAGGGTGTGCTACAACTATGACCAATTTAGACCAATTTTAATTTCTTAAACTAAACTAGTCACAAATGATGATAAACAATCAAAATGCGGAAGCTAATAAAACAATCATCACAAAAGCAATCACCACAACACAATATTTATAGTGGTTCGGCCAACGTGCCTACATCCACTACCGGCTTGTGAAACCAACACCCCACCGGATTTCCACTATTTATGCTTTTTTAAAGGCTAAGCAATAACCCTTACAATGTTGTTTTTCTAGGCTAAACAACAACCTCTCAATGTGCTTTTATAGGCTTAGCAATAACCTTTACAAGATGCTTTTCTTAGGCTAAGCAATAACCTTACACAATGCTTTTCTTAGGCTAAGCAATAACCTTTACAAATCAAGAAGATTTTCTCAAAGATAGTTTACACAACACTCTAAGAGATTACAATTTAAGCTCAAATTAATTTGCCTCTAAATAGGCGGATATGAAAATGAAAACTAACTCACACAAACACTCAAAGAAATGCAAAGATGTATGCTTATGAAGTGTGTGTGTGTGAAAACTTCAATCAAGTTTAAAAGTAAGCTCAATCAATTTATGCTTAATGCAATTTGAAAGTTTAAGGCACAAAAAGATATGATTGAAGTTCTATGCAAATCACTTGAACAATTACACACTTGTGAATGATATGAAAATCTAAAGATCACAAGTTGTATGAAAGTGTTTAAGCCTAATCAAGTGATGCATGTGCAATGTTGTTTTCAAAACTAATTTGACTAAAGATTAAATGAATGAAAACAACAAGGGACGTTTCAACCAAGTGAAATAATCATGCAATAAAAGAAATCAAAGATTTAGGCTAAGCATGATTAAGAAAGTGTAAAACAAAACTTAGGTTGAAATTAAAGTGATGAATCCAATCTTGAATATCAAAGATGAAGGGAAGAATGGATTCAACACATCATTGTTATCATGCTTGAAATCATTTTTCCAAAGTTTCAAATAAAGCACATAACAAATGATTAATTAAAAGTAAAACTTACTTGGAGATTTAACTTAGTTGATCCAAGCTTAAGCTTCACTTAATGAACCCTTTGGTCTCTCTTAGTTCATCCCCTTTTTCTTGTCTCAAAGCTCCTCAAAGAAGGCTTAAAAATCTCCAACTTTGGACAAAGGAAAGAACTCATTTTTATAGCCAAAACAGCCCAACGGCTAGTAGCAGGTCGACCTACCTACAGGGGCAGGTCGACCTACCACACACAACGGTAAAAAAAATGACCGTTTGAAAAACTACTTTTAGCGGCGGACACAGAAACCACCGGTAAAAGTGGTTTTTCCGCCGCTAAAGGTCCTGTTTTCCCAAAAATGTATTTTTTAAAGTAATTTTGGTTGGGAATTTTTTGGGCCATTAAATCAAGCTTGAAAACATGTTTTAAATCATTCTAAGGGTTTTTAAAACATGAACCATAAAAAGCCTAAAACATTTGAAAACTTTAGAAACAAAGGCTAGCTTGATTTCTTAAAATTCTTTTCTAAAAACCAATGCATCCAAGATTGAAAACAAAACATGCATAAATCAAAACTTTTACAACTCTTAAAAACCATGCATGTATAAAACAAGATTTCAAGATTTCTTTAAATCAAAGGAGTGAGTAAATCAAATGATGCTTAAATGATTATGCATCCATCAAATTGCAATCTACAAAATTCCTAACAAAGTGTAAAGGGCATCATGGTTTCCTTGGTTTCCCGTGAAAGGGCAAGGCATGATGAATTTCCCTATAGCCCTTTTATTTCCATGTTTAGATTACCATGTACGTCTCATGATCGAGGCATAGGAATTTATGTAATTTTTCTAAATTTGTAAATTCTGGCGATGTCCAAGACGAAGAAGGAAAGCGATGTTGGACTCCTAATCAAAGAGCTTGAAGATTACCGAAAGTGTTTTGGAGTTGCCCAAAGAGTTTGAGGAATTCCAAAGTTTTGGAAAGTCTAGAAATCCAAGAAGTCTATTCCGCTAGGGCCATGTGGAGGAGAGGACTAGTTTCTAATTTTAGCACTTTCTATTTATGGATGAATGCTTAATTTAGAATATTTCCAAATCTGATCCAAACATAGCAAGTTACTAAAATTGGTCGAATCAAATTGATTTTTGAAAAGAGTTCTAATTAGTGTTGATGACCCATGAGATGGACACATTGGTAACACTAATTTAAGAAACTGGACTTTCCTTAAAATAACTTAACTTGGAACCAATCTTTGGTCATACCATGAGATGATTTGATGTTCATATATACATGTGGGTCCTAATACCTTACAAGGGAAATCCTCAATTCTAAAATATTAAGTGGGAGCGGGGCATTTATATTTAGAAATCCTCATGGTTTTCCACCATAGGTCCATTATAAGGAAAGTATTAGCCTCGCGCCATCTTGAGAATGGTCGTTCCCCACGAAGGGATTTTACTTGTCTGGTTACTAGATATGGATCTCCTATGGATAGTGTTGGTGAGACGGGGCGGGGGCCCACTCCCCCAAGGAGGAGCTGCCCGCAACGGTTGTCATGCAATGCTAGTTTGTGGGTCACACTTAACTAAAATAATGATGTAGTATCCCCAAGGATTTGCCTCATGTATTTTAGAGACCAAAGCTAATCGAGAGTCATACATTATTTGGTATGAGATACCTAGATAATAATGAATGATGGGGATCATGGATAGTTAGTCTTAATTCCAATTTTGACCAACTTTGATCAGCACCAATCTAGGTGGTATTCGCACTCCCTAAGGAGGCATACCCTGGAGATTGGGATTCCGAAGTATTCTGAATTTAGTGGTTATGAGGATTCCCACATAAATTTGGTAGAATACTAAACCCTAATGTCATTTAAATTCATTAATTTAATGTATGGTTATGTGCTACAGTTTTTCAAGCATGAATTCAAATATTTTCAATCCACTTGTGACCATCCTCAACCAGAATAAATTAGTGGGATCCAACTATGTAGACTGGAAACGGAACCTGGATATAGTCCTGACAGCTTCAGGATATAAATATGTCCTTACCAAACCCCCCCTTGATGAGCCAGTGCCGGAAGCATCACCGGAAGAAAAGGAACTTTGCACCAAGTGGGCCAAAGACGATGAGATGGCCAGATGTTACATACAGGCATCCATGTCTAGTGTTTTGCAACACCAACATCAATCCTATAAGACTACATATGATATTATATCAAACTTAAAGGAGATGTTTGCGGAACAGGGCAGGCCTGCTAGACAGGCTGCTATGAGGGTTCTTATAAGCACCAAGATGGCTGAAGGCACACCAGTACAGGACCACATGTTGAAAATGATGGGCTCATTAAATGAGTTAGATGTACTGGGGGCTGCGATTGATGCAGAATCACAGATTGACACAATCCTTGAGTCACTACAGGAGTCATTCAACAATTTCAAGGTCAATTATAATATGAATAAGATGAATTTGACTCTAGCTGAGCTTTCTAGCCAGCTGGTAGTGACTGAAGGGATTATAAAGAAGAAGCTAACTGCCCTGATGACAGAAAAGTCATTTGCCAAGTTCAAACCGAAAGGCAAAGGGCGGAAAGGCAAGAAGAAATCAGTTCCGAAGGGTCCTAAGGTGGAGAATGGTCCTAATGGTGGTGTTGGCAAAGCTAAGGGGTCGGGGACAAAAGGAAAGTATTTCCATTGTGGTATGACAGGACATTGGAAAAGGAATTGTCTAATTATTTGTCTAAGAAGAAGACCTCAGGTATGATTGAGTCACTTGTTTCTGAAGTTAGTTTTGCGACTGGTACTTCAGAATCTTGGTGTTTGGACTCCGGGGCAACGAATCCCATATGTAATTCGTTGCAGGGGTTCAGGGAAACCAGGAGACTCAGTGACGGCGAAATCATTGTCAACCTAGGATCTGATGCTAAGGCGGATGTGGTCTCAATAGGAGTTATTACTTTATGTTTTCAAGATAATAAGTTGATTTTGTCAGACACTTTATATGTACCGTCTTTAAGACGAAATTTAATTTCAGTTTATAGTTTGGTGAATAAAAGTTATTCTATTACTTTTGGTACTGAAGTTGTCATAAAGAGGAACGGTACTTTTATATGTTCTGGCAAGGTAACCAATGGGCTTTATCTATTAACTCCCACAATGTATGAGATACATGATACCGAAATAATTAATAGACCATCATTAAAGAGAAGGTCACCTTCATCTAATCCAACAAAACTTTGGCACTTAAGGCTAGGTCATATAAACCTAAATAGGATTGACAGGCTAGTGAAAGATGGTATCTTGCCTTCATTGGTTGTAGAACCAATGCCTGTCTGTTAGTCCTATTTGGAAGGCAAAATGACCAAAAGACCATTTTCATCCAAGGGCAATAGGGCCAAAGATTTATTAGAATTAGTGCATATTGATGTGTGTGGACCCATTAATGTCAGGGCCAGAGGAGGATATGAATACTTCATCACTTTTACAGATGATTATTCAAGGTATGGATACATATACCTTATGCACCACAAGTCCGAGGCTTTTGAAAAGTTCAAAGAGTTTCGAGCGGAAGCGGAAAAACAATTAGGTAAAACTATCAAGACTCTTCGATCAAATCGAGGAGGGGAATATCTCTCTGGTGATTTTATAACACACTTATCAGAAAATGAGATTCTATCCCAGTTGTCTGCTCCTGGTATGCCTCAACAGAATGGAGTAGCGGAAAGAAGGAACCATAGTCTTTTAGATATGATTAGGTCTATGTTGAGTTTCTCAGGATTACCTATATCCTTTTGGGGATATGCCTTGGATACTGCGATGTACATATTAAACCTCGTACCATCTAAGTCTGTACCTAAGACTCCTCGGGAGTTATGGTCTGGGCGAAAGCCTAGTCTACAACATTTACACATTTGGGTTGTCCGGCACACGTGCTAAAAGTAAAGACGGATAAGTTGGAAATGAAGTCGGAAGTATGCACGTTTGTAGGATATCCTAAAGGAACTAAAGGTTAGTTATTCTATAATCCCAGAGAGCAGAAAGTGCTGGTGAGCACCAATGCGGTTTTTCTGGAGGAAGATTATATGATCGACCGGAAATCTTTAGAAAAGGTGATGTTGAAAGAGATTCAAGAACAATCAATTCCAAATCCAAGTATGACCGAACTTGAGGAAGAACCGCCCCTACCAGACCCAGTAGTTACACCAGTGCCTCGTCGTAGTGGGAGAATAATTAGCCCCCCTGATAGGTTCTCATTCTTGGGAGAGTCTTACGAGGCAATCCCGGAAGAAGTGGAACAGGATCCCTATAACTATGATGAAGCAATTAATGACATAGATTCGGGACATTGGCAAGATGCTATGAAAGCTGAGATGGAGTCTATGTACTCTAATTAGGTCTGGACACTTATGGACTTGCCTGCCAATATCAAACCTATTGGGTGCAAGTGGGTCTATAAGAGAAAACGAGGACCAGATGGAAGAGTTGAGACCTTTAAGGCCAGACTTGTTGCGAAAGGGTATACTCAGAAAGAGGGTATCGATTATGAGGAAACCTTCTCACCGGTAGCCATGCTCAAGTCCATCCGGATACTCTTATCCATTGCGGCTCATTTCGATTACGAGATTTGACAAATGGATGTCAAGACGGCGTTTCTCAATGGCCATCTTGAGGAAGACATCTATATGATGCAGCCAGATGGTTTTATAGCGAGTAACCAAATGCAAAGAGTTTGCAAGCTGTAAAAGTCCATTTATGGACTAAAGCAGGCATCCCGAAGCTAGAACATCTGTTTTGACCGGGCAATCAAATCATTTGGTTTTAGTCAAAATCCGAATGAGTCATGTGTGAACATGAAAAATGAAGGTGATAGGGTAGTTTTTCTGATTTTATATGTCGATGACATCCTTCTCCTTGGGAAGGATATAGGAATGTTGTCAACAGTAAAAGTTTGGCTAGCAAAGACTTTTGATATGAAGGACTTGGGAGAAGCTAGTTACATCATAGGGATCAAACTCCATCGAGACAGGAAAAATAGGATGATTGGCTTATCTCAAGCTGCTTACAAAGATAAAGTACTGGTACGGTTTGCTATGCAGGACTCCAAGAAGGGTATCACACCTTTTAGGCATGGAGTGCACCTTTCCAAGGATCAGGGTCCCATACGCTTCGGCTGTTGGTAGCCTCATATGCTTCGGCTATTGGTACCCTCATGTATGCTATGCGATGTACTGACCGAATATCTGCCATGCAGTGGGCTTAGTCAGTAGATATCAGTCTAACCCAGGTCCTGACCATTGGACTGTTGTAAAATGTATCCTTAAGTACTTAAGAAGAACTAGAGATTACATTTTGATTTACGGTAGTGATGAGCTGATTCCAGTCGGGTACACAGATTCTGACTTTATGTCAGACAAGGATTCTAGGAAATCCACCACTGGTTACGTGTTTATGCTTAGTGGAGGAGCCATCAGCTGGACGAGTATTAAACAGGAATGTACCTCTGATTCCACTTCTGAGGCTGAATATGTGGCGGCTTGTGAAGCAGCTAAGGAAGCAGTATGGCTAAAAAGCTTCCTTTTGGAACTTGGAGTGGTACCTTTGGCACGACAACCGCTCACAGTTTACTGTGATAGCAGCGGGGCAGTCGCTCAGTCCAAGCAACCCAGGAGCCATAAAAGCCAAAAGCACGTACAGAGGAAGTATCACTTGGTCAGAGAGATTGTGCAGAGAGGTGATATCGCAATCACCAAGATAGCTTATGCGGACAATCTGGCAAATCCCATTACTAAGCCTTTGACCACCAAAGTCTTTGAGCAGCATGTAGACGGGATGGGCATGAGATGCAATCCTGATTGGCATTGACCCCAAGTGGGAAATTGTTAGTTTTATGGTCTCAATACCAAGTATATGATGTAATAAATTGATTAATTTCTTTATTTATCAATACAATCATGATTTCCTTTCATGAGATGAATGGTGTATAATTATATACTTGCACATAACCAATACAAATGACATAATGGTTCATGAGATGAACCGGAGTCCACAAATATACTAGATGTAATACATGTATATGGATGAGTTCCATATACAGGAGACATGCATTGCAAATCTTATACTTAAAAATCTTCACAACTAGTGATGAGATTGGGCATCTCATCTGACAAGGTTGCAGCACTTTGATCACTATGAGATAGTGTGATTTGTCTCGATCATCGGAATGTAAGATTCTAGATCATGGTGCTGGTACATTACATGTATTGAAGAACCATGAAAAGTACCATATGTACATTGTTTTTACTTTAAGGTCTGCTCTCATAATTCCCTAACAATAGGCTCATAATCCTGAGACATTAATGAACTCAAGTTTCTATCTATTCATTTGCTTTGAGTCACCAACGAGTGAGGCCAATTGTAGGTTAACACCTCGGTGATTTGGGTACGTGGTAGTAGAGCTGTGGGAGCATTCAATGGTCAAGATGGAATCTATCATTAATACCCCCATGTGCCAATTAATGGATTTATCATTGGTAAGTGCGCACCCATTCCAATTAAGAGTTAATTGGATCGGTACCAAATGATCACCATAATTAATTGGGGCTCAAGGATAATAAGATATGGATCTAATTTGGTGGACAGGTCCAATTGATCCATGGATATAGATGGAGGGGCCTACTTGTGGTAATTGGAAAGTTTAGGGTCTTCATTGTAATATATTTCTAAGACTGGAGTGCAATTGCATTTATATAGTGGAGTTATTTGCAATTAATTGTGGGCTCGGATTGCACATGAGATGTGGGGGTCGCGTGTCCCAGTTGGAGCCATCTTTCTATGGAATCCCTAGTGGTCCCCACGCTAGCCCAAGATATTAGAAAGATACTAATTATAGTAGAACTCTAAAAGGAAATAGAAAGTTACTATTTCTATTTGAAGTGAGACTTCTAATAGTGGTAATAGTAAGTTACTAATTATTAATGGAAGTGAGACTTCTATTTTAATTAGAAAAAAAGGAAGTTACTAATCATATTTGAAGTAAGACTTCTAATTGTGATTTAGTAAGCAACTAATTATTATGGAAGTAAGACTTCTATTTCAATTAGTAAGAGGAGGTGGCTTGAGTGCTATAAAAGGAGGAGAGGAGCCCTTGGACGTCCTATGCATGATCCCATCTTGGAATTCACGCCCAAGATCCCTAGTGCAAGAGTTGCACGCCTCTCGTCCTCTCCCTCTTCTAGTTTCTCTTCTAGTTTCCTTTAGGGTTTTTCTCTTGGAGATTCCACCATCTTCTTGAGAAAAGAGAATCTGATACGGGTCATAGCATGGAAGATCAAAAGGTGTTGGAGATTCTGATTTGATTAGTGAAGGTGTTCATCATCAAAGAAAGAGATCAACTTCTCCATTAGAGCACTACAAAGCTCCAAAGGTATAATCTACATCCTTGTATGTTGTAGATTTTGTGGTTGCATGTTTAGGTGTTGTTTTCTATCTTTTAGATAGTATATATTGATGTACATGATTTATGAGTTTGAGGGAATGCATCCTGGATTGGGTCTTGTTGCCTTCTAGATAGTTGATTCCTGCATTAAGTGGATCAAAAGTTTTTGAAACCTATCTGAATGGCCCACCTATTTTCCAACAGCAGTATCCAAGGAGTATACCCAAAAGGATATAGGTAATCATAAGAAACTCAGCATAGACGTGATCATATCTAAAAGAATTCCGGTTCCTTCTTTCCGCTACTCCATTCTGTTAAGGCATACCAGGCGCAAACAACTGGGATAGAATCTCATTTTCTGATAAATATCCTATAAATCCAGCAGAGAGATATTCCCCTCCTCGATCTGATCGAAGAGTCTTGATACTCTTACCTAATTGCTTTTCCGCTTCCGCTCGAAACTCTTTGAACTTTTCAAAAGCCTCGGACTTGCGGTGCATATGGTATATGTATCCATATCTTGAGTAATCATTTGTGGAAGTAATGAAATACTCAAATCCTCCTCTGACCCTGAAATTAATGGGTCCACACTTCAGTATGCACTAATTCCAATAAATCTTTGGCCCTATTTCCCTTAGATGAAAATGGTCTTTTGGTCATTTTGCCTTCTAGACAAGACTCACAGATAGGCAATGGTTCTCCCACCAATGAAGGCAATATACCATCTTTCACTAGCCTTTCAATCCTATTTAGGTTTATTTGACTTAGCCTCAAGTGCCAAAGTTTTGTTGGATTAGATGAATGTAACTTCCTCTTTAATGATGGTCTATTAATTGTTTCAGTATCATGTTTCTCTTACATCGTGTGAGTTAATAAATAAAGCCCATTGGTTGTTAGGTTTTTGTTTGTTGCTAATTTGATGGATTCACGATCACTTTCATTGTCAAATGATCACACACTCATGCATCTTAGTTTTGACTTTGGAATCTAAAGTTTCTAGCTTGCATTTGCATTTGATTTTCAAATGATTTATTCATGCTTGTTTTAGAACTGAAATACACTTTTGAAAACCTATTTCTTCATGCATACTTTTGGAAAATCAAGTTAAGGATATCGGTTTGTGATTTGTGTACATTCCTCATTTTTAGAATCATATTATTATGCTTAAATCACACTGGCCTTGAGTTCCAAATTTCATCTTTAGAAAATTGAAAAATCTGCAAGAACTCATCCCAGGTCAGTTGACCCAGTCAACCGACCCCTGCACCCGATCGAACGAGCCAACTAGCCATTAGGGATCTTGGCCAGTTCACCCGGTCGACCGGCGGGTAACTAGCCGTTGGGCCAATATGACCGTTGGTCCAGGTCAACCCGGGGGTCATGGGGTCGACCGGGCCAACTAGCAGTTGGACTGTTTTTTCTATAAAAGTTCATTTCATTCCCTTCTTTCAAGAGGCTTGATTATTGAATCTTTGGAACCATATTGAAGCTTAAAGAAGAGGAATAAGCTAAGAAAGCTAGAGGGCTATTGGAAATCAAAATGTTTGAGATTTAAAAGGTATATCTTTCAAGTTAATGTTGATTTTCATTCCATTTAAAATCTATGCATGTTTAACTCTTTGTAGTTTCATATATGCATGATTTCTAGCTTCAATTAAGTTGTTTTGCAAAGACCATATAACTTATTCATATTAAATTGTTGTGCAAATACTTATGTCTCAATCACATGTGTTTTAGTCTTTAAACTTCATACAACTTGTGTAACATGTCTTTCCAAGTTATTTGAACTTTTCATGCGATTAGCTTATAACTTCAATCACCATTTTATGAGCTTTGATTTTCAAATGCATCAAGCACTCATTTAGGAGCTTCATTTTAGAAATTGATTGAAGTAAACATTCATACACTTTGAGCACACACCTTAGCTAATTGTTGTGTATGTTTGTATCTTGATTTAAACTTTCATATCAGCCTATTTAACAGGCAATTGTATTGAGCTTAAATTGTATCTCTTTGAGTGTTTGTGTAGACACTTCCTTAAGAGAAATCTTTTTATTATAAAGGTTATTGCTTAGCCTAAGAAAAGCACATTGTAGAGGTTATTGCTTAGCCTTGGAAAAGCATCTTGTAAAGGTTATTGCTTAGCCTAGAAAAGCACATTGAGAGGCTGTTGTTTATCCTAGAAAAACTTCGTTGTAAAGGTTATTGCTTATCCTTTTGAAAAGCATAAATAGTGGAAATCCGGTGGGGGTGTTGGTTCACAAGCCGGTAGTGGATGTAGGCAGTGAGGCCAAACCACTATAAATCATTGTGTGATGGTGTATGCTTGTGGTGATTATTTTTGTTAGATTCCGCATCTTGTTTGATAAATCATCACTTGTGACTAGTTAATTTTATAGAAATTAAAATTTGGCTTAATTGGTCACTATCTTGTAGCCCACCCTATTCACCCCCCCCCCTGCCCTCTAGGGTTAGGATCCGGGACTTACATTGGTTACCTTGCCAGAACATATAAAAGTACCATTCCTCTTTTTGACAACTTCAGTACCAAAAGTAATAGAATAACTTTTATTCACCAAACTACAAACAGAAATAAAATTCCACCGTAAAGACAGTTCATATAATGTGTCTAACAGAGCCAATTTAGTATTTGAGAAACATAAAGTAATGACTCCCACTGAAACAGCCTCTGCCTTAGCGTCAGATCCCAGGTTGACAATGATTCCTCCATTACTTAGCCTCCTGGTCTCCTTGAACCCCAGCAACGTATTACATGTGTGATTAGTTACCCCGAAATCCACACACCAAGATTCTGAAGTACCAGTTGCAAAACAAACTTCAAAAATAAGTGACTCCGTCATACCTGAGGTCTTCTTCTTAGACAGATAATCTGGACAATTCCTTATCTAATGTCCTGTCTTACCATAATGGAAACACTTTCCTTTCGTTCCTAAACCCTTAGCCTTGGCCACGCCACCATTAGGACCATTTTCCACCTTAGGAACCTTCAGAACTGATTTCTTTTTGTCTTTCTGCCCTTTACCTTTCGGCTTGGACTTGGCATCTGACTTTTCTGTCATCAAGGAAGTTGGCTTCTTCTTCATATTCCCTTCGGTCACCACCAGCTGGCTAGACAGCTCAGCCAGAGTCAGATTCATCTTATTAATATTATAGTTAACCCTGAAATTGTTGAATGACTCTAGTAGTGACTCAAGGATTATGTCAATCTGCGATTCTGCATCAATCGCAGCCCCCAGTACATCTAACTCATTCAATGAGTCTATTTTCAACATGTGTTCCTGTACTGATGTACCTTCAGCCATCTTGGTGCTAATGAGCATCCTCATAGCTGCCTGCCTAGCAGGCCTGCCCTATTCCACAAACATCTCCTTTAAGTTTGATATAATATCATATGCAGTCTTATAGGATTGATGTTGGTATTGCAAAACACTAGACAAGGATGTCAGAATGTAACATCTGGTCATGTCATCGTCTTTGGACCATTTGGTGTAAAGTTTCTTTTATTCTTCTAATGCATCCTGGCCAGGCTCATCAATGAGAGTTTTGGTAAGGACATTTATATCCTGAAGCAGTCAGGACAATATCCAGATTCCGTTTCCAGTCAACATAGTTTGAACTTTTAAAACCATAGGCAAGCTTGATTCGAAAATCTTCTTTTGAAAACTAAATGCATCCAAGTTTAAAATCAAAACATGCATAAATCAATATTTTTACAAGTCAAAAAAACAATGCATGTGTAAATCAAGAATTCTAAATCAAGATTTCAAGAATTCCAAAGTCAATGTATGTGTGAAAATCTGAATAATGCTAAAATGATAATGCATCCATCAAATTGCAATAACACAAAATCCCTAACAATCTCCCCCTTTGCAATTTGATGGCAACTTACTCATCACTAAAATTACACACTAAGTCTTCAGCTCCCCCTAAGCTGGACAGGTCTTGAAATCTCTTGGATGCTCCTTTTCTTAACTTGGGCTCTGTTTCTTTTTCTTTAATCTTCTTGATGCTTGGAGCTTGATCATTCTTCAAGCTTTCTTTCCATCTTTCTCTCTTTGGGCAAGCATCTTTTTTAACTCTCAAGCTTTCTCTTCTTTCATCTCTCCCCCTTTGACCATGCACTCTCTCCCTTTGGCAAGATATGCATTCTCTCCTCCTGTAGAAGATCATACAATATCTCCCCTTAGGAAGTATGGACAAACTGTAAGACCCCAACTCGAGTGAACTCGATTAGTATTGATTAAGTTGTGTTTTAGTTCTAAGCGTGTTTAGTGGATTTTGGTTAGGTTGGGCTTGGAAAAGCTTTTGATATAGTTTTGGGGAATTTTAATTGCTTGTGATTAGTGGGGCCCTTTGGGGGTTCCTTCTTTAGGACCTTGCATGCGCTTGAGAATTTATCGTAGATTTTGCATTCATTGTTTTAATCCCATTTTATTTGTATTGATAATCCCTACAACTTTCATGTTGATCCCGTCCTTGTTCGAGACCCCGAAACCCGATTTCATAGCCTTGAGGGCAAAACAGCCATTGCACACAAAATCTGTACCCAAAACTTGATATTCTCAAAACCCGCGAAACATATACTTTTTGGAAACTAGATATTTCGACAATCACTTTTCTCTTCTTCGTCGAATTCATTAAAAGCCCCGAAAGCCAAGATTTCAGCCCTTAAATGTCTTAAGTAGTGGGACCCATTTCCATTTGCTTATATAAGGAGACCCATCTTCCTCATTTTCCCTTTTTCCAGCACAAAAGACAGCCTAGGGTTTGTTTGGCAACTTTTCTTCTTCCTCTTACTCTCTCCACCTCCAATCCACACCAAAATTGCATCAATCAAGAAATGGAGGTTATCATTCTCTTCCCCACCTTACGAGCTTCCTTTTAATACCATTTGTTGAGAAATCCACCAACTTTGAGATCTTCATTGAACTAACTCTTGCCATTTGGAGAACTTACAAGTAAGTAATCCTTCCCTTCTTCTAGATTTGTATTCTTCTAGCTTTAGAGAAGCTTCATCGTCATTATTGTAAGGTTTCCCTTTCTATTTCATCGTTTGGCCATTTTAGGGTTTGTTTGTTTTGGGGATTTTGTTCATAGCTTGAATCTTTGGCTTGGAAGAGTATAAGAGTTTGATTTGCTCATTAGAAGACCCAAGGCAACTGGATGATTTGATTTTTATAAGCTTTCAATGATTTTGGTATTTTCCACTCATGCCTACTTATTGCATTGGTTTGAAATAAATGTTCATGATAGAGTTTGGTAGTGCATTTATGACATATAAGTGTATTGGTGAATGACATTTATTTTCTTCTTGTTTGTACCAAAGGCACTCTATTCTGAAATGGTTTCTTTCTTTCTTTCTTGGTATTGAATGGGATGTTGATGGAGGAAGTGATGGTATGAACACACATTGGGGTTTTGGAGAAGTGTAGATAGATGTATTGGAGGAGCTTTTAGCTCATTTTATTGCAGGAAACGAATGGGAAGTGTGGAGAGTGGTTTTGAGGAGGAAAGGGCTCAAATCTGAACACAGTGGGTGTTTCCCCGCACCTGGCGGTCAGCCAGCGGTCACCTGTCGGCTAGTCGTCTGGTGACTGGCGGCTAACTGCTAGCTAGCCGAACAGTCGCGGTTACTTTTCCAGAGAGCACCATTTTCCACGTGAAAACACGGTCATCCTCACAGTTAGCCAGCGGCTAACCACCGAACCCATCGACGGCTAACCGCCAACCAACCAACCCATTCGGTGGCTTTTCAAGGTAACATCATTTTCTCCTGAAAACACGGTCAGCCTCACGGTTAGCCAGCGGCTAACCGCTGAACATATCGGCAGCTAACCGCCAGCCAACCGAACCATTTCGGTTACAATTCCAGTAACCCATCTTTCTGTCAGGCCAACCGCGGTCAGCCAGCGGCTAACCACCGAATCCAACGGCGGCTAATCGCCATCTGACTGCAAGGTAACCGAAATTACCCAGACAACCATTCCGGAGAGCTCCTCGCTCAAGCGCTGAGCTTTGTCGGTCAAAGGAGATTCACTAGGCATTGTATGAGGCCATCCGAGAAAGAAACCATATCACGAAGACGTCATTCGAAGTTTTGAAAATTCAAAGTGTATAAGGAGCCTGGAATGTCCCCAAACTCAAAGAGTACCAAATCATTATTAGATCGACATACGGGATCCCTATTCACTTCAAATAAATCTTGAACCCATACTTTACCCGAGATTTCAATTGTTTATTGTACTTTATCGATCCCGAGATTTATACTACATGCCTTGTTTTCCCGAAAACATTGAATTACACTTATAATAGTTACTTGTCTTGAAGTGCATTGCACGACATGAAACGACAGTGTGCCCTTGAGCACCCCCATCTTGCCCGTTTATTTATTGTACTTGATTTACGTGCATATGTCTCGATTTGTTATTTGACCAATTAGTCGGCACCACTAAGCTTGGATAACCTTGTTGGTATAATCCACCGACTTGGAGATCCCCCTCTTGCCCCGCCAGCTGCAGTTTGGATCCCGCTACCCGGTTAATACCATGGTCTTGTCCCGATACCGCAGATTGCTACTGTGGTTCCCAATGCCCGGCTCGCTACCGTGGTCATGTATAGTACATGTATATGAATATGTAATTATAAGATCCACTGTTTCTCCTCACCTCAAGTGACTAAGATCAGTGCCTAGTTATTGCTCTGTCACTTTAGTGATAGAGGACTTAGCTTTGTGTGGTTGCCATCTTGCTTGTTTCCCGTTTCCTTGGTTACCTTACATGTTTTATAATGCACACTCGTATTTGAATAAATGTTTTATCTCGTTTATAGAAATTGTTATTTAAACAGGTTTAAATGCTTTTGAAGGTAAATTCATTTATTATCATATTGTCATTGTATTTTACCATTCGCCAAACCGTTGTGTTTGACCCACTCTTTGGTACTCAGGTCCCGTCGTCGGTTATCCCAAGGAGGAGCACGAGGAGGCGGTCGGAGAACCGCAGCAGTTAGTTGAGTGGCGTGCTGATGATGTCATTAGACATTAGATTGCTAGAGACAGATAACATTTTGGGAGGACTTTTTACCATTCTTTTGGGGATTGGTATTTTGTTCATATTGGCCTTGTGGGCCTCTATTTTTGGGAAATGTAACTAAATGATCTTATGTTTAAACTTGAACCTTACTTTTAGGTAACATGCTAATGATCATTGTTCACTCTGATACGGTACTAGACTTGGATTACTATCTTTATGATTTGAGATGGATTGAATATTTGATTTGCGACACGCTTCCGTAATTAATAGAAATGTTCATAGATAGTTGTGATATCCTCACCGCGGACACCTCTGGGAAATTAAATAAGTGTGTGCACCTTGTTGACACACTATACATATTAATCATTCACTCACCACACCATCATCATCCTTAGTGTCCCGATCCCGGATTAGTCCCTCGGGCCTGGTCTGGGGTTGCGACACATACTCTCCCCCTTTAGACAACTTGATTGCTCTCTCCCCCTTTGACATTAAATTGCAAAGGTACCTACACACATGAAATAAGGAAAATACCTTTGAGTAGCACCTGTTAACAAAAGAAATCGAAAAAGAAATACATAACAGGTTATCATGTATGGTTAGCTAGCTATAAGGGTAAAGAGCCAACACAAGGGTAAATTTGATCGAAGTTAATGCTTCCTTTGAATATTTATACTCCCCCTCAATCCATTCTCTCTTTTTGTCAACACTTTGACAATGATGGGTACAAAGAGAAGGTGATTTTACCAATTTAGGGTAAACTTCAAGGGAACGATTAGTTTTGCTTAATATGATCAAATTATCAAAATGAAGAGCAAGGTCAAGGGGATGTGATGGGGGTTACATAGCATAAAATCAACTAATATCCAATTATCATCGGAAAAAGCTTCATCAACATTTTTAGGTTCAAAAGTAGAAGTAAAGCAAAGATAGCTAACAATGTTTTCTAATTGTCTTCTAGTTTTGACACCAGCCAAAGGATCTCCCAGAATTTGGTCCATAGAATGATGTTTCACATTTACCAAATCCTTAGAGATTGGAGACTCATCCAGTTTTTTAGTTGAGACAATTATCTCATCATTATCAGGGTTTTCTTGATGACTTAAATCATTTAGTTTGTCATCAATGACTACATTTATGGATTCTTTAATGGCTCTAGTGTTTAAATTCAACACTCTGTAGGCACGACTGTTTTGAGAATAGCCAATGAAGATGCCTTCATCACTTTTAGTATCAAATTTGCTCAAGTGTTCTCTGTCCTTGAGTATATAGCACTTGCTACCAAAAATTTTAAAGTAGCTAATGTTGGGCCTTCTCTCATGCCATAATTCATAAGCAGTTTTGTCTAGGCCAGTTCTCAAGTAAACCCTGTTTACGATGTGACAAGCTGTACTAACTGCTTCAGCCCATAGATCTCTAGAAACATTCTTTCCATGAAGCATAACTGTGGCCATTTCTTGTAAGACCCGATTCTTTCTTTCAGCAATACCATTTTGTTGAGGAGTTTTAGGGGCAGAAAATTCATGATGGATTCCATACTTATCACAATATTTTTCAAACTTTGTATTTTCAAATTCACCACCATGATCACTTCTTATTCGAGCAACTGCTCTTCCTTTTTCAACTTGGATCATTTTCATAATCTTTTTAAATTCAGCATAAGCATCAGATTTCTCTCTTAGAAATGCAACCCAAGTGAATCTTGAATAATCATCAACAATGACAAGAAAGTATCTTTTGCCCCCTTTACTCTCTTTCTTAGTTGGACCAACCAGGTCCATATGGAGAAGCTCTAGAGATCTAGAGGTCTTTAGAGACTTGGTCTTTTTGTGAGAGTTTCTGATTTGTTTACCTTTTTGACACTCTCCACATACTGTTTTTGACTCTTTGCTGATTTTTGGAAGACCCTTAACATACTTGTTCAATTTGGATAGGTGTAAGACCCCGACCCGAGTGAACCCGACGGGTGCTAATTAAGTTGCGTGTTAGTTCTAAGCTTGATTAGTGATTTTTGGCTAATTTGAGTTTGGAATAGCTTTTGTACTAGTTTTGAGGAATTTTGATTGCTTTGTGTTAGTAGGGCCCTTTGGGGGTTCGTTTTTATGTTATTACATGTGTTTGGGGATTTATCGGAGATTTTGCATTCATGGTTTTAATCTCGTTTTATTGGTATTGTTAAGCTCTTCAACTTTTATGTTGATCCCGTTCCCGTTTGAGATCCCGAAGCCCGATTTCATAGCCTTGAGGGCAAAACAGTCATTGCACACTAAATATGTACTCAAAAACTTGATATTCCCGAAACCCGCGAAACATACACTTTTTGGAAACAAGATATTTCGACGATCATTTCTTCCTTCTTCGTCGAATTCATCCGAGGTCCCGAAAGAGATGATTTCAGCCCAATTAGATTTCTAGTGGTGGCGCCCACTCCTCACTTGTTTATAAGGAAACCTTTCCCTTCCATTTCCTTTTTCCAGCACAAGAGAGAAAAACCTAGGGTTTTCATTGCCCTCTTCTTCTTGTTCTTGCTTGAAAGCACCAAACTCACTCCCATCCTTGCACAACTTGAGAAGTGGAGATCATCACCTTCTTCCTCATCACCCTAGCTCTCCATTGACACCATTGCTAGAGAAAATCATTCATTACAAGACTCTCTTTGAGCTCACCATTGCCATTAGACGACCTTGCAAGTAAGTGACCCTTCTCTTCTTCTAGATTTGTGTTCTCCTAGCTTATGGGAATCTCCATCCTCGTTATTGAAGCTTATCTCTTCCTATTCTATGTTTTGACTCTTTAGGGTTTTATTTTGGGATTTTCTTTGTAGCTTGGACCATTGAGTTGAAAGACTTGTTAGAGCTTGATTTACTTGATTTGAAGACTTAAGGCAAGTGGATGATATGATCTTTTAAGAGTTTTCATTGTGGTTATGAGATGTGTAGTAGGTTTTATTAAGTTTCACTTATGCCTATTTAATGCTTTCCTTTGAAATAAATGCTCATGAAAAGTCTTATTAGTGCATTTATGGTCATATAGATGGGTTGGTGCATAGTATTTAATCCTTCTTGCTTTGTTCCAAATGTATCTATGTGAAATGGTTTCCTTCTTCCTTTCCTTGTATTGAATGTGTTGTTGATAGAGGAGAATGGGATGGATGTTGTTGGAGATTTGAGGTTGTTTGAATGGAGATTTATACTCCTCACTTAGTGTAGAAAAGTGGCTAAAAGGGGTTGTAAAAAGGAAGAGTTATTGTGGAGCTGAATTGGTCCGAATTCAGTTTCTGGACAGTTCGCTCGAGCGACCATGACACTTCGCTCGAGCCACCTGTCCAGGAAAGGGTTCGGAGCATTCCAGTAGCTTGGTCGCTCGAGCGGACATCCCAGAACTCATTCCAGAGAGTTGTTCCTCCGAACCCATTTAAATATCCGCTCGACCCAATGAGTTTGCTCAAGCGACCTCAACTTCGCTCGAGCGAACCCACCCAGACAACCATTCCAGAGAGCGACTCGCTCGAGCGAACCTTCCAGTCCGCTCGAGCGATGGGGCCCCATTGGGCAGGGCTATGTTGGGACGATGATGAACTATTTTAATGGTCTGGGATTATTCGTTGGGAACCTCTCTACTTCAAGAGGATTGTTAAGCATCGTATGAGGCCATTTGAGGAAGAAACCATATCACAAAGATTTCAATTGAAGTTTTGAAAATTCAAAGTGTATAAGGAGCCGTAATGTCCCCAAACTCAAAGAGTACCAAATGGTTATTAGATTGACATACGGGATCCCTATCCACTTTAAACGAATGTCGAACCCGATACTTTACCGAAAGCATTGATGTACACTTGAAATGGTGACTTGACCCGAAGTGCGTTGCACCACATGATATGACAGTGTGCCCTTGAGCACCCCCGTCTTGCCCGTTTGTTTATGTAATTGTACTTGATTTACTTGCATATGTCTCGATTGTATTTGACCTATGAGTCGGCACCACTAAGATTGGATAACCCTGTTGGTCTGATCCACCGACTTGGAGATCCCCCTCTTGTCCCGCCAGCTGCAGTCTGGATCCCGCTACCCGGTCATTACCGTGGTCTTGTCCCGATGCCGCAGATTGCTACTGTGGTCCCCGATGCCCGGCTCGCTACCGTGGTCATGTATAGTATATGTATATATATGTATTTATATGAGATCCATTGTTTCTCCTCACCTCGAGTGACTGAGATCAGTGCCTAGTTATTGCTCTATCGCTTTAGTGATAGAGGACTTCGCTTCGTGTGGTTGCCATCTTGCTTGTTTCCGTTTCCTTGGTCACCTTACATGTTTTACATTGCATTCTTGAAATTGAATAAATGTTTTATCTCATTCATAGAAATTCTTATCTAAACAGGTTTACATGTTTTGAAGGTACGTTCATTTAATTATCATGTTGTCGTTGTATTTTCCTCCATTAGCCAAACCGTCGTGTTTGACCTACTCTTTGGTACTCAGGTCCCGTTGTTGGTTATCCCGAGGAGGAGCTTAAGGAGGCGGTCGTAGAACCGCAGCAGTTGGTTGAGTGGCGTGCTGATGACGTCATGCAGACGTTCAGTTGCTATGAGAGACTTTACATTTTGGGAAACTTTTAACCATTCTTTGGATTGGTATTTTGTTATATTGGCCTGGTTGGCCTCTATTTTTGGGGAAATGTAATCAAATGATATTTGTATAAACTTTAACTTAGTTTGGGTAACCTGCTAACGTTCATTGCTCATTCTGATACAGTAATTTATACTTGTGTTATTGTCTTGTTGACCAAGGATGGTTTGACTATTTGATTTGCTACACGCTTCCGCACTTAATAGAAATATTCATTTATGGTTGTGATATCCTCACCGCGGACACCTGTGGAAAATTAAATAAACTAATGTTACTATTAAAGAGATGTGATGTGGTTCTTCAATCTTCACCATCATTCAAATGTCCCGATCCCATATCAGTACCCCGTGGGCCCGGTCCGGGGTCGCAGCAGACTGGTATCAGAGCGAGGCGTGTTTCAAGCAATTAAAAGAAACTAGAAATCCTAAGGACGTGGAAAGGATTCGTTAGATCTTTCGATAGCTAGCATCGTGTGAGCATTGTGTGACCCATTATATTATTATGTGCTAACAATTTGTTTTGCAGCATCATGCCTCCCCGTAAGAGAACAGTGAATGGCATTCCTTCTGGAAGTAACAGTGATCACACCGGACCGATAGAGGAGGATATAGTCGAGAACAACCCACCAAATCAGTTCCAAGAAATGATGCAAGTAATGCTTGACCAGCAACGTCAAGCCAATGAGAACCAAGCTAGATTGTAAGAACAGATGCTCAAGAGGGAAAAGGATCATGCAAGGGAAATGGCAGAGATGCAAAGGCAATTGCTTGAGGTCCTACAGAGAAGACCAGAACCGGTTCAACCTCAGCCCGCAATCGTCATAAACCAGAGGCAACATGATCCTAATGCCTTGTTTGAACGGTTTCAGAAGAGAGCTCCGAAGGAATTTCTTAGGGAAGAGGATCCATTGGCTGCAGATGACTGGTTGGAACATACCGATAACATCTTTGAGATTTTCCAGTGTACAGGGGGAGAGAGAGTGAAGTTGGCATCATCCCTCTTTGTTGGTACAGCAGATAGATGGTGGAAGACGGTGAGGGAAGAATATAGAACCATGGCTGATGCAGAGGTGTGGGCAAACTTCAAGAGACAATTCCACGATAAATATGTACCCGCTCATATCAAGAAGCAAAAGGCCATAGAATTTCAACAGCTTGTCCAAGGGAGTATGACGGTCCTCGAATACCTCACTAAGTTCGAGAGATTGTCTAGGTATGCTCCGGAGTTGGTGGATACGGTGGAGAAGAAAATTGCCAAATTCTTTGAGGGACTTAATCCCTTCATTGAGAGAGATGCCACCGGGGTAGTACCACCTGCAACTTTTGATGAGGCAGTCAAGAGGGCCTATAAGTTTGAGAACTTTCACAACAAAATCCTTAGAGTCCAAGGCAAGGGACAAGCTCAGCAGCAGAACCATCAGCAAAGGAACCATCAGAACAAGAGACAGAGGACAGAACAGAATGCAAAGGGTCCATTGGTTTGTACCCATTGTGGGAAGAACCATGAGAGTGCACAGTGTCGTACACTCACAGGAGCATGTTTCAGATGTGGCTCCATGGCCCATCAGATGAGGGACTGTCCAAGGCAGAATAGGCAGAACCAGCAGCAGCAGCAAGGGGCACAACGACCACCGGCACCAGAGAATGCAATCATTGTTCAGAATCAGGCAAGGCCCCTACAGCAACACGTACCACCACAGCAGCAGCATAGACCACAACAACAACCACAACAGGCTCGTCAGCAGGGACACAACCCAAATCAGCGTGCACCGCAACAGCATAGGAATACACCCCAAGGCAGACCACAGCAGGCACAGAATAGGCCACAACAGCGAGGCCAAATCTACGGAGTCAATAGAGTGGATGCAGAGGCAGCGGGAAATGTAGTGGAAGGTACACTTCTTGTTTGTGGGATAAAAGCTAAGATTTTATTTGACCCTGGTTCTACCCATTCATTCTTATCCCATGAATTTGCTAAATTGATTGATATGCATGCTAGAGAACTTGAGTTTATTTTGACTGTGGCAACCCCAGTAGGCAAACAAATTATTTGTAGTACATATTACCCTAGTTGCACAGTCCAGATAGGAGAAGTGGTTTTAACCGCAGATCTCATTCTTTTAGAGATGTTCGATTTTGATGTCATCCTAGGGATAGATTGGCTGGCAGGATACCATCCCACAATGGATTGTTTCCATAAGACCCTGACTTTCAAGTTAGATGAGACACCAGTAGGGGTGTTGTTCCAGGGAGAGAGGAGGAGTCCTCGTGCAGGGTTTGTCTCAGCATTGAAGGCTGATAGACTTTTGAGAAGTGGTTGTGAAGCTTATTTGGCATTTATCACGGAGGATAAACGGTCCCAAGGAGTGGAGGAGATCCCAATTGTTTGGGAATTCCCGGATGTTTTTCCGGAGGAGATTCCAGGTTTACCACCCATCAGAGAGATTGATTTCACCATTGAGTTGCTACTAGGGACCACTCCGATATCTATTGCACCATATAGAATGGCTCCAGCAGAGTTGGGGGAGTTGAAGACTCAGTTGCAAGAGTTATTGGATAAAGGTTTTGTGAGACCGAGTGTTTCACCATGGGGAGCTCCAGTTTTGTTTGTCAAGAAGAAGGATGGTTCGATGAGAATGTGTATAGATTACAGAAGATTGAATCAAATGACCATCAAGAACAAATACCCATTACCAAGAATAGATGAATTGTTTGATCAGTTGCAAGGTGCATCATACTTTCCGAAGATTGATTTGAGATCCGGTTACCATCAGCTGAGAGTTAGAGAATCAGATGTGTTGAAAACAGCTTTCCGGACAAGATATGGCCACTATGAGTTCCTAGTGATGTCATTTGGGTTGACTAATGCACCAGCAGTGTTCATGGCTTTGATGAACAAGATATTTGCAGAGTACTTGGATCAGTTTGTTGTAGTGTTCATAGATGACATTTTGGTGTACTCCAAGACCAGAGAAGAGCATGAAGAGCATTTGAGGATAGCACTGCAACTCTTGAGAGAGAACCAGCTGTATGCGAAGCTCAACAAGTGTGATTTTTGGTCGGAGCAAGTAGCATTTTTGGGGCACATCATCTCCAAAGAAGGACTATCAGTGGATCCATCCAAGATTGAAGCAGTTATGAGTTGGGAAAGACCGAAGAATGCAACGGAGATCAGAAGTTTTCTGGGTTTGGCAGGCTATTACAGGAGGTTTGTGCAGGGATTTTCGTCGATTGCGTCACCCTTGACAAAGTTGACAAGGAAGAATGTGCCATATGTGTGGACAGATCAGTGTGGACAGATTAGTGTGAAGAGAGTTTCCAAGAACTAAAGAAAAGATTGACTACAGCATCAGCCCTTACTTTACCATCCGGGAGTGGCGGTTTTACCATTTTTGTCGATGCTTCGAATGTTGGACTTGGTTGTGTGTTGATGCAAGAAGGAAAAGTGATTGCATATGAATCCCGGCAGTTGAAAGATCACGAGAATAACTATGCCACCCATGATCTTGAGTTAGCAGCGGTCATTTTCGCGTTGAAAATGTGGAGACATTACCTCTATGGAGAGAAGTTCGAAGTCCACTCCGACCACCGCAGCTTACAGTATCTGTTTTCACAAAAGGAATTGAACATGAGGTAGAGAAGATGGATGGAATATATCAAGGACTATGATTTTCCAATCAAGTACCACCCGGGGAAAGCTAATGTAGTTGCCGATGCCTTGAGCAGAAAATCAGTAGGCTTGGCAAATCTAAGTGGCACTTGTATCTTTGAGCAATTTGAAGAGTTGAGTTTAGATCTACAGCCAATGAGGAAGGGTGTTTTGTTAGCTAACATGACAGTGTCAGAACCTTCTTTCGTTCAGAAGATCAAGGATAGTCAGTTGCAGGATCCAGAGTTGGCCAAGATTTTAGAGCATATAGCAGAACGTCCTGATTTTCGTATTGTTGATGGAGTTTTGTACTACCGTGACCGTCTGTGTGTGCCTAACATCGAAGATTTGAGAAATGACATCATGACTGAGGCTCATAGCACGAACTACTCTATGCATCCAGGTAGCACAAAGATGTATCAGAATTTGAAGGGCAGATTTTGGTGGAACAATATGAAGAGAGAGATTGCAGTGTTTGTCTCACGTTGCATGACCTGTCAGTTGATTAAGGCAGAACATCAGAGACCTCCAGGGTTGTTGCAACCATTAGAGATCCCGGAATGGAAGTGGGAGCACATTACCATGGACTTCATTTCGGGATTACCGAGGACTAGTAGAGGCAACGATGCGATATGGGTCATTGTGGACCGTCTCACCAAGTCAGCGCATTTCCTTGCTATGAAGACAGGGAAGAAGATGTTTGTCAGCGAGATCGTCAGTCGACATGGGCAGCCGGTTTCTATCACTTCCTATAGAGATAGCAGATTCGTCTCGAGGTTCTGAAAGACATTGCATGAGTCTATGGGCACGAGACTACAGTTTAGCACAGCTTATCACCCGCAGACAGATGGCCAGTCAGAGAGGACGATTCAGACTCTTGAGGATATGCTCCGTGCTTGTGTGTTAGATTTCAAGACTCAATGGGATGAGACTCTACCGTTGTGTGAGTTCGCTTACAACAACAGTTACCACTCGAGCATTGGGATGGCTCCTTTTGAGGCTTTGTATGGCAGAAGGTGTAGGACACCTGTTTGTTGGGAAGAAGTCGGCACTCGCAGTTTCCATGGACCGACTATTGTCAGTGAGACCAGCAACAAAATCAAGTTGATTCAAGAGCGGCTGAAAGTATCCCGGAGTAGACAGAAGAGCTATGCAGACTCCCACTGCAGAGATCTACAGTTCAAAGAAGGAGATAAGGTTTTCCTGAAAGTGTCACCTACAAGGGGAACATTGAGATTTGGACAGAAGGGCAAGCTATCACGGAGATACATTGGACCCTATGATATTGTGAGTAAGATTGGTGACGTGGCATATAGGTTAGCCTTACCACCTGAGCTATCTGGCGTATACAACGTTTTCCATGTGTCTATGTTGAAGAAGTATGTCCTCGATCCTTCACACGTACTCCGACATGAGCCATTAGAGATCAGAGAGGATGCTAATATGTTGAGAAGCCCGTTGAGATCATCGATACAAAGGAACAAGAGTTGAGGACACGGACTATTTAGTGGGTAAAGGTGCTATGGGAGAACCATGGACCGGAAGAGGCAACGTGGGAACTACAAGATCAAGTGCAGAAGAAGTATCCACATCTTCTACCTGAGGTGAGTTTTATGTTTCATTTGGAGGACCAAATGCCCTAAGGGGTGGAGGATGTAAGACCCCGACCCGAGTGAACCCGACCAGTGCTAATTAAGTTGCGTGTTAGTTCTAAGCTTGATTAGTGATTTTTGGCTAAGTTGAGTTTCGAATAGCTTTTGTACTAGTTTTGGGGAATTTTGATTGCTTTGTATTAGTAGGGCCCTTTGGGGTTCCTTTTTATGTTATTACATGTGTTTGGGGATTTATCGGAGATTTTGCATTCATGGTTTTAATCTCGTTTTATTGGTATTGTTAAGCTCTTCAACTTTTATGTTGATCCCGTTCCCGTTTGAGATCCCGAAGCGCGATTTCATAGCCTTGAGGGCAAAACAGTCATTGCACACTAAATCTGTACTCAAAAACTTGATATTCCCGAAACCTGCGAAACATACACTTTTTGGAAACTAGATATTTTGACGATCATTTCTTCCTTCATCGTCAAATTCATCCGAGGTCCCGAAAGAGATGATTTCAACCCAATTAAATTTCTAGTGGTGAAGCCCACTCCCCACTTGTTTATAAGGAAACCTTTCCCTTCCATTTCCTTTTTCCAGCACAAGAGAGAAAAACCTAGGGTTTTCATTGCCCTCTTCTTCTTGCTCTTGCTTG
The DNA here is from genome assembly GCA_038049695.1 of Cinnamomum chago. Lineage (NCBI taxonomy): Eukaryota > Viridiplantae > Streptophyta > Magnoliopsida > Laurales > Lauraceae > Cinnamomum > Cinnamomum chago. Next base: position 50,917,214 of record CP142454.1, on the reverse strand, counting down.
CAAACACCAAACTCACCGCCATCCATGCACAACTTGAGAAGTGGAGATCATCACCTTCTTCCTCATCACCCTAGCTCTCCATTGACACCATTGCTAGAGAAAATCATTCATTACAAGACTCTCTTTGAGCTCACCATTGCCATTAGAGGACCTTGCAAGTAAGTGACCCTTCTCTTCTTCTAGATTTGTGTTCTCCTAGCTTAAGGGAATCTCCATCCTCGTTATTGAAGCTTATCTCTTCCTATTCTATGTTTTGACTCTTTTGGGTTTTATTTTGGGATTTTCCTTGTAGCTTGGACCTTTGAGTTGAAAGACTTGTTAGAGCTTGATTTACTTGATTTGAAGACTTAAGGCAAGTGGATGATATGATCTTTTAAGAGTTTTCATTGTGGTTATGAGATGCGTAGTAGGTTTTATTAAGTTTCACTCATGCCTATTTAATGCTTTCCTTTGAAATAAATGCTCATGAAAAGTCTTATTAGTGCATTTATGGTCATATAGATGGGTTGGTGCATAGTATTTAATCCTTCTTGTTTTGTTCCAAATGTATCTATGTGAAATGGTTTCCTTCTTCCTTTCCTTGTATTGAATGTGTTGTTGATAGAGGAGAATGGGATGGATGTTGTTGGAGATTTGAGGTTGTTTGAATGGAGATTTATACTCCTCACTTAGTGTAGAAAAGTGGCTAAAAGGGGTTGTAAAAAGGAAGAGTTATTGTGGAGTTGAACTGGTCCGAATTCAGTTTCTGGGCAGTTCGCTCGAGCGACCATGACACTTCGCTCGAGCCACCTGTCCAGGAAAGGGTTCGGAGCATTCCAGTAGCTTGGTCGCTCGAGCGGACATCCCAGAACTCATTCCAGAGAGTTGTTCCTCCGAACGCATTTAAATATTCGCTCGACCCAATGAGTTTGCTCAAGCGACCTCAACTTCGCTCGAGCGAACCCACCCAGACAACCATTCTAGAGAGCGACTCGCTCGAGCGAACCTTCCAGTCCGCTCGAGCGATGGGGCCCCATTGGGCAGGGCTATGTTGGGACGATGATGAACTATTTTAATGGTCTGGGATTATTTGTTGGGAACCTCTCTACTTCAAGAGGATTGTTAAGCATCGTATGAGGCCATTTGAGGAAGAAACCATATCACAAAGATTTCAATTGAAGCTTTGAAAATTCAAAGTGTATAAGGAGCCGTAATGTCCCCAAACTCAAAGAGTACCAAAAGGTTATTAGATTGACATACGGGATCCCTATCCACTTTAAACGAATGTCGAACCCGATACTTTACCGAAAGCATTGATGTACACTTCAAATGGTGACTTGACCCGAAGTGCGTTGCACGACATGATATGACAGTGTACCCTTGAGCACCCCCGTCTTACCTGTTTGTTTATGTATTTGTACTTGATTTACTTGCATATGTCTCGATTGTATTTGACCTATGAGTCGGCATCACTAAGATTGGATAACCCTGTTGGTCTGATCCACCGACTTGGAGATCCCCCTCTTGTCCCGCCAGCTGCAGTCTGGATCCCGCTACCCGGTCATTACCGTGGTCTTGTCCCGATGCCTCAGATTGCTACTGTGGTCCCCGATGCCCGGCTCGCTACCGTGGTCATGTATAGTATATGTATATATATGTATTTATATGAGATCCATTGTTTCTCCTCACCTCGAGTGACTGAGATCAGTGCCTAGTTATTGCTCTATCGCTTTAGTGATAGAGGACTTAGCTTCGTGTGGTTGCCATCTTACTTGTTTCCGTTTCCTTGGTCACCTTACATGTTTTACATTGCATTCTTGAAATTGAATAAATGTTTTATCTCGTTCATAGAAATTCTTATCTAAACAGGTTTACATGTTTTGAAGTTACGTTCATTTCATTATCATGTTGTCGTTGTATTTTCCTCCATTTGTCAAACCGTCGTGTTTGACCTACTCTTTGGTACTCAGATCCCGTTGTTGGTTATCCCGAGGAGGAGCTTGAGGAGGCAGTCGTAGAACCGCAGCAGTTGGTTGAGTGGCATGCCGATGACGTCATGTAGACGTTCGGTTGCTATGAGAAACTTTACATTTTGGGAAACTTTTAACCATTCTTTGGATTGGTATTTTGTTATATTGGCCTGGTTGGCCTCTATTTTTGGAGAAATGTAATCAAATGATATTTGTATAAACTTTAACTTACTTTGGGTAACCTGCTAACGTTCATTGCTCATTCTGATACAGTATTTTAGACTTGTGTTATTGTCTTGATGACCAAGGATGGTTTGACTATTTGGTTTGCTACACGCTTCCGCACTTAATAGAAGTATTCATTTATGGTTGTGATATCCTCACCGCGGACACCTGTGGGAAATTAAATAAACTAATGTTACTATTAAAGAGATGTGATGTGGTTCTTCAATCTTCACCATCATTCAAATGTCCCGATCCCGAATCAGTACCCCATGGGCCCGGTCCGGGGTCGCGACAGATAGATCTCTAAAGTTCACATGTCCAAGTCTTTTATGCCATAGTTGAGCTTCATCAAGATGAGCAATGTGACAGGATGAACTGGATGATTCTTTGTGGTTACTAATAACATAACAGTTGTCATTGGTTCTAAGACCTCCTAGAATAACCTTTCCATTTTTGGAAATCTTACAACCAAGACTACTAAAGTCAACAACATGATCTTTATCACATATTTGAGAAATACTTAGGAAGTTATGTTTCAAACCAACGACATACAAAACATTTTCAATAACAGGCATGTTAGGAACATTCAAAGTACCCTTACCAACAACTTTAGAAACATTTCCATCACCAAAGGTGACAGTTCCACTCTCATATTCATTTAAAGATGAGAAATGTGCTCTATCCCCAGTCATGTGTCTAGAACAACCACTATCTAGGTACCACAAGGATTGGTCAATTGCTTTAAGAGTTGTGTGAACAACTAGGCTTTTGTTCTTGGGAACCCATATGAATCTTTGGGTGACAGGGATAGCACTAGGACCTTGAGATTTAGCTTTGTTAGGATTTTGTTGGTGAAAGGATTTCTTAGAGTAGTTTTCAGTAGATTTAACAGTTCTTGTATGATTGTAGAATTGCAACTTTAGAAGACCAATTTGTTTCATCAACATATTTAATTGTTGAGAGAATGAGTGATTGATAGAATTGTTTTGAAAAGATGTCTTAGTCTGTTTATCTTTATGAGGGTTGACATAAGTTTTGGGGGACTGTCTTTTCATTTGTTTCATTTTGCACTCATACTTGTCATGTCCTTTGCTCCCACATGAATAACATGTAATTTCAGAATTGTTTTGACTACTAGAGGAAGCTTCTCCTTTCACAAACACAATAGCGGCATTAGGATTAGATTTGTCTTCTTTGTTGAATCCTAGCCCAGTTTTGTCTCTATGATATTTACCCATTTTAAAAAGTCTTTCAAATTTTTCTTCTCCATGGGTGAATGAATATTCATACTTCTCTTTGAACCATTTCAGACGAGTGACTTCATCCCTTAATTGAGTGTTTAATTCTTTTAAAGTTTCAGCTTCTTTTTCATCTCTTTTGAATTTGATTAGATTTTCATTAGCAGTTTGAAATTTAGAATTAACTTCTTTTAGTTCAGTTGCTAAGATATTCTTTTCATCAGTTAAGGTTTCGATTTTGTCTTTTAAGACTTTGTTCTTGGATTTTTGTTTGCTCATGGTATCAATCAATTTGCAGCTTTCCTCATACAATCTATCATATATAACTTGAGGATCTTCATCTTCTTTTTCATTTTCTGAGCTATCATAATCAGACTCAGACTCATTCCCAGATTTCTCAATATCAATTGTTCCAGAATTTTCTGATATCTCAAGTGATGGATCACACACTGTTCTGGCCATTCGTATAGTGTAGTTTTTCGTCTCATCTTTGTGTGATTCATCTGAGTCTGATTCAGCTTTTGAAGAGTCATCCCATGTTGCCACAAGAGTCTTTTTCTTATCTTTCCTTTCAATTGGACATTCAGTAGATATGTGACCAAACTTTTGACAGTTATAGCATTTTACTTTTTTGGATTGATACTTAGAAGAGGAGCTGGCTTTGTTTTTACTTTTATCAAATGGTTTCTCCTTTCTATTGAACTTTGAAGTCTTTTTCTTAAATTGTCTTAAGAATCTTTTAGTAAGTAAAGCAACATCTTCATCATCACTTTCATTTTCATTTCCTGATTCTTCTTCAGATGGAGATGGTTGGGAGACCTTCAAAGCTATAGATTTCTTCTCTTTGGATTTATTAGAAGCATTATTCATTTTCATCTCAAAGGTTCTAATGTTTCCTGACAGTTCCTCTACTTTCATAGTTTCAGGGTCATTGTACTCTTCTATAGAAATCACTTTGGAGTGAAACCTTTCAGGTAAAGACCTAAGGATTTTGCTACAGACTATGCCTTCTGGGATTTACTCACCGAGTGACCACATCTCATTAATGATTACCATAAGCTTTGTTCGAAAATCATCAAACATTTCATCTTCTCTCATTCTTAGAGATTTGAATTGGGAGGTTAGCATTTGGAGCTTGGCTCTCTTAACAATGGTGGTTCCTTCATAATTTGTTTCTAACAGCTCCCAAGCTTGCTTAGATGTGGTACATGTCATGATCTTTTTGAACTCTTCAACATTCATGGCACAGGTTATGGCATTCAAAGCCTTAGCATCATAGTCTCTCAAAGCTTTTTGACTAGCTATCCATCTGGCGTTTGGAAGAGGCTTGACAGTGCCATCTTCAGCTGTGAAGGTAGGAGGAGTCCATCCGTCTTCTACAGCATCCCACACCTCACCACAAATGGATTTGAGAAACACAGTCATTCGGGCTTTCCTAAAGGCATAGTTAGTACCATCAAACAATGGTGGTATGTTTACTGCACTACCTTCTAGATTAGACATTGGCACAATAGAAAAGGAGAAGGATCAACTCCGGGTTGTAAGACCACAAGGGAGTAACCCGCTCTCATACCAATTGAAAGTGCAAGCTAGGGCCAATGACTAAGTCCTAGAGGGGGGTGAATAGGACAAAGGGAATCAATTACCAATTTTAAACCTTTTAGGGTACTTTTAATAAAATCAGAATAGAGAATAGAACTAACACAAGAAGAGACAGACTTAAGTAGCATAAGAGTTCATCAAGACAGCTTAAGCAATAACAAGAAATTCAATTAGATGAGAGTAGGAAAGCACAAGTGTGTGTGTCTATTGAATCTTAGTGATGACCTATCATACATAACAAATCCCACAATATAGATATAGAAATGAAAATCATGCCACAAAGAATAGACACAGGAAAATTATAGTGGTTCAGTCACATAGACCTACATCCACTCTCAAAGGTCACACAGACCCTTGGTTCCAATAAGAAGAATCACACTACACAAGCACTGATTCAACTATAATTTTGTTATCGAGGTTCGATCACTCAGATCTACTCCCCCTCACACAATTACAAGGTGATTTAGTCACACAGATCCGAATCACCATCACTGATTGTAGAAGTTTAAAGGAGGGTGAACACTTGCCTTTGATGAAGATGGAAAGAGTTCTAAAAAGCTTTGACAGTTGTCGAAGCTTTCACCTCTTGACGACGCCTTGGAGTTGAGAAGGAAGCTTCCATAGTGTAGCACAACCAAGGTTCAGAGGTCTGGTCCTCTAGGGTAACAGGGATATGACTGTCATGCACAGTAAAGGATCCTAGAGAAACACTTCTCACACAACACACTCATCTTGGAGCTAATGGAGCTCTAGGATTTTCCTAAATGTACTACATGAGTGTTTGGAAGAAGATTTGAGAGCTTAGATATGATGGGAAGAAAATAGCATGCAAAAGCTCTCTCAAAAGAGTCACATTGAAGGGAGAAAGAAGCTCCAGATTTATAGAAAAGATCCAATGGCTATATTGGCGGCTAGCCCCTTTAGACCAGTAGCTAGCCGAATTCAAATAACGGTCATAAAATTCAAAACAGGTTAGCTTACGGCTAGCCGCAGGAATAGTCGGGGGCTAGCCGTGAGGCAGCCGCAAGGGTAGCCGCAGGATGATCTGACAAAAGCACAGTCTCTGGAAAGCAAAACGAAATCCCACGGTTAGCACTGCGGCTAGCCGTGGGTGCACTGGCGGCTAGCCGCAGGTGCACTGGCAGCTAGCCGCAGGAAGCACAGAGAAAAAAATCCTGAGAAACATGCTTACTGGAAAGCTAGCCGCAGGTCTGGCAGCTAGCCCTTTGCAAGGGCGGCTAGCCGCAGGTGACCGTAGGGTCACCTGACCCTTTCCATAGGGACTAATTATCAAGGATATAAATCATGAGTTTAAAACACAACTTTTCCCAGGGATCTAAGGGTTTGGTCTCGGTATGAAATACCTGAAAAGGTTGTCAAACAAAAATGGAGACCTTCTTTGATTAATCCGGACTTTCCCACAAGCTTGATAATCCTTCTAAAGGTGATCTTCCTTGAATCAATTTGAGAGGCAAGAACTTTGGACCACATTGGCACGGAATTGACAAACCAAACTCAATGCACACAGACCAACAGTTTCCCTGATTTTCTTTAAAGACTAGAAAAATGATTTTTAAAAGGGAAACTTGGTCTTAGAGGTCTAGGCCATTGAAACAAGCCTAGAAACATGTTTTAAATCGTTCTAAGAGTTTTAAAAACATGAAACCTAAAATGCCTAAGTTTATTTGAACCTTTTAAAACCATAGGCAAGCTTGATTCAAAAATCTTCTTTTGAAAAGTAAATGCAACCAAGTTTAAAATCAAAACATGGATAAATCAATATTTCTACAAGTCTAAAAAACAATGCATGTGTAAATCAAGATTTCAAGAATTCCAAAGTCAATCTATGTGTGAAAATTCGAATGATGCTAAAATGATAATTTATCCATCAAATTGCAGCAACACAAAATCCCTAACATTTATTATTTTTTTAATATACTTCTTCAAGTAGACATGATTCAGGGAACTTTTGAGGGATGACAGAAGTCTTTTGTCTGATCTATATTAAGATACGGCTGACTGGGCTACATCGCAGGGACATTGTAGTGAACCTGGAATGTAATGAGTGCATTTTTTTGTGGATTCACGGTTTCTATGACAAACGGTTGTTTACATATTTTGGTGGTGATTCATGACTACGTTATATATATGTATATACATATGCAGCATATACGCAGTGGTATTTCTATTTGCTAGTAACAGCACTATGTTTTCCTCGTTCCAATGATGAACAACATCTCAAACAGAAGTGTCACGTCCTTTCTTTTCTTTTTTCCTAGTTGACAAAGACCCAATTTTGCTATCATGCCACTAAAATTATAAGCATGCTCACAGAGCAGCAGAAGTCACCTACAAATGATAAATCCATAAACTATAACTAACTGTCTCTAATGAGATGAATAAGGTAGACACTTTTGGTATTGTTGACTGACTGATCTCACTTTCTCCAAATTCCTATACCCTTTAAGAATAGTAACCAGGCAATGATCCATCACTCGATCCTTGAAGGTTTCTTTAATTTGGGGATTTTATGGATTTGTTTTTCTTATATTTGAGTTCTTTTTTTCTCTGTTTTTTTTTTTTTTTGCATTTATTTTATACTATCTATTGGTTGAATTTGAGTTAACCACCACCTTACATCTCTAAACAGATATGGACAAGAGTTGGATGTTACAGTATCATAATAGATTCAGTCAACCGTATATAGACGGGGTGAATTCTTTTATTGAATTTACAAAAGCGACTTCGGGTGGGAGTAAAGCGATTAAATGCCCATGTAACTACTGTTGTAATGGTTTTAAGCATGATTATGAGATTGTGAGAGACCATCTGCTTCGGCGTGTGATGATGGTATCCTACGACACTTGGTTACAGCATGGGGAGGTTGCAATAATCTGATGAATCGGATGATAGCAAGGATGAATCGAATGAGGACCATGGCAGGGGGACTTACATGATGGATGATACCCTAGGGATGGATGATGTGCGAAACTTTGAAATTATGCTAGAGGCTTCCCAGCGTGGTTTGTACCCGGGCTGTAAAGATTCAGAAACCCTGTTAGCATTTGTCATTAGGATGCTACATGTGAAGGTACAGTATAGGTGGAGCAACAAGTTGTTCGACAAGGTCTTGGAGATATTTAGGGACACCCTACCAGAAGGTAATGTGGTTCCCGTGTCCATTTATGAGGCTAAGAAGCTACTGCATGACTTGGGCTGGGGTACGATCACATTGACTCCTACAAGAATGATTGCATACCTTTTTGGAAGGAGAATACTCACTTAGAGAAGTGTCTGGAATGTGGGGAGCCTAGGTACAAGGTAAATAATGGCAAGGGTAAGCAGATCACTCATAAGATACTGCGTTACTTCCCATTGAGACCTAGGTTGTGGAGATTATACGTGTCCAGGATGACAGCCAAAGAGATGAGATGGCATCATGAGAATGGCATGGATAGTGATCTGGGTAGGCATCCAGCCGATCATAAGGAATGGAAGGAATTTGATTTGAAATTTCCAGAGTTTGCACGGGAGATCTGCAATGTGAGGTTAGAACTGGCAACCGATAGGTTCATCCCCCTTCGGCAACATGAGCACTTCATACAGCATGTGGCCTGTCATACTTATGCCTTACAACCTTCCATCCTAGATGTGCATGAAGGATCCATTTTTCATGATGTCCTTACTTATTCCCGGGCTGCAAGCACCTGGGAAGGAGATCGATGTGTACTTGAGGCCCTTAGTTGATGAGTTGAAGGAGTTGTGGGAGTTTGGTGTCATGACTTATGATGCCCATAGTGAACAGACCTTCTGAATGCATGCGGCTATGATGTAGACCATAAATGACTTTCCCGCATATGGTAACTTGTCTGGTTGGAGCACAAAAGGTTATTTGGCTTGTCCCCCTTGCAATGAAGATTCATTATCGTGTAAGTTGAGAAGTAAGATTGGGTGGGTTGGACATCGAGCTTACTTGCCTAAGAACCATCATTGGAGAAGGAGCAAGAAGTTCAACGGCTAGCCAAAGAATAAAATGAAATCTCTATGTTTACTAGTGCAAAAGGTACTTGATCAGTTGGATCAACTACCAAAAGTCAGGTTCGGGAAGGGCCCCAATAGCAGGAAAAGACCTCGTGAGCCTGAACTGTTGAATTGGACAAAGAAAAGCATCTTGTATGAGCTACCATACTGGAAGAACCTAAACCGTAGGCATAACCTTGATGTCATGTACGTAGAGAAGAACATCTGTGAAAATATTGTTGGGACTGTGGTGGGCATTGATAAGAAGAATAAGGACACGGACAAAGTGCGTGACGATTTAAAAGATATGGGCATCATGCCACAATTGCTTCTACAGAGGAATGAAGAAGGATCCATTTTGAAACCCCGTGCATCCTACACATTGGACCCGAAACAAAGGGTGGGTTTTTATGAATTCTTTAAATCAATCAATTACCTCGATGGATATGCAGCAAACCTCTCAAGGTGTGTGACCTCAAAAAATGGCAAATTATTGGGTATGAAAAGCCATGACTATCATGTCCTCCTACAAGGTCTTTTTCCAGTTGGCCTACGTGGTTATGTTGATAAGGAGTTAAGTACGACTCTATTTGAGTTGGGCAGTTTCTTCCAGGACCTCTGCTCGAAAACATTGAAATGGAGCGATTTAAAAAAATTAGAGAAACGTGGAGTGCTCATACTTTGCAAGCTCGAGAAGATTTTTCCTCTAGCATTCTTTGATGCAATGGTTCATTTGGTTGTTCACTTGCCACGTGAGGCCATGCTTCCTAGACCGGTGCAATAGCGGTGGATGTACCCCATCGAAAGGTAACTGTTACCATCCGATGAAGTGTTATTCATGCAGTAGTGTGATTGTCTTGCATGAGTAACCTTAATACTAATGTCTCTTAGTTTGAAGGTTTCTCGGGACTTTAAAAGGTTATGTTACTAACCGAGCACGACCCGAAGGTTCGATAACGAAGGCTTACATTGTCAAAGAATGTTTCACTTTCTGCTCAATGTACCTAAAAGGGACTGATCGAGACGAGTGAAATGATGATGGCGGCGTGCGTGGTCCCGGGATGGAGATTTTCACGCAAAATGTTCATCCCTTTGCACCGATCACAAGGGCACTAGATCCTTCTCAGAATGAACGCAACATGGCTCACCGGTTTGTATTGCATAATAGTCCCGAGTTAGAGCCATATCTTGAGTAAGTGCTATGGCTTAAATACATGTGTGCATATATTGTTACCTTGTTGATTCTTCATCTACTTTTACTTGCTTATGACTTGCATTGCCTTAAATAGGGAACACAGGAATACAATACAAAATCCAGAAGTGCATGACATCAGTCAAATACAGCGAGACACATTTCCAAAATGGTTTAAGTAATGTGTAAGATATATGATGCTCTATTGACACAGTAAACATTATCTAACTGGGCCTCAATTGACATCAACTTAATAAACTTACCGCATGTTACTCATGTAGCTGAATGATTTGCGAAACCAAGGGTCGCCAGAAGCAACCGATGAAATGTGGTCATTAGAAAATGGTCCCGGATCCATAGTGTATCTGTATTCAGGGTGCATAACCAATGGTGTACAATTCCACACCAGAGACCGCGAGAACCGACGTAAGTGCCAGAATAGTGGTTTGGTCATGCAAGGGGAGCATATTGGGAAGACAATTGACTTCTACGGGTACTTGTGCAAAGTCTGGGAATTGACATACATGCATGGGGGTAGGGTGTTTCTGTTCCAATGTGAATGGTACAACATCGATACGAGAAACAAAATACATACCGATCAACACATAACAAGCATTGATGTTACGGGTCAGTGGTATAAAGACGATCCATTTGTCCTACCAAGTCAAGCGAAGCAAGTTTTCTATGTTAGTGATACTTGCAAAGGCAACAACTGGAGAATCGTAGAACGAGTCAAGCATCGAGGAGTGTGGATGTACCAGAACTGGATGATGTGCCTAACGAGGCCTTCCAGCAGCATGAAACCACCGATGTTGTCCCAATCTGTGTCGAAGATAGGGATGTTCACTACTGTAGGGATGATATTCCGCCAGAGATAGTTAATGGTGATGTGCCAATGGCGGAGCATAGCGATGACGAGGAAGAAACTATGGCGGAATATATAGATGATGATGATGAAGACGATCTGTGTAGCCAGTCCGATTCGGATATAGATCCTGATATAGAGTATGATGTGTAGTGTTTGTTATTTGTTTGTGTATGTACAAGTGTTTTAAATTAATAAAGTTGTTGGTTTACATTTCATGGCTCATTATATGTCTCATTTTATTTCATTTTATATGCCTTCATTCTCTTGTATGTCATATATAGTTGTCAAAAATTCCCAAGGGAAGTAAAACATATGTCAAGCCTGGGCGGGTGGCCAAATAGGCAAAGTTGATAGAATACAAGAGGGTGAGAAGTAAGAACATCATGAAATAGACGAGAGATGCCATGCTTTGGGGGTAAAGCACATAGCCAACACCGTTTTTGGATTGGGTCAAAGGGGCAGAAGGAAAAATGGAGAGGGAAAAAAAACCGGGTGAAGATGATGACAACGAAGAATATCGACCACGCCAGGGTGATTTTGGGTTGGTTTCTTCGGATGAAAATACGGGTGATGATGGGGATGATGAGACTTTTGGGTCTCCAGTAAATATGGTAATTTGTGTCTATTGATTTATGACAAGCCATTCTAGTTGTAAATTTTATTTCATTCACTTTATTTATGTATTTATGTACTAATAATTCATTATTGTGTTGCGACAGGTTACTCAAATGAATCAAGGGAAGCGAAGCAAACATGTTTGCGCTGTAGCAGCTGCACTGGCCCAGGCTACACCGGCACAACCTCCAGTCACACGGTCTTCTCGTGCAGAGAACATGCCCGAGGGGGCGAGCCAAGCTACACCGGCACAACCTCGTGTCACACAATCTTCACATGCGGATAGCATGCCAGAGGTGGCGACCATTGCTAGAGTGCGTAGTCCTACACGGATTGCCATCATTACTGGCCAGCCTGAACAGGTTTTGACTCCACGTACGGATGGCAGCAGTGTTGGTGCGAAATATAGAATTATTTAGGTTTATAATGTACATTCTTTTAATGTTATATGCTTTGTAACTCAAATAATATTGCGGTCGTGACAGCATTAGCCTTAGGCGAGGGCTCCCGCCGTGTACAGGGCAAGACTAGGGGGTGCAAGGTGGAAAAGCGGAGGAGGCAGCTTGGCCATGCCATCCCAATTTCGATCCCAGCTTCGAGCCTTGCGCCAGAGGGCGAATTTGCCACTAGTTTTGCAAACCTTCTCGGGGAAGCAATTCGAGATGAGGCACTTGTTCGGAAAGAAGGCTGGAAGTTTGTTCCTGAGGGGATCAAGAAGTTGGTGGTAAAGAGAGTTCAAGTAATTTCATTTGAGATAACTTAATGCAGATTCAATTAGACTCATTAATGTTTAATTGTTGTCTCACATTACATGTTTATGTTTGCAATTGCAGCAATTTTTTGAGTTCGGGGACTATGTGAACGATCCGATCATCAAAGCTACTGTTGACACGAAGTGCCAAAAGCTGTACAGGGACTGGAAGTGTGAATTGCGTACCCACTATTCGTCTCTTTTGGTGGAGGGGGTGCCCGATCCAAAGAGCCAAAGCCTTGTAAAGCAGAGGTTTGGGCCTGGATGATCAACCATTTGTGGGAGACTATGGAGTGGAAGGTAACTTTTAATGGTTTTGTATATATCTCTGCCTCAATTACTGATCAAGATCATTGTATTAGTTAAAAATTATTTTGACTAATATATTGTATTTTATTTTTCTTTGTAGGAGAAGTCAAAGAAAGCGAGAGTTAGCTGATCGAAGATGTCGTGGAATCATACGAGCAGCTCTAAGTCATTCCTAGCACGGAGTTCAATAATCGCAAGTGCCGGTTTAAGAATTTTTTCCATTTGACTAAGTTATGAAAATTAAATTCTTCTATTAACGAAATATCTAATGTCATAACAGAGAGCACAAAATGCTGGAATCGCGCAGCCTTTTCCCGATTTCTACCACGACACCCACTATATGCACGGGAAGAAAAAGTGGATAAATGAGGAGGCTCAGAAGACACATGTACATATGCCTAAGTCATGTTTTATATATCAATACAAATATACTTTTATACATATGTTAAACTCACTTTATTTGATTTTTTACATGCTTAAAAATGGCAGGAGGAATTAGTGCGAGTGACGGCCGAACAATCCCATCCCTCCATCACATCTCCGATGACCGAGGAACAAATATCCGTCAAGGTGCTTGGACAGAGATTGGGATACCTTAAGGGTTTTGGCATTCGCACGAAGTTCACTTTAGGTTCAACCTAGAATCGGACGGGCCCTAATTCTGATGTACTTCAATTGCGGCAGCAAGTATCTTTCCATAGTCCTCCGGTTAGTTGAGCACGTGGGCATAATCCAAGTTCACTTGTTGGTGGGAATGGCACCTCTGCTGGAGCTCAGGATGTGACTTCTCTAGGTTTGTATATGACTACTCTTTTCAAAATGGTATTTATTTGCATGTTGAATTAATTGAGAAAGAAGTTGGATCGTTGTCCTTTAAGATGGGTTAAATTCAAAATGCTTCTTCCTTTTTATATCCAAATTCTGTGAAATGTTGAAAGGTTTTTGAACCACAGGAGATTTGGGTCCCACATCAATAATAAATGATAAATAAATAAAAATCTTAACCTCATAAATAAATAAAAAACTTAACCTCATACAGATTAACAACGATGAGCTTTTAACACAAGATTTAGAACAATGAATGTGACGCAATCAACAATATGATACTGACCAAACTATTAAGAAACCATCAAAATAAAAATTGAACATTTAAAATCAAAGGTAAAGATTATTTGATTTAAGTGATGTTTGGCCACTACACCAAATAAGGGTTTTTACGGCGTGCAAATTACAGCTTGCATCAGGTGCACGCCGTAAATGATATAAAATTAAGGCGTGCCTGAAGTGCGAGCCGTAAAAATTCTTTTTTTACTCATTTTAACGGCATGCGTGTCTCGCGACGTAAATGAGTGTCAATTACGGCGTGATCTATGCGGGTCGCAAATGAATACCTTTTTACGGCCTCCATCGCATACCATAAATATCTATTGTTTCATGACCTACACTTGCACGCCATAACATTGTAGCCTACTAAAAAAAGGACATTTTATATCGGTTACAAAAACTGCCCTATATCGGTTTTTCATATAACCGATATAATATCTTTAGTCAAGGTTTTTTATATCAGTTAATATTTTTTTTATATCGTTCAATTTTTTTTATATCGGTTACATAGTAACCGATATAATAATCGCTATACATAATATCGGTTAGCAAATATATGATATTAATTGCTATATTTTATATCGGTTATTATGAAACCGATATTATATACACTACTAAAAAGCAATGATTTTATATCGATTTTAAAAATCCCTTAATATCGGTTATTAGGAAAACCGATATAACACTACAACAATTTGCACTTTTACCTGCGTTTTTTCCCGGCACAATCATTCAACGTTGGGGAAAGTATTACTTTTACCAGGGAAAAAGCTTCTTTTGCCAGGAAAAGATAGGGTTTTCCTAGCAACATATTTTCGCCGGCAAATGTTAGGTTTTACTCGGCGATTTGCCTTTTTTGCCGGCAAAGGTTAAGGTTTTCCCGGCGTTTTGTTTTTTTTGCCGGCAAAGGTCAAGGTATTCCCGGCCTTTTTTTTTTCGCCGACAAAGGTCAAGGTTTTTACTTTCCCTCTCCCGCCATAGTTGCACTGCCAACGTGCAGCAGCCCCCGGACGCCTTCATCTTCCTCCTCGAGCCGTGGACCCCTCCCCTGCACCAGGTACACCCATCCCTCTTCCTGCACTCACCCATCATTCCCCCTCTCCTCTCTCTTTCTTCTCTGTTCTCTCTGTCCCTCGTTCCCCATCACTCTGTTTCCTCTCTGTCTGCTCTTCTCCCTTCCTTCCTCTCATCTTCTTCCTCCCCTGTCTCCCCTCGCCTGCGCTTGCTGCAACGCCCACCTGCACACAACTCCCTCATTCCCTCGGCTCTCTCTCTCCCTCTCTTCTCTTCTTCCTCCCCTGTTCCTCTCCCTCTCCCCTGCTTCCTCCTCTGTTCCTCCCTACGCCCACCTGCACACCACTCCCTCTCTCCCTCGGTTCTCTCTCTCTCTTTCTCTTCCTCTCTTCTCTTCTTCCTCCCCTGTTCCTCTCCTCTCCTCTCCTCTACCCTGTTTAGCCGCCTTTTCCTCCTCCTCTTCTTTCTTTCTTCCTTATCCTTCTCCCTTATCTCCCTTTCCCCTTTCTCATTCCACGTTCTCAGCAGCCCTCTCTCTCATTTCCCTCTCCCTTCTCCACTCATTCATCTCATCTCCCATCTGATTTTCTATTCTCTCTTTCTTCCTTTCTTTATTTCCCCCTCATTCACTCTTCCTAGGTCTCTTTTCTGCTATTTTTCCTCTACATCTAGAAAAGCCTTTCAATGTTTATTTGCGCCAGCAAATCTTGGCTGGATAAGATATGCTAGAGGCAATCATATAAATGATCCAAGACATTGAAAGGTGGGTCTCATCATACACATTTCATGGCCCTAAAAATCAAATGATCGACAAAGATGCTGACACATGTACAATGAATATGGACCATCGTTAGTTTCTAATAGGGCATCCTCACAATGGTTCAGATCTTGCACATGTGAGGAGAAGACCTTATCATATCTCATTAGACATCTTCTTCTCTCTTATTTAAAGTTTGATTACTTTCTAATGTTGCACATGGTTCCAGGAGGCTAATGCGCAAGAATTGATACAGTGGTCCATGCTTTTTTTCCCTCATTTGAAGAAGCAGTTAGTCATCTGTGGATTTTGCATATATTTGAGATTTCCCACTGCTATGTTTTCATTGACACCTAATTTGATATATAGATGATTCTTAGTTCTCTATATTACCATATTACCATAACACTTTCACATCATCTCCCCTTTTCACATACCCTCTGCTGAAGTCTCTTCTTCTCTCTTCAACACACATGGTGGATTAGCCCATCTTCCTTTCACCAATGGGTGTAGCTTTTAGATGTGAATCACATAAAAATATTTTTTTTATGCTTTTGATTGCTTTCTAATTGTTTATGCACTTATTTGAAAGTGCAACTATGTTCAATGAATAAGTCCTAGAGGGGGGGTGAATAGGACAAAAGGAATTCTAATGCCAATCTTAAACTTATTAGCCCAATTTTTAATCTCAACTTGGAATAATAATCACACATAACAAAATAACTTGTATGAATTATAAGTTCAATGTGTGTGTGCTTAAATAATCAGAGAAACTCTAATTTGAAACAACATAATAAGCACAAGAGATTTATAGTGGTTTAGTCACACAGACCTACATCCACTCTCAAGGGTCACACAGTCCCTTGGTTCCACTATAAAGAATCAAACTACACAAGTACTGATTCTAACTCAATTTTGTTACTGAGGTTCGATCACACAGATCTAATCCCCACACACAATTTTTAGAGTGGTTGACACACACAGATTCAATCCACTGTCACAAAGATATAAATTTGAATGGAGGGCGAACACTTGCCTTTGATGAAGATCGAAAGTGTTCGAAGAAGCTTTTGACCGTGATCGAAGCTTTTTACCTCTTGCAGCTAGCTTGGTGTTGATGATGAAACTCCTTTGAGATGCATAACCAAGTTGCAGAGGTTTGATTTCTAGGGGCAGAAATGAGAGATACCTTTAAGAATTAGGATACCCTAGATTTTGCTGCTCAAAGCACACTCCTTAGAGTTAAGTAAGCCCTTGGGTTTGCCAAGATAGGATCTAAGTATGTTTGGAAGAAGCTTTGAGAGCTTGAGAAAGGTTTACAAGAATTTAGAACAAAGGCTCTTCAAAATTGGACTCATGTATGTTGAAAACGAGCTTCAGGTATTTATAGAAAAAATCCAACGGATAGTTCCAACGGTCACTTAAGACATGGTAGGGTGCACCTGACAGGAACACTATTCCTACATTTGAAATTTGAAAACAACCTGACATAAGCAATATTTTGGTGAGGCCTTATATGAATCATGAGTATGAATATGAGGGAACTTTTGTAGGAAAAATTATTAAAGAAATCAAAAGCACACCGGTTTTGACAACTTTACATTTCTTTATTAATTTATAAAACATTGTTTATTGTTAAGTTTCTATACATACTCATGTTTACTAAGCCTCAATGTGACCTGGTGTTATGATCATGTTGGATGCCTTAGGACAGGTGGACTTAGGGGCATGGTTTCGGTCCAATTACCTGATCTTGGTTGGCACAGCTTGATGTTGATCTTTGACGAATCCTGGCCTTTCCAAAAAGCTTTGGCAGTCCTCTTGAATTGAATCTTCTTTGAAGTACTTAAGAGACAATATCTTCGGAACTCTTTGGCACGGAATTGACAATAAAAACAGTGCACATGAAAATGTCGCACTAACATTATTCACATCACAAAAGTAGGAGCATTGAACTAAGGTGATTTAAGGAATTTTTGGTGAAAAGGCTAACCTACTTGGAAATAAATTCACCAATTTATGGAAAATTGAAATGAATCCCACTACAAATTATATGTCCAGATGCCATATAAAGAGAGATTAGTAAATTAAGTATTATGGAACACTTATTCAATGTTTGACATGGCCCACATCAGGCCAATGAATAAATGGGTGCTGACCTTTGTGTTGCACGTTCCTATGTTGCTTTACTTCTATACAAATGAGATCATTTTGTTACTTTTAATAAAAATAAATCAAACTGTATAGAATGTACAAATTAATGTGTTCATCTGATCAATGTTTTAGGAATATATTGGGGTCTATCTATGATACGGTTGAAACAAATCACTTCTCAAGTCATCCCATTGCCATTTTCTCCCAGTAAAATCTAGCATATTGAGAAAAATCAATGAAATCAGAACAAAGGGACAAAACATTATTTTAAGTATACTAGTGAATGCTCCCAAAGGACATTTCAAGTAAATGAAGACGTAACAGAGGATTTCAATGATTTTGGAGCATTCTTTAGGCTAGTTTCCTATTGTAGGGTCAAATGAAAGTGAAAACAGTGCCATCTATTACTAAAAATCATGAAAGGTAAGCAGCTCGGAAATAATAAAAACGGTTGAATGACATTTTCCTAAGGAAATTGTCATTCTTTTTCCATGTGTTCTAAGACTCACAGTTACAAAGCTACTTCTGTGAAATGGTGGCTCTGCTTTCATATGTTCCAAACCCGTATATAAATCTACTTTTGTCAATATATCACATTCTTCGACTAACTGGTCATGCATTAATCACTTAATTGTGGATTCTTCTTCTCTGGAGTGATTTTCTGAGCCTTGGTTCAATGATTATTTGGAGTCATCTTGATTTTCTATGGAGTCATCTTTATTTTCAGGTGGGTGTATTGGTATTTATTGGTTTATTACCTTGAATGGGTTATCATGGAGACATAGGATTTGCCAAACCATTTGCTAAAAACTGGTGATCAATTTGCTGATAAGTCAATGAAAGTTATAGTAATATAAAACGTAAAAGAGATTGTTACCTTAGACAACTTGCTTGCTTGTCAGGCCCATTAGTCTCTTCCTTTGGTAAGTTTTATTTGACTGTTGTGAAAGTCATTAGTCAAGATAGTAAATGTCCTTAGATTGGTACATACATACATACATACATGCGTTGTATTCATCGGTTGTGTTTGAAAGCAAGTTCAATAGGTCCACTTTTGAGCTTTCAATCAGTTCAATTTTCGCATTTTTTTTTCAAACTGAACAAATTAATCTTCTTAGTTCACACTTCAAAGATTGTATGCCTTAAAAGTGTCTTTTTAAAGATGGCAATGCTAGTGATGTAGTTATTTTCATCTTAAGCATGATAGTAGTGTATGCATTGTCGTCTTAAAGCTTATATGATCTTTCATTTTGTGAGATAAACTATTATATTTGGAATTTGCTGAGAACGAGTGCTCCTTTGGACACGAGCATTCTATTAGTGCATGCTTTGCTTGATGAAGGTGGTTTCTTGGCTTATATTTTGACTGTTTCCCTTTTTTTCTAAAGCTTATGAGCTGTGCGCATACCTTGGCTTTTGAACTAGTTCCAAATGTCATAATGTGAAAACCTTATGTGGACCAGTGCTTTCTTCCGGAAACATTCACCTTGTTGCATGGCTCTGTGGCCTTTCCTGCAGGAGAAATATGAAATTTAAATTAACCATTTATTAGATACAACAGTGGCATAAGCAACTTCTAGAATTGTCACACAAGAGCCCAACCAGCACTGAAACAAGAACAACAGGCAATAGGACAAGTCAATGTGCTCAAGTATATTATATGAATAGTTTGTTTATTAGTTCAAAATTTTCTTCCTTGATCTTCTCATATTTGTTGCATATGCAAAGCGGCACCAGTGATATGATCGTGACTTCTCTATCTTTTGTGAATCCAAAGAAATTTCTAGGTTCAAGCCAATTGGCATGTACTCTTACTCAATACTAAATGAGAATTATCTATTTTTGGAGTTGATTTTAACTCAAATTATTGTAAATAGGTTCAAGAAAGCAGTAGCAGTCAGTTTACACAACTTGAGGAACTAAAAAGGCAATTGGAAGCTTTGAACCCAACCAGAGCATCCTCTTCTACTCCTAAGGTAAGCGCTTTTTACAACAACGCTTATAAGCTCTTGTTTAGTCTTTTGCTTCACTTGCAAAACCCACCTCCAAAACCTCTCTCTCTCTCTCTCTTTCCAAAATTTTGCATTGTCTCTCCTCTCTTCTTGTACCCAAAACCTTATATTAGTATTATTCCAAAGATTTTGTCTTTTCTGCTGTGGATGTGCATGGTGTCTAAGCTCATGGTTTCCAAGGAGATATTGATTTAGTAAGTATATATATTTTCTTGAAACTTGTTTTGTTTTCTCCTCGCAAGTGTTCATATCCAATCCATCATTCTCTTTCATACAAGTCTTATACGCGGTGTTGACTCTCTCTCTTTCTCTCTCTCTCAAGGAATTAATTGAAATGTGTGAGGAGTGAAATTGATCAATAATGTGGTGTTTTTGCTAATCTCTTTTGTATGCTTTGCATGGCCTTTTGATGTAAAGGGATTAATAGTCTCGTGTTGATGATTATAAAGAGTTTTAAGCTCTACCTTCCTCAATTTCTTCAAGTGGGTCATGGGTTGTTTTTTTTTTCTAGGTTTTTGTTGTGTTTCATTAAGAGTGGAAAATTTTAGAAATTTTTTTTTTTAAATTAGAACTCCTACGATTTTTGAAGAAATCAACACACTTTTAATTTAAATCATTTCAGACCGATCTTGGTCGTATAAGCTAATTCCAATCCTTCTCTTCATCTGTTTGTTACAAGTTCAACAAGGCTGATTTATGTCAGTAAAAATTTATTGTGAAATATTTTCAGCATCTCTAGTACAGCAACATAGTTGATCGTACAGTAACATAATTTTTGGACAGTAAATGGGATGATAAAGTCTGCATTGTCAGAGATATATAACTTGGTTTGTTGATTAGTTTGTTTTTAAAGTTAATTCCTTAATGTGAAGTGTTCGAAAAAGAGAGCAAAGCGTGGAAACAAGCAAAACAAACATGCAGCAGCTGTAGCCATTCAAGATGAGAATCAACCTTTACGAATATCGGATGAAGATTCTAATTCTCCAACTGCTGAAGTTCCTAATGTCCCAGATGTTCAAGGTGAGAATAATCCTAATGCTACAAATAGAAAACCCAGAGGAAAGGCACAAGTTTTGTGTTGTACCAAAGGAAAAGGAAAGGGAGCTCGTCTTGAAGTTGAGTTCAATGAAATGGGCCAGCCGATTAGAAAGAATGCAGCAATTTTTTCTTCTTTCCTTGGAATCACAGCAAGAGAGTTAATACCAGTGACACTTGAGAAATGGAACGACCTTACAGATGAGTTTATCGCACAAATATGGGAGCTAATAATGGTATATTTCTACAAGTATCAAATTTAAGTGTGGTTTAAATCTATTTCTAATGCAATTTTTAATTTTCTTTTGTAGCAAAAGTTCAGTTTTGCTGAATGTTATAAAAAGTATACATTTGCAAAGCTACGAAGGCATTTGAGAGATCATCGAAGTTTGCTGATAAAGGAAGTGTTGGACCAAGCGAAGTTGGCGCGCATCAAACACGCTGCTACCCTCTTGAAACCTGATAGTGTAGTTACCATGGAAGATTGGCTATCTTTTATCAAAACACGGACCAGTCCAACCCAATTGGTAAGCACTTTATACCATTTTGTTTTGTCGGACATTGGTGATCATCTCACAATGTCCCTAAATTGTCATTGTGCTCTAGGCGATAAATAAGAAGTTCAAAGAGATGCGAGCACAACAAACTCTACTTCATCGAACGAGTCGCAAAGGATTTGCACGGCTAGAGGATGAAATGGTAAGTAAATAATTGAATCTGTACTATAAGTGAATTTGTGGACATGACAAATATATTTTTTCTTTTCTAGAGACAAGAAAGTGAAACACCAGATTCAATATCAAGGTCTGATGTGTGGATTTGTGGCTATGAAGCAAGAAAGAAGAAGAATAATGAGGATGAAGAGGTAGAGGATCCCGAGATAGTGGTAAGTAGTTTTGGTTTTGTAATACTGTAATTGAATTTGTGCTTATTTTTATCAACTAAAAGCTGGAGTATGGCCTGTCCTGTCTCTGGAATATGGTTTAGCTTGTCTCTGCAGCAGTAATTATGTTTTTTTCTCATCTCTAATTAACTGATGTCCAAGTCCCTACCAACAATGTTTGTTATTTATGTTCCCTGGTCTGCAAAATATGACATGAATGATTTATTCTCTGCTTTGTGGCCGAAGTATGCATGTAGAGCTGCCACCTATAATGGTTTGGTGTAGTGTGTCTTTCTCGTGAGCCATGTTAGTACTATATATATAATTTCAAAGTGTTCAATTATTAATTGCTACTAGAATTAACACCAACCAAGACTAGGTAAAGCATTTGGCCTTATCCAAGGTTAGGTTTTTTATAATCAATAGAGATAGACAAAGACAATTATAAAGACCACATTGCCTGATGTTGCCCTCTTACGTACCCTACATAAATTCTGTTAATTAGTTTATAACGTTTGCATTCATAAAGTTTAGATATGAAAAATTAAAGGAAAATCCGAAATTAACTAGCACTATTGTCATTAAGAAAAAAAAAATAAAAAATTGAATGATACATACCAAAAATCACAAGCACATGCATTTGTTCTTCTAGTCCCTAATATTTGTCCACTGAACATCTGTTTTGTCTTCAAATTACAATCTAACTAGGGACATACATATACAGGACCCATCTTTTGTTTTTTTATTAAAACCAAATCTAAATTCGCCCCATATGGCATGATTTAAATGTCATGTTCCCAGGTATATTTTCGATTGCGTCATAAATTTAGTTCAATAAATTCCATGTTTGTGTTTCATGGTGATGGCTTCAAGTCCTCTTTCTCCCTTAAATTATTTGCCATAAAGAAGATGCGAGTGGCTTCATTATGTTGCCTTTGGTATTCTACTACTTTTGCCCTCATTATGTTTGTGTTTCTTTCTCTTAATTTGATGTACACTTACGGTTTTACAAATATAGCAACCAGTCAAGAAATACAAAGGAGAAGAAAATGGTTCTTCTTTTAGCGATGATGCTGTTGCGAAGGTACTTGGTCCTGATCCACGAGGAAGAGTACGAGGGCTTGGATATGGAGCAGCACCTTCAAAGGTGGAGGGTCAAACACAAATGAGGGACAAAATTAATAAATTAGAAAATGAACTTTTATCCTTGAAAAACCAAATGAACAGTTTCATTGCAATGGTCGGGAAAGGTGGAAATACTACAGTAAGTACTCAAATATATTGCTTTTAATTATTATGATACTTTTCTATTTATTCGTTGAGCTGAATATAAGTTGATTACAGCAAAAAGATAATGGAAGTGTTCAACATTCTGCCAACGACTACATGTCACAAAGCAACAGAAGTGAACCTCCAAGTGCAATGCAGAATTTTGTTCATGGGACAACACAAAGTAAGCAAAAAGAACAGACGGGTGTTTGCAATTCCAATCAGGGGAGCTCAAGATGCAAATTTCTAAGTTGGCTCGACGCAACTAAAGTTGTTGCAACAGGTGAAATTCTATCAAGGGATTCTACATCACTTGTTCATCATGTTCCTCTTGGTGCTGAATGTTAGCAAGTTTATGTGCAACATGTAGTAGAGGGTAATGAGAGTTTGATTCTCTATCGACCAACTCGGGAAGCTTTTCTTCTGAATGAAGTACTGGGAAGCACAATTGCATGGCCGATCAAGTACATTGTACCTTGTTAGAAGATGAGAGGTAAAAAAATCTTCGATTGAGTTTTTGGGTTTCAAATCTTCAAGTCTATATTATCTTGAACCTGCTTATGGGAATTAGGATTGGATTTTTAAACCTTGCTGATGCTACCTGCAACTTAGTGATCTTGATTAAGCAGCTGATAAGTAGTTTGACAATGATGTACTTGTTTACGCAATACTGATGACTTGATGAGTTGATTTACATGTTACTTGGATTTTTAAACCTTGCTTTCACTTTTTCTTTCTGGAATGTAAACTGGTTTGAGTCGTTGATGGGCAATCACATACATATATACTATAAGAAAGTGGTTCACACTTTTTCAGGTACGTTATATGTAGAGATTTCATTTCAATCAACTCTGAATTGATTTTTGGGGCCTAGTAATGTCTCTGTGAGCCCCATCATTCTTGTCTACAAATAAAAGCAAACAAATCTGGTAGAAATCTACACTACTACTACATCTCTACATCTCTTTAACATTTAAAAATTATTTGGGGTGGTGAAGTTATGTGCTACCTAATATTGCAGTAACGATTCCGTCAAATTTTGTTTGTTTGTGCAGATTTTGCTGATAAGTATTGGAAGGACACAATTTTAGTTCCAGCTTCATGGGTATCTTTCTCGGGACTTTTTTTTTGTTGTTGTTCAATTTTGTTGTATTAAGAACAAATACTAAGGCTTTTGTTTCTAAAATTGTATTGGTAACATTGATATGTTGAAATATTGATTTCATTTCTTCACTTTAGGTTGAAAGAGAACTACAAAGTTTAATAGATTTCATTCATGTATGGGCACAACTGTTTTGTATTTGTTGAATTTAGTTTCAATTTAACAGGATATTAATGGTTTACATTCAATTTTTTTGTTTAAAAAAAAAACAACACAATCACGGCGCGCGATGCACGTCATATATTAGATCTTTCCAATCCTTTTGTGGCCCTCTTTGCACGCCGTAAATTCATTCTAGAAACCCATTTACGGCCTACGCCTACTCGCCGTAACAACGATTTACAAAATTAATTTACTGCCTGCGCGTGCACGTCATTATTACATATTCTAATATGTTTTCACGACGTGTCATGTGCGCCATAAGCTAAAAGTAACCAACTCTTTAACGGCCCTCCTTGCGCGTCGTAAAAGACCTTCATTAACGGCATTCATTTAGTGCCGTGAATATGTTCTGAAAGTCATAGCAAGCTTCACTTATGGCGTGCATTTGAGTATGTTACAGCCCGCAAATGTGCGTCGTTAATACACATATCTTTTTACGGCATGATACTTTGCGCCGTGAAACTTGGTTTACAGCGCAAAATACGCGCCGTAAAAGACTAGGTTTGGTGTAGTGTGGCTCACCATCTATTCAATTAAGAACAAAAGTGTATAAGGAGGGCTTGAATTCTTGGGCTCCGATGAACAACGACAACCATCCAATGCACAAATTTATTTAGGCTTAGGATATAATCCAGACAAGATGTCATAGTGTTGGAAGTAGGTTGACCCACTTGACTCAGGGATTAACTATCCAGAAGGTTATAACCCAATCCAGGATGCATTCCCTCATTCTCATCAATCATGTACAACAATATAACCTTTCTAGAAGATAGCAATCAGCAACTACTTGCAACAAAATAATTTACCACAAGAGGAGAAGCAGATTATACCTTTGGAGCCCGGTACTGCTCTAATCGAGGAGAAGACAATCAACTAGAACAAGAACTCTACTTGAAGCAGTTAGAGATCTCCAAGACCTTGTTGTCTCTCACGCTATGACCCTCTATCAGATCTCTTTTCTCAAGAAGATGTGTGGGATCTTCAAGAGAAAACCCTACTAGAAACTCTAAGGAACTAGAAGGCAACTAGAAGAGAGAAGAGGAGAAGAGGAGTTGTGAAACACTTGCACTAGAAGAGGGCTGGGCGTGGGATCCAAGACATGGACATCCAAGGGTGTATCCACCCTTATTTATAGCACAAAGACTCCTCCTTTACTTTCTCTCTTACCAATTGCTATAGAAGTCTCACTTCCACAACAATTAGCAACATACTATTACCACAATTAGAAGTCCCACTTCAAATAGAAATAGTAACTTTCTAATTCCTTCCTTTTAGAGTTCAAGTAAAATTAGCATCTCTCTAATAACTTGGGCTAGCATGGGGACCATTAGGGATTCCTTAGAAAGCTGGCTCCAACTGAGACACGCGACCCCACATCTCATGTGCAATCTGGGCCCACAGTTAAATGCAAATAACACCACTATATAAATGCAATTGCACTCCAGTCTTAAGAATAAATTACAATGAATACCCTAAACTTCCCAATTACCACAAGTAGGCCCCTCTATCAATATCCATGAATCAATTGGAATAAATATGTCCTACCCAATCTTAGATCCACATCTTATTATCTTTGAGCCCCAATTAATCACAGTGATCATCAGTACCATCCAATTAACTCTTAATCGAGATGGGTGCGCACTTACTAATGATAAATTCATTAATTGGCACAAGGGGATAATGTAGACAGATTCCATCTTGATCATTGTATGTTCTCACAGTCCTACTACCACGTACCCAAGACACCGAGGTGTTGACCTACAGTTGGCCTCACTCATTGGTGACTCAAAGCAAATGAATAGACAGAAACTTGAGTTCATCAATGTCTCAGGATTGAGAGCCTATTGCTAGGGAATTATGAAAGTAGTCCATAAATCGAGACAGTATTTCATAAGGTACTTCTCATGGTCCTTCAATACATCCATTGTACCAGCACCGTGATCCAGAATCTTCCATTCCAATGATCGAGACAAATCACACTATCCTATAGTGATCAAAGTGTTGCAACCTTATCAGATGAGATGCCTAGTCTCATCACTGGTTGTGAAGATATTTTAAGTATAAGATTTGTGACACATGTCTCCCATATGTGGATCTCATCCATATACATATATCACATCTAATATACTAATGGGACCCGGTTCATCTCATTAACCATTATGTCATATGTATTGATCATGTTCATTAAGTAATAAACAGCATTCATCTAATGAAAGGAAAGCATGATTTTATTGATAAACAAAGAGATTAATCAATTTATTACAACAACTGATGGATTGAAACCACACAATCTAACACATAGAAACATAAGCATGCATATAAAATGCTTTATCATAGTCCCAATAACAAAATGGGTAAGCCGCGAACAATCTTCAGCCCGGTTCATGAGCACCCTTAAGCAATGTGATTCAAAATTTCACTGATCATGAGCACCCCTAGATATTATGTTTTCAGTATCATGTACTAGAAAAGATCAAGTAGAAGACACCACAATCACAAAAAATCATATATTTTCTATTTTCACTGCTTCATATTGAAAGTCCTGGGATCCTAACCCTAAAGGGGGGGTGAATAGGGTGAGCTACAAAAATGACCAATTTTAATTCTTTAAGATAAACTAGTCACAAATGATGATTTACCAAACAAAATGCGGAAGCTAATAAAACAATCACCACAAGTAAACACCACTACACAAAGATTTATAGTGATTCGGCCTCAATGCCTACATCCACTACCGGCTTGTGATCCAATCACCGCACCGGATTTTCACTAACTATGCTTTTCAATAGGCTAAGCAATAACCTTTACAATGTTGTTTTTCTAGGCTCAACAACAACCTTTACAAGATGCTTTTCAAGGCTAAGCAATAACCTTTACAATATGCTTTTCTTAGGCTAAGCAATAACCTTTACAAAGTGTTTTTCTTAGGCTAAGCAATAACCTTTACAAAGGAAAGATTTCTCTAAGAAGGTGTCTATACAAAACACTCTAAGAGATACATTTTAAGATCATTTGAATTGCCTCTTAATTAAATAGGCTGATATGAAAGTTTAATTCAATGTCCAAACATACACTAAGAAGAAGCTAAGGTGTGTGCACAAAGTGTATGAATTTTTTACTTCAATCAATTCTAAAATGAAGCTCTTAAATGGATGCTTGATGCATTTTAAAATCTAGGCTCAGAATATGATGAATGAAGTTATATGCTAATCACATGAAAGATTCAATCAACTTGAAGAAAAGTACTAAACAAGTTGTATGAAGATTAACTACTAAGAGCACATGTGATTTAGACAAGGATGTTTGCAAAACAATCTAATATTCCAAAGATGGTATTGAGTTTGCTAAACATCTCTTTTGAAAGCTAGAAATCATGCATTTATGAAAATACAAAGATTTAAACATGCATGATTTTAATTTGGAATGGAAATCAAAATAACAAGTAAGATATACCTTTAAAACTCAAACATTTGATTTCCAGTGGCCTTCTAGCTCACTTAGCTTATTCCACTTCTTTTGGCTTCAATAGAGTCTCCAAGATTCAAAGATCAAGCCCCAAGAAAGGATGGAATGGAATGGACTTTAAAGCAAAAAACAGTTCAACGGCTAGTTGGCCCGGTCGACCCCATGACCCCTGGGTCGACCTGGCCCAACGGTCATATTGGCCCAACGGCTAGTTGCCCGGTCGACCTGGGCCTGGCTAGGTCGACCGGGTACACTGGCTGTTTTTTCAGCAGGCCAGTTGGGCCAATCGACCGAGCACAGGGGTCGGTCGACCGACCAAACTGACCTGGGAAGAGTTCCTGCAGATTTTTCAAAATCCCAAAGTTGCAGCTTGGAACTCAAGGCCAGTGTGATTCATGCATACTAACACTACAACAAATTGCACATTTCCCGACACTATTGGCCGATGCAGGGAAAATTTGCATTGGCAAAAGTCTTATTCCCAACGCATATTTGGACTGCGTTGGCAATTAGTGTCGGAAAATGATAGTTTTACCGACGCAAGTAAGACCGCGTTGGCAAAAGCTATTGAAACTGCATTGGCGCCAACAAAAAAAACACCAAAAGAGAGGGAAAGTTTTGCCAACGCGTTTTTATCTAATGACGACGCAATAATGCGTTGGCAATTATCTTGTTTACTGGCGATGCACAAGTGTGCGTTGGGAAAGGTCTGAGTTTTTATTCATACAATTGCCAACGTAAGAGTTACGTCCCTAAAGCCCCATTTATGACAAACTTACCTTTTCCAACACTATTTTCCGACACAGTGAAAAGTTTTGTTGGCAAAAGTCAGAGAAAATTACTGCTTTTACCGACTCAAGTAAGACTGTGTTGGCAAAAGCTGTGGAAAAACTTTCCCGACACTATTTGCCGACGCAGTGAAAATTGGCATTGGCAACACTACAAGAAAGTTGGCTTTTAGTGGCGACTTTTTTTGCCGCGGTCTAATTTTTGCCACTGAAAACCTACATTTAGAGGCAAATATTTGATGTCGCCACTGAAGGCATTATAATGCCCACATTTAGTGGCCACTTATATGTTGTAGCTAAATTTCGCCACTAATTCCTTGGCGGGAATTTTTGGCGCCATGGGATTTTGGAGGGAAAGAGATTTAGTGGCAAGTTTTAATTTATCGCCACTAATGGTGTATGGTTTTAGTGACAACTATTTATGATCGCCACTAATTTCTTAGATTCTTACATTTAGCCGCGGTATATTTTTTGCCACTGTTTGTTCTATTTTCTATGGCTACTTTATATTGCCACTAAAGATATATCACAAGAAATTCGACTTTTAATGGCAATATTTTTTGCCATAATTTAATTTTCGCCACTGAAAACTCACCTTTAGTGGCAAAGCTTGATGTTGACACTAAATGTATTATGTGATCACATTTAATGACAACTTATATGTTGTAGCTAAAGGTCATTTAAGAGGGGAAGGAGATTTAGTGGCGAGTTTTCTTTTTTAGCCACTAATGGTCTAGGAGTTTAGTGGCAACTTTTTATTTTCGTGGCTAATTGTCTAGTTGTCTTATTTTCGCCGCCTTTTGCGGCGACTTTCTATTGCCGCTAAAAAATACTTTTAGCCACAGTTTTATTTTTGCCACAAAAGACTCACTTTAGTGAAGGTATTATAATGATCACATTTAGTGGCAACTTACATGCCGTGGCTAGAGGACATTTTGAAGGGGAAAGAGAATTAGCTAGAGGACATTTTGGAGGGGAAAGAGAATTAGCGGTGAGTTTTAATTTTTCATCACTAATGTGGCCCCCTACAATAATTTGTACTTTTACCGGCATTTTTTTCCGGCGTAATAATTAAATGTCGGGGAAAGTATATATTTTATCGGTGAGAAATGTACTTTTGCGAGAAAAAAATAGAGTTTTCCGGCGAAAAAAACAAAGGTCGTATTTTCCGGCGACTTAATTTTTTTTCACCGACGAAGGGCAATGTTTTTTTGGCAAATTTCACCCGCCAACTACGCCAAAAGAAGGTGCCAATATTTTTCTTGTAAAAGTCTACTTGGAGCCAAGGTTCAGTCCCCCTATTCTCCCTCTATAATTTTCAATCGACAAACCCCTTCTGCGCCTCCATCCCTCATCTCTCTAACCCATCCCTCTCTAGCCGACCCATCTCGCCTCCATCCCTCATCTCCCTCACCCACGCAAGCCATCTCCTCTCCCAGGCGCAGGACCACCACCCCCCCCCCCCCCCCCCGCACGCCCCAGGGGACCCCATTCCCTTCTCCCTCTCATCATCTCCATCTCACAATCCATCTCATCACCACGCCCAACAGCCCGGCATCTCCATCTCCATCTTCTTCCTCCCTGCACAGACCTCTCCATCACCCTTCCTCTCTCACGGCTCACCCTTTCCACGCCTGTCTCTCCATAACCGACCCATCTCACAGCCTCCCCTGCGTTCAAACATCTCCATCGCCCACCTGCATTTTCCCTCATGAGATCCTCCTTGGTCAAGGGAATGAGAAGGCAAAGCAACCCCATCTCTCCAACCACTCTCTTTCCACGACCATCTCACTCCTTTTCAAGGCATCTCTCTCTCAATTACCCCCATTTCCTAACCTTGATGATGTTTCATTCTTTCTTTGTTTTTGAGGATTTCGGGTTGAGATCTGAAATGTGAAGTCTCCAAATGCTTCTCCCCTTGTACAGTGCTGTATCATCAGCTCGATTGACGTCGTGTCTGGGCGTGGATTCAAGGAGCTCCAGATTGCTGTCTCAGGGTATGCTTGAAAACCCAGGGGTTTAATTTTTTCTTTTCTATACCAGTAAGGATCCTTCTTTTGCATTTTCATCTCACTCCTTTTTTTCTTATAGAAGAATATGGTATTGTATGTCGTGATTTTTCTTATCTTCTTGTGGTTCTGCTTGGACTTTTGTTGTGGGGTTTAGATGCACTTTGGAATTGATTTGCACTAACTGGCCCTGATAAATTAGCCAAACTGCATCTTACTTTTCTTAGTATTCGTAGGGAGGGATAGGACTCCAAGTCTCACTTTATAATGTTAAGACTTTAAATACTACTTTTGAGTATAGAAAAACAATAGGAAAAAGAAAAAAATTCTGAGTTGGGTTTGTTACTACTTGTAAAGGATATGGCCAGTTGAGTGGCAGCAGATTCAAATTTTATATAGTTATTATCTTTCTATAGTGGAAATATTGTGGTAACCATCTTGTGAATTTGGGATGTGATGAGGTGTATAGTTTTGAATATGCTTCATATATAGAAGAGGTCTCCCGTCTGGCATGAGAGGTGATGGTTAAGAGATGGGTACAATTAATTCACTTTTTTCATAAAACCCTCATGGTCATCGAATGGACCTTGACCTTATCCAACATGTTCAGGTCCAAAGCATTTGAGTAGAGACTTCGTATACTTGAACATGAATTGGAAATAGTTGGGTCCAAAATAAATACCCATGCTGCTGCTAAGCTTCTGATGTGTAAAAGTTACCATTTAAAGAATGGGAAAGAGAGATTACAATTATTTTTTTGGTCTCCCCTCTATCCCCATCACCTGAGGCCGATCCCTGCAACCCATTCTCCTTCTCCATCTGCCATTTATCAGAAGACCTCTGCGTCTCTCTCGGTCTCTTTCGTCTCCCTCGGCATCTCTCTCGGTGTGCCAGCTCCTCTGTCTTTGTCCCTCCAACATCTCCCATGTATTTGATTTTTTAGGGCTTTATAGATATGGTGTTTGAGTTCTGTTTCTTTTTTGCTTTTGAAGAGAGTTTTCATTCAATCCAGGCACATAACTGATACTGCCATCTTAAGATGATCTATTGTGTTATCTTTTGCCCTTTTGCTTTATACTGTCTGACTGCATACTCTTCTCTTCAGTCTACTGCTTCAGTTGCACCTCAGTTATGGCAGCCATCCAGTGGAACTCTCATGACTAATGACACTAGTGAGACTAACCCTGCTGAAGATTCAGCTGCTTGTATTGCTTTGTCTAAGAACGACTCATATGTCATGTCTGCTTCTGGTGGAAAGGTTTCTTTGTTCAACATGATGACATTCAAGGTTTATCATCTCTCTTCTTCACAATCTTTGTGATCTTTTTTTCTTCTTGATTCAAATTGTTTGTTTGATATTACCAGGAAAAGTGTAGGTTCTTATGGTACGAGTTCTTAAATAATGCATTAAACTTAATGATATTCAATTTCAGGTCATGACCACTTTCATGCCACCGCCTCCTGCTGCTACCTTTCTGGCGTTTCATCCACAAGATAATAATATCATTGCCATTGGGATGGAAGACTCTTCTATTCAAATATACAATGTCCGAGTTGATGAGGTGATGATGCTCATATTGTTGATATTTGAATATGAGAATGTTTTCTGATAACTGTTTGTTTTTGTCCTTAAAATCATCGAAACAACACGAGCATGTGCTCATCAATCTTTAACTTCTTCAAGTTGATTTCACTTTGATTTATATTTTGTGATCTTTGCTGCTGCTGGTGGTGGTGTTGTCACTGCCACTGCTGCAGTTATATTTTCTTGCTGTATAATCTTATGTTTCTCCTATTCATGTGCCATGGTTTTGGCATATATCATTTGACCTTTATCTTATTTGATGCTTTACTGTAACACTAAGTATCTTTTTTCATGTTGGCAGGTAAAGATCAAACTTAAGGGTCATCAAAAGAGAATAACAGGCCTTGCATTTTCCCAGTCCATGAATGTGCTGGTCTCTTTAGGGGTTGATGCACAAGTAAGTATTGCTGAATATTTCAATGGTCTGCGTGCTCTCTCTCTCTCATGGCCTAGATTAGTTTTCCCCTTTTCTTTTTATTTTTCAAAACTGCACACACAGCGGTGTTTCTAATTTCAGCTTTATTGGGATAAGCATTGGTTGTTATCAAATATCCTGACTGCATGTTTTTGAAATTTAAGAAACCTACTTTCTGCTTTGTTGAAATAAGTGTTGTGGTTATCATTGAATATGGCAAATGTATGTTTCTGATTATTCAAGGACCTTGGTTTTTAATATCAGCCATCCATTTCCTTGAATGTTTAGAATCTGAATATAAAAACCAATTAGTTACTGTGCTTAGTTTTCCTAGTTAGTTTGTTGGTGGAATACATTCATATGATTCCGGTCTGAAAGTTAGTCATGGATAAGATGAATTTCTAAGTGATTTTCATCAGCCCCTGATATTATTATTTTTGGATAACCAGTACGATTGCAGTTGTGTGTGCAGTTTTCATGGTTTAGCACAACAACCTGAGTTTTCTAAACCCTGTTTAACCTTTGTTTATTTAGAGTTATTTATTTGAAAGTGAAGATCACTGGTGGTAAGCTTTTTCTGATGGGCCACCAGTTTGTAATTTGTATGGTCCATATATACTCGACCTAAACCATGTTCATTTGGGAGCTGTAGACTGTTTCTTGTAGGTTGAGTGGGTTCCAATTATTTAGGATGGGCAAAAAAGTATTTACATGGGTAAGCATAAAGTCAATTATTTAACCAATAGTAACTGTGAGGGGCCTGCTGAATTTATGTAGTATGTACAGGCTATAAACCAATTAACAGACATTTTCACCAAAAACATTACCGCATGGTGGTCAAATTCTGATGATTTATGCCAAGCTGGGCATGAGCAATATCTATGCACCACCTTGAGATATAGTTCAAAGTGCTATGTTTATCTTGAATTAATGGGCATGAGTAATAATATCTCTGCACCACCTTGAGGGAGTTCTTAGTGCTATGGTCATTTTGAAGTAACATCTCTCTCTCTCTCTCTCTCTCTCTCTCTCTCTCTCTCTCTCTCTCTCTCTCTCTCTCTCTCTCTCTCTCTCTCTCTCTCCAGGGAGGGAGTTTTAATTGTTCTCTCATGCACACCACCTTGAGGGAGTCTTAAGTGCTATGGTCATCTTGAAGTAACATCTCTTTATCTAAGCTTCAGTTTTTTTAAGGATACCGTCCTCTCATAAAGACATGATGAAATGTTGAAATAATCTCCCCGACCCACCCTTTTTTGTGTAATAAGTTTTTAGGCTTTGACAAAAAATTATGATACTATGCTGTCCCATCCTGGAATGGTAAACTTTCTTGTAAGGTGTGGAAATGATGAGATAATTGGTAACATCAGGAAGGCAAGGAAATGATAGTGACTTCTATTTCTTTATTGGTTAAATTTCAGCTTTGTGTAAGGAGTATTGATGGATGGGAGAAGAAGAAATCAAGGTTCATCCAAGCCCCACCAGGTCAATCTGCAACAGCACTAGCTGGGGACACAAAAGTTCAATTCCACAATGATCAGACTCATCTCTTAGTCGTCCATGAAAGCCAAATTGCAATTTATGATGGCAAAGCTTGAATGCTTGCGTTTAGTAAGTTCTTACCCTTACAATATTGAAAAATTGCTGCACTCATTCCATTTCAAGGCGACCATGGAATTTTTTGAGCTTCGACAATCGCCCCAACTAAGCTGGCGCCGTTTCTACCCTTTTTTTTCCTGCAACATCATTTATTTACTGTCATGTAATTTTCAGCTATCTTGTTTATGTTGCTAGTTCCAAAGCTTGTATTTTATTTATTTAATTTTATAACATAAATAGACATCTAGTGGGAAAAAGGATAAAGCAACACTACCTTGAGCAACTGAAGAAACGACATTTAAGGGTCAGCACACCCACCTAATCGCTTAAGTTATAGATGATACATACAGGAACTCCAGAATAAAAGTAGCAGATTACTTTTCTTGTGCGGTGGTGTGAATGCCTTTTTATCAGATAGGCTAAATTGGAAAACTATAGGTAAATATCTACAATTGGCTGCCAAATAGCCTCTCCTATGGTGGGAATTGATTACCTTGCCATCACCCTAATAAATCATATTCTAGGAAGGGGAAGCTCTAATCTACTTCTCCATCTTATATCTTTCACTCTTCACCTCTTTATTTTTTTATTTTTAGACCTCAATTTATAAATGAACTGCTATCTGTTGGAAAGACCACAAGATCAAGATGCACCATAACGAAAACAAGTGTTTGGATTTAAGATCCAATAAAGCACTTTCAACAAATCCCATTAATTTCACTATACAATCTCATCCCCTAGAACAAATATGACTACCTCCTGCCCACCAGGTAGAAATCTTGATTCCTTCGCCCATGAACTTGCCCATCATGTTTGATCCCTGTTCCATCTCCCAGTTTAAAAATATCATTCCACAGGCTCAACCCATCCCTAAAAGTACTTCCCTCACCATCTATTTTACCAAGTGGCAAGTACAAAACACATTAGCTATAAAGTTAAATGCAAACCGAGGAAAAGATGAAAAACAGTACATAACCAATGAAAAGCATTGGTCATAAAATTTTCTTTTCTTCTTCACCTTCAGCTATCCATGCCATGGATCAGTGACCCATTACTGCTTTACTCAGCTTCTCATAAGTGACAACCATCCACATAAAGATAAAAAAAAGATCAAACTGTCTATCCAAAGATAAGTTGTGACATAGAGATGTAGATATCAGGTTTTGAGATACCAACTCTTGAGAAGATCTTCAACAATTTTAAGACAACAACTTGCAAGACTAATAATTTATCGTCGTCGTCGTCGTCACCATAGCCACAAGAGGGGTCAGAACAATCAGATTTTGAAGCTTTTATCATATTATATATTTTTTTCGTCTTAGGAAGACTAGTAAGTTTCTTGTCTTTCTCCATTTCTTTATATTGTCAGAATCTAGAGGAATACAATAACTCCATAATGGAAAGCCAAAAATGGAAGGCATTCTACCTAGTTCAGAGGTGATAGAAGTGGAAGACTTGGAAGGAGTTAAAACCTATGATACCTGGATACTTGTACAAGCCCAACGTATCCGTATCGGACCGATACGATACTTATATTGGTACATGATACTCCACGGATACTTCTAGGGAACAAATTTAACATATCCTACTTATAAAGTCTTTTATTTCATATAGTTCTTTTAATATTTTTACTTTTCACCATAAAAAATTTCTAGAAAGGGTCAAAACAATGATAATTTCATTGATTCAAAAGTGATGTAAAGAAAAAATTAGGACACCCATATTTGTATCCGTGTCCTAGATTTTCAAAAGTGAGGAGTCGTATCCCCGATCTTCGTATCGGTATCCATATCCATTTATCTTCTAAGCACTAAATTATATATCATGTTATGTGTTCTTGATGAGATTTCTTTATTTTACATAGCATTTTTTTTTTTGGATGCACATATATCTTATGGGCCATATAGTAGTGTTTATGGGTAGTCCTTATGATTTTAAGCTTAATAGGACGAAGACCACCGAGTTGCATGGGGCACTCTTCGCTAGTATTGTAGATCCTAGTTTATTTCAATTGCCTAACATATATTAATTACATGACATATTTGAATTCTTTGATAATGCAGCGAAGAATGGAAGAGGCATTGTCGCAGCATGAAATTAACTCTCCAGTGGCTGAGCAACAGGTGATCGAGAATCTGCTAGGGAAGAGGGTTGCAAGGAGGCAAGGGTACCGCTCGAGGGGCCCATCATCATCTTCTACTGGTATCTTGATGTCTTCTTAGATAAGCACCCTACGGCAGCAACTAGCTGATTCGTTGAAAGCACAAGAAGATTTGAGAGAAGAGTTGCGGCGACAGTATGACGACTCGCAGAAGCAAATGCAAGATCAGGCAGCTATGCAGGTTCACATGCAGAGTCAGATTCAGTTGTTGCTTTTCCGAGTCGGTATGGATGGTTCAAGCTCCTCCGAAAGATAAGGATTTGATGGTTTTATGAATTGACATGGGTCATCCCTCTAACAAGTTCATTTTGCTCCTTACTGGCCGTGTTTCATGGTGTGCTTTGGATATTTGATGGTGATTAGATTTTAGTTGAGATTTACTTTATTGAGATATTTGACTTTTTTTGACGTGGGATATTACATTTTATGTGGCATGGACAAGTTTTATGATTGGTTTTAGTTTATTGATGACACATTATTTTTTATTGTTACATGATGAATGTGGGATTATTTATTGTTTATCAATGCTTATGCTTGTGCAATGTTGAAAATGTAGATTTGAACAGGAAAATATTGTACAGGAATTTTTCCTAATTTTTTCAATTATTTCTTAATTGATAAGTAAAGCTATTTCTCAACGCACTCTCTGCGTCAACAAAAGTAAATTTCTTGACCTCGTTAGAGGCATTTCTTGACGCGTCAACATGTCGGAATATATATGACCGGTGGTATGCGTGCGTCGTCAAATATGTATTTCGACGCTAGTATGTGTATTGGCAAATGTATAATCGACGCTATTATGCGTCGGCAATGACGTAAATCTATTTCTCAACGCACTCTCTGTGTCGCCAAAAGTAATTTTCCTGCATCGTTAAAGACATAACCCGATGCTTCAACACGTCGGGATATGTATTACCGGCATTGTGTATGCGTCGTCACATATGTATTCCGACGCTAATATGTGCGTTGGCAAATGTATAATCGATGTTATTATGCGTCGGCAATTAGGTACATCTATTTTACCGACGCACCCTCTGCGTCTCTAAAAATAATTTTCCTGCATCGCTAAAGACATTTCCCGATGCTTCAAGACGTCGGGATATGTATTACCGGCGTTGTGTATGCGTCGTCAAATATGTATTCCGACGCTAGTATGTGCGTCGACAAATGTATAACCGACGTTGTTATGCGTCGATAATTAGGTACATCTATTTCCCGACGCACTGTCTCTGTCTCTAAAACTAATTTTCCTGCATCGTTGAAGACATTTCCCGATGCTTCAACACGTCGGGATATGTATTACCGGCGTTGTGTATGCGTCGTCAAATATGTATCCCGACGCTAGTATTAGCGTCGGCAAATGTATAACCGACGTTGTTATGCGTCGGCAGTTAGGTAAATCTATTTCCCGACGCATTCTTTGCGTCGCTAAAAGTAATTTTCATGCGTCTTTGAAGACATTTCCCGACGCTTCGACACGTCGGGATATGTATTTACCTGCTGTAAGACCCCGACCCGAGTGATCCCGATTAGTTCTAATTAAGTTGCGTGTTAGTGCTAAGCTTGATTAGTGTTTTGGTTAAGTTGGGTTTGGAATAGCTTTTGATATAGTTTTGGGGATTTTGTTTTGCTTTGTGCTAGTAGGGCCCTTTGGGGGTTCCTTTTCTTGACATTGCATATGTTTGAGGATTTATCGGAGGTTTTTACATTCATGATTTTAATCCCGTTTTATTGGTATTGTTATTTCATTCAACTTTCATGTTGATCCCGTGTTTAATTGAGATCCCGAAATCCGATTTCATGGCCTTGAGGGCAAAGCAGTCATTGCACACCAAATCTGTACCCAAAACTTAATATCCTCGAGACCCGCGAAACATATACTTTTTGGAAACTAGATATTTCGACGATCATTTCTTCCTTCTTCGTCGAATTCATCCAAGGACTCGAGAGAGATGATTTCAGCCTAAGTAGATTGTTAGTAGTGGAGCCCACTCCTCACTTGCTACAATAGGAGACCCTTCCCTTCCATTTTCATTTTCCAGCACAAGAGAGAGAACTAGGGCTTGTTGAGCAACTTCTTCTTCTTCTTCTTGCTTCCCATCACTCAATCCACTTCCAAGCTTGCACCAAGAGGAGATTGGAGGCCACCATCTTCTTCATCTTCTTGAGAGCTTCCTTTACATAGCTTTTGTGGAACACACCAACCCTTACAAGATTTCCTTAGAGCTTGTCATTGCCATTAGAGAACCTTGCAAGTAAGTATTTCCCTTCATCTTCTAGATGTGTTATCTCCTAGCTCTTGAGAAGCTTCCCTATCATCCTTGGGAGATTTCCTTGCTATTTCATTGTTTTGACTCTTTTAGGGTTTGTTGTATTTGGGGTTTTTGCCTTGTAGTTGGATCATTGTCTTGGAGGACTTGATAGAGCTTGATTTCTTTGTTAGAAGACCTAAGGCAAGTGAATAAATGATTTTCCTAAGCTTTTATTGATTTTTGGACATTTTCCATTAATGTGCATTTATTGCTTTGTTTTGAAATGAATGCTCATGATAAGTATTAATGACACATTTATAATCTTGGAGAAGTAGTGGTTTATGGCATTGAATGTCTTCTTGTTTTGTTGCAAAGGTTTATATAGATTGTGAAATGGTTCCCTTCTCCTTTTTCCTTGTGTTGAATGCATGGTTGATGAAGGAGAATATGGTTGATTTGATGGAGGATTTGTTGTAGTTTGAAGGGAGAAATAGACTCCTCATTTGATGTGTAAGAAGGGCTAAAAGAATGTTGTAAAAAGGAAGAGGAAGAGAGGAACTGAACTGCCCGGAATTCAGTCTCTGGACAGTTCGCTCGAGCGACCTGTCCAGAAGAGGATACGGGTTTTCCAGTAACTTGGTCGCTCGAACGCATTTTAATAACCGCTCGACCGATGGGTTCGCTCGAGCGAACTCTTCGATTCGCTCGAGCGATGCGGTTTGCCTGGCATAGGCCACGTTGGTACAGAAATTTCAGCCGATCGATCGGACCGATCGGGGGACTCAGTTTGAGTCCAGTGGGTTTTGAGATTTTTTTTTGTGGACCTTTGCTACCCTCCTTGGACTCACTTGACCATATGTGAGAGCGTCTTGAGCCGATGCTCTTCACGGTTGGTTCGGATGCATCGAAGTTCAATCTATTTCAATCTTGAACGGGATGGAACGACACGATATCTTCTTCATATCTAAATGCAAAGTCTATTTCCTTGGGTATCGTGAATTCTATTCCTTTCGGTGACTGAGTAGGTTGCTCGATGGTTCCGAGTTGACATCATACTTAGGATGGACCGTTTATAGTCTTGATTTTTCTATCATAGCATCTAGTATTATCCATGAGCTCATTTAAGGTTTTAAAAATAGTAAAAGTGCATAAGGAGCCCGGAATGTCTTCAAACGCAAAGAGTACCAAATCATTTCAATAATCGACATACGGGACCCCTATTCACTTAATTAGATCTTGAAATCAATATTTTCCCGGAATTGTAATAGTTCATTTTATTCTTCATTTCCAAGACTTACATTACATGACTTGTTTTCCCCGAAAGCATTGTGTACACTTGAAATGGTTACTTGACCCGAAGTGCATTGCACCACTTGATATGTCAGTGTGCCCTTGAGCACCCCTGTCTTGCCCGTTTGATTATATACTTGTACTTGATTTACTTGCATTGTCTCGATTGTATTTGACCTATGAGTCGGCACCACTAAGCTTGGATAACCTCGTTGGTTTGATCCACCGACTTGGAGATCCCCCTCTTGTCCCGCTAGCTGCAGTTTGGATCCCGATGCCCGGTCATTACCGTGGTCTTGTCCCGATACCGCAGATTGCTACTGTGGTCCCTGATGCCCGGCTCGCTACCGTGGTCATGTATAGTATATGTATTTATATGAGATCCCCTGTTTCTCCTCACCTTGAGTGACTGAGATCAGGGCCTAGTTATTGCTCTATCACCTTAGTGATAGAGGACTTAGCTTCGTGTGGTCGCCATCTTGCTTGTTCCTGATTCCTTGGATACCCTATGGGTTTTATCTTGTTTACATGTTTTCTAGCAAATGATTTATCTATTTATGAGAGTTTTTGCTTAAACAGATTTCCATGCTTTTCGAGATATTTCATCTATTTTATGTTGTTGCATCTTCTCACTCTCTTGCCAGACCGTCGTGTCTGACCCTTTGCTTTGGTACTCAGGTCCCGTTGCCGGTTTCCTTGAGGAGGAGCCGGAGGAGGTGGTAGGTGAGCTGCAACCTCTAGTTGAGTGGCGTGCTGACGATGTCATGTAGACATCGGGTTGCCAAGAGGCGTAACATTTTGGGGAGAACCTTTTAACCATTCCTTTGGGTTATTCTTTTGTAGTATTGGCCTTTGTTGGCCTCTAATTTTGGGGAATGTAACTAAATGATATTTTGTCTAACTTTAACAACTTTTGGGAAACATGCTATAGATCATTGCTCATTCTGATACAGTTTGATATTTGATATTAATGCTTGCATGATTAGAGATAGTCTACTATTTGATTTGCTACACGCTTCCGCACTCAAAAGAAATGTTCATGCAAGGTTGTGATATCCTCACCGCGGACACCTGTGGGAAATTGAATAAGTTCTATATTGTGGATGTAGATAATCATCACCAATCATCATCCACTCATTAGTCCCGATCCCGGATTGGGGATTTCCCGGTCCGGGGTCGCGACACCTGCGTTGTGTATGCGTCGTCAAATATGTATTCCGACGTTAGTATTAGCGTCGACAAATGTATAACCGACGTTGTCATGCGTTGGCAATGAAGTGGGGTTGACCACTAAGTTCATTTTTTTGCCGACGCTGTTGGAATTGCCGACGTTTGGGACGACGCACCATTGCGTCGGTGAATGGCCCCTTTTAGCCGACGCTAAACATTACTACGTCGGGAATGGTTTTCTTGGCATTAGGTTGCCAACGTGGTGCCGACGCATTGTACTACGTCGGTAAAGCCTGTCCCGACGCAATTCTGATTTTTCCAGATGCGGTGACTGCGTTGGTAAAACTGTATTTTGTTGTAGTGTAAAATGATTCTAAAGATGAGAAATGTATGCAAATCATAAACCCAAATTCTCAATTTGATTTTCCAAAATAATGCATGAAGAATTAGGTTTTTCGAAAGAGAATTTGAATTCTAAAATCTTGCAGGAAAAATTCATTTCAAAAACAGATGCACATGCAAGATAGAATCCTAGATTCCAAAGTCAAAAACTAATAGCATGAGTGTGTGATCATTTGACAGTGAAGGTGAAGTGAATCCATGAAAATTGCAACAAACAAGAACCTAACAATCTCCCCCTTTGCAATTTGATGGCAACTACTATGATCACAGCACTTAAAGGACTTTGGTTCTTCTAAACTGCTCTGTTCTAGAAATCTCTTGACTGTAGCTTCAATGTATGACCGATTTGTCGAAAGCTTTTAACTTAATCTTTCCAAGATGATTTCTCCCCCTTGGTTAGAGCTCTCCTTTGCTTTTCGCAACCAAGCAACCTTCACTTTGGCTCTTGAAGCAGATATCCTCCTTAGATTGATCTGTTCTTCTCTCCCCCTTTGTTTTATCTTCCTTCTGTCTAATCTTCAGATCTTCTAAGCTTCGCTCCCTCTTAGACATTAGATAGATCAATTCTTTTTCTCCCCCTTTGAC
Organism: Cinnamomum chago; assembly: GCA_038049695.1. NCBI lineage: Eukaryota > Viridiplantae > Streptophyta > Magnoliopsida > Laurales > Lauraceae > Cinnamomum > Cinnamomum chago. The sequence goes on along the minus strand of CP142454.1, from coordinate 50,875,175 downwards.
ATCGAATTGCAAAGGAACCTATATACATGAGAAAACATATACCTTTCAATAGCACCTGTTACCAAATGCAAATGTAATACAGAACAAGTTATCATGTATATAGATTTGTGTATGCATTGTTTGAATGAAGCTAAGATAACAAATATAAATTGATATAACACTTTAAAGCTTCAAAACAACATAAACATCCATCAAGAGAAACAACAAGGAGAAACAAGATGAAATGTGAAACTGTACTTTCATTGAAATAACAAGATAAGTTGAGTACATGAATCACTAAGTACTTGACCATTACATAAACGAAAGATTATGGTCAGTACTCAAAACAACAAGTCAGTTGATAGATAAAGAATACATCAAGAGAAACAATCTATCACTACCCAAAACAACCCCAAAACAAAATGAAAATCCTCCTAATGATCTAAGCAGAATCTGTAGGAGATGGAGGCATAGTGTCATCGAGGCGCCTGCAGCTCTTGGAAATGTTCGAGAGGTACTTTAGCGTTTTCTTCATCATCCCTCTGAACCCTTGAAATTCTGTGCGAATGGAGACAACTACTTGCTCCACAGATGACATGCACTCCTGCATAGTACGCTGAGGAGGGGGCTGGGCCTAACGTGACTGATGCTCTGGTTGATCAGGCTGAGGTTGCTGCTGATCTGCAATCTCTGTATCTGTAGCCTTTAATTCTGCATCACCTTCTGCTACAGGGTTCACTCGCTGAGGAGGGGGAAGCTTCATCAAGAGAATATTCCTTTTGTTGAAGACTGTGGTCGGAACGGGTCTCTTCGAAGCAGGAACAACCACCCCAAAGGAACAAGCAAGCTGGGTAATGAGGAACCCAAAAGGAGCTGCACGTGGCTGAGAACCAGTGACAACCCTGATGATGTGATGAATAATCACAGACAGTAAGCACATTGGGACACCTGTAATGACGTTGTGCAGGAGGTTGGCCATATATGGGGTTACCTCAGTCATATTCCCTTTCCTCGGGTAAATGGAGTGAGTGAAGATGATGTGTATGATCCGAAGGGAAGGAATCAAGGAGGATGCAGGAAGAGAATTGTTGGCTGACCACTCAACAGATTGACCACATAAAGTTCTAGTGACAGCGTCTCTTTCATCAAGTGGAAGGACATCTGAAATAAATTTTGGTCCATTGGACCTAGGAATGCCCATCACTGACGATATCCTTTCTGGTGTTACAATCTTTTCACCAAGTGAGGTTCTGACTATAAAGAGTTTGCGGTGGAGTCACAAATAGATTCATAGAAACCAAAGACAGACGAGGTATAATTGTTGCCACTCCAAGTCAGAATATTGCCCCAACCAATGGCTTCTAAAATGGCAGGGACATTGTAGTCCACTAGATCCCTCACAACACAAAACTTCTCAACTATTACCCCTTTGCTCCTAAAAGATTTCACAACTGAAGATGGAGAACGAATAGGGTCGAATTTGATCTCTGGAGGTGGACCAAGCTCAGGAGAAGTGGAGGGAGATCTATGGGAAGAAGAAACTTGACCGGTCTTGGATTTCTTACTAGGCCTCCTCCAAGTTTGTTTAGTTTGAGCCATCGAAAGAAATCAAGGAAGAGATGCACAAGATTATGAACAGAGGCTAAAAATAGGCACAACAGCTGATTCTAAAATAGAAATGTGGTTCAGGCAATTTTACAAACAGGTGGTGTGCAGACTGTGGAGCTAGGAGATTTACAACTTGATGGTGCCAAGAGGGGTGTCCAAATGACTACAAAAAATCCTAAAGCAAGGAAGAAAAACACAAACACCAAGGAAAAAACAGAAACAGTCGAAACATAAATGGGAAAGACAAGGTTGGGAAGGGCTGAGAGAGGATCTTGGAGCACAGGAGGAGGACGACCACACTGAGATAAAGGAGACAAATAATAAGAATGGGAGAACAAGACTTAGAAGACTAGATTGAATCCAAGAAGAGAAGACAGAGGAGAAGAAAGAAAAAACAATGGAGAAAGGGTTCAGCTCGGTCGACCTGCACAGACGGTGGTCCTGTTTGAAACAGAATAGCCCAGCGCAACTGTTTTAATTTGCTGGGTTGCGCAGGCTCGGTCGACCGGCCACTTAGCCCAGTCGACCGGGCTAACAGGGGCAGACAAGCACTGAACTGATTTAGAGAAAACAGGCCTGATGGGTCAATCTAAAAACCAATAACCCTTAACCCCAAGCTATCAAACAAGCTTAAAAGATTTTAGAAAAGATATTTTGCAAAATCAATTCCAAATAATTCCTTTTTAAGAAAATAAGGCTTGTAAGATAAATATCATTTTTCAAAATCATTTAAATTTGACAAAACAAAGATTTGACTATGAAATCATTCAAAAAATAAACAATTTGAAAAACAAATCAAATGATTTAGAAGATATAACTTATAAAAGATTTTTCAAATCAATTTGATCAAAATCATGCATATAATCATAGAATTCCATTTTAAATCCAAAATGCATAATCAACAAACAAGACTCAACTAAATGAATCTAAAAACCTAACGATATACTAAGAGAGTAGAATCAAGACCAACTAGATATATAACTAAGAGAAAGGGTTGGTCCTATCTATCTAAGAAGCCTTAGTAATCTTCTAAAGGTCTAACCTTAGGTATCCATCTAAGGTCTTAGGCTTTGGAGACTATTTTAGAATTTCCACCAACTAGAGGAGATAAGGATTGAATTCTTTTAGACTTAACATCAAATCTTTGAGGTTTGACTATTTTAGATTGATAATTAGTCTTAGGAAGTTGGTGTTTCATTTTCTTTTTATTCTTCTCATTTCTTTTAGCTTTTCCTCCCTCTTTTTGTCTTTTGAACTTTAATTTTGACTTTTCAACATTTTTCAAGAATTCTTTCATTTCTAAGGTTAAAGGAGGAAAATAGAGAAGTTCCTTTTTGATAGATTTATTTTTATTATTAGTCTTTTTAAAATCTATCTTGGATGACTCTTTTTGAAATGTTTTAACTTGTTTGAATTTCTTAGAGTCTTCCTTGGAATTCAAAGTCTTACCCTTCATACTATTAGATTTAATTTTCTTAGGTTCAAAGATGGGTTTAGACATATGACTTTTCCTTAATTTGCACTCAAATTTGAAATGTCCTTCTTTACCACAATAATGACATTTAGTTTTGGACATTGGAGAAAGAGTGCTAGAGAAAGAGGACTCACCTTTCACAAAAGTGTTGGTGAATTTAGGGTCATGTGAAGTGTACTTATCAAAACCAAGACCCGTCCTATCTCCATGAGATTTACCCAATTTAAATAACTTTTCAAATCTCTCTTCACCTTGGGTAAATTTGCACTCATACTTTTGTTTGTAGCATTCAAGTTGAGTGACTTTGGTTATAAGGATTGAATTTTCATTTTTGACTTTTAATAAATCATTTTCAATTTCCTTATAGTTATTTAGTTCTTCATTGGCAAGTTTTAATTCAAATTTAAGTTCATTAACAACATTAGATCCAAGTTCTAAGTTTTTTACCATACTTTGAGCATTAGACAAGTTTTCCTTAGAAATTGTCAACTTGGATTCTAAATTGATAAAGTCTTTGTCTTGCCTTTGTATTTGATCTCTTAGATTTAAATTTTCTTTATTAAGCTCAGCATAACTTTTCTTAATCTCATTTAGTTCATCTTTGATATTAGATAGGTTATGTAAAGAGATCATAAACTTAGAGTCTAAACATTGTATTATTTCTTCTTTATCTCTAAGTTCATCTTTTGAAGAGACTAGCTCTTTGTTTAGTCTTTTTTATTCTTCTCTTAATTTCTTGTTTTTCTTATCAAGCTCTAAAGATAATGTATATAATTCTTCATAGGCTTGTTGAAGATCATCTTCATCATATTCTTCTTCTTTTAATTCACATTGAGATTCATTTATTTGAAGGTTTGAATCTCCAATAGATTGAAGAAATAGAGGTCTAGAAGAATCTACACAAAGGTCTAAACAATCTAACTTAGTGGAATCCATATCAAAAGTATTCATTCAAACACAAATCTAGGGTTATGACTCAAGTTTTTTCACCTAATCAAGAGTTCCAAACACTTGATCCTATTAGATAGAGCACGAGGCTCTGATACCAATTGAAAGTCCTGGGATCCTAACCCTAAAGGGGGGGGGGGGGGGTGAATAGGGTGAGCTACAAAAAGGACCAATTTTAATTCTTTAAGATAAACTAGTCACAAATGATGATTTACCAAACAAGATGCGGAAGCTATTAAAACAATCACCACAAGCAAACACCACTATACAAAGATTTATAGTGGTTCGGCCTCAATGCCTACATCCACTACCGGCTTGTGATCCAATCACCCCACTGGATTTCCACTAACTATGCTTTTCAATAGGCTAAGTAATAACCTTTACAATGTTGTTTTTCTAGGCTCAACAACAATCTTTACAAGATGCTTTTCAAGGCTAAGCAATAACCTTTACAATGTGCTTTTCTTAGGCTAAGCAATAACCTTTACAAAGTGTTTTTCTTAGGCTAAGCAATAACACTTACAAAGGAAAGATTTCTCTAAGAAGGTGTCTATACAAAACACTCTAAGAGATACATTTTAAGCTCATTTGAATTGCCTCTTAAATAGGTTGATATGAAAGTTTAATTCAATGTCCAAACATACACTAAGAAGAAGCTAAGGGGTGTGCACAAAGTGTATGAATGTTTTACTTCAATCAACTCTAAAATGAAGCTCTTAAATGGATGCTTGATGCATTTTAAAATCTAGGCTCAGAATATGATGAATGAAGTTATATGCTAATCACATGAAAGATTCAATCAACTTGAAGAAAAGTACTAAACAAGCTGTATGAAGATTAACTACTAAGAGCACATGTGATTTAGACAAGGATGTTTGCAAAAAAAATTAATATTCCAAAGATGATATTGAGTTTGCTAAACATCTCTTTTGAAAGCTAGAAATCATGCATTTATGAAAATACAAAGATTGAAACAGGCATGATTTTAATTTGGAATGGAAATCAAAATTACAAGTAAGATATACCTTTAAAAACTCAAACATTTGATTTCCAATGGCCTTCTAGTTCACTTGGCTTATTCCACTTCTTTTGGCTTCAATAGAGTCTCCAAGATTCAAAGATCAAGCCCCAAGAAAGGATGGAATGGAATGGACTTTAAAGCAAAAAACAGTCCAATGGCTAGTTGGCCCGGTCGACCCCATGGCCCCCGGGTCTACCTGGCCCAACGGCTAGTTGCCCGGTCGACCTGGGCCTGGATCGGTCGACCGGGTACACTGGCTGTTTTTTCAGCAGGCCAGTTGGGCCGGTTGACCGGGCACAGGGGTCAGTCGACCGACCAAACTGACCTGGGAAGAGTTCCTGCAGATTTTTCAAAATCCAAAAGTTGCAACTTGGAACTCAAGGCCAGTGTGTGTTAGGAATTTTCTAGATTGCAATTTGATGGATGCATTTCATTCTAGCATCATTTGATTTACACACCTGCATTGGTTCTAAAGTAAACTTGAAATCTTGTTTTATTCATGCATTGCTTTTAAGATTTGTAAAAGTATTGATTTATGCATGATTTGTTTTTTCATCTTGGATGCATTTGATTTAGAAAAGAGTTTTCAAGAAATCAAGCAAGCCTTTGTTTTAAAAGTTTTGAATCTTTTTAGGCTTTTTATGTCATGTTTTAAAAACCATTAGAATCTTTAAAACATGTTTTCCAAGCTTGATTTAGTGGCCAAAAGGTCCCCCAAAGAAATAACTTTGAAATGACAAAAGTTGGATTTTTTGTCAAAAGGGGGGGTTGTCCCGGCAGTGTCGTCGGTCGACCGAGAGGCAGGTCTCGGTCGACCGAGACAACTGCAGGCAAAAATTGCCTGGGAGCACCAACGGTCAGAAATATGACCGTTGTGTGTTCTCGGTCGACCGAGGCCTGTTTCTCGGTCGACCGAGAACTAGCCGTTGGCCACTTTTCCCTATAAATATGAGTTCTTTCCCTTGCCAAAAGTTGGGAATTTTTAACCCCTCCTTGAGAGGATTTGAGGCATATCAAAAGGGAAAAGAACCAAGGGATGAAGGGGAAGATTAGGAAAGCTAAAGCTTGGATTAATGAAGTTAAACCACCAAGTAGGCTCTTCCTTTCTTAATCATATGTTTGCATGCTCTTGTTTTATTTTTGGTAAATCATTTCTAGCATGTTAAACTATGTTTGTGTTGTGTCCTTAACATATTTTATGTTTTGAGTTGATTTATTGTTTTGGATACAACATCACATGATTCAATCCAAGTAGTACTTGAATTGGTAAATCAAAGTAGATCATGTTAATGAAAGAACTTTGGTAAATCATATGTAACATGATCCATATACTTGGTTGAATCTTTGATTGTTGTTTTCCATCATAAGAACATCTCTCTCAAAACTAACTTATGTTTTGGATTCAACTTCTTTACAAATCATATGTTTTCATGTTTTGTTTTATCATTGGTAAATCTTTGTAACATGTTAATCTATGATGTGTTGTATCCTTAGCATGTGTTATATTTTGAATAGATCTATTGTTTTGGATACATCACCATTGATTCATCAAAGTAGTACTTTATCTTTGGTAAATCTAAGTAGATCATGTTAATGAAATATGTAACATGATTCATATACTTTGTTGAATCATTGGTTGTTGTTTTTCCATCATAAGAAAATCTCTTTCAAATGTATCTTATGTTTTGGATTCAACATCATTACAAATCATATGTGTATTATTGTTTTTAAAGTATCAACTTGCTTTACTTTGATAGGTATATCATTTTCAAGTTGTCTTTATAATTACATATGATTTGTCCCCTTCTTCAATCAAATCTAATTTTATGTATTGAGCTTCATTGATGATTTGATTGACATCCCTATGCATCACATGTTTAGAGCTAATCCATTTTATACAACTTGTGTAACTTTGATATCATTAACAAGTTGTTACTTTTAACATGTGATTGCATTACATCCTCAATCATAAATGTTTTTGAGCTAAAACCTTCAAAAGCCTTAGGCATACATTTATGAGCTTTCATTTTCTAAATGATTGAGGACCACACACACACACTTCATGTGTTTTCATCTTTGCATTCATAGTGTGAGTGTGTATTTGTTTTTCACTTCCATATCCGCCTATTTAAGAGGCAATGTAATGAGCTTAATAGAATCTCCATCAAGTGTATTAAAGACACTAAATTAGAGAGATAACCAACCTTGTGGTTGAAGAGGTTATTGCTTAGCCTATAAAAGCATAATGTATAGGTTGATGTTAAGCCTTGAAAAACATCAATGTAAGGTTATTGCTTAGCCTTGGAAAGCATAGTGTAAAGGTTATTGCTTAGCCTATTGAAAAGCATAAATAGTGGAAATCCGGTGGGGTGTTGGATCACAAGCCGGTAGTGGATGTAGGCATTGAGGCCGAACCACTATAAATCCTTGTGTGATGGTGCTTGCTTTGTGGTGATTGTTTTTATTAGCTTCCGCATATTGTTTGATAATCATCACTTGTGACTAGTTTGTTTTAAAGAAGTTAAAATTGTTAAAATTGGTCATAAAAGAAGCTCACCCTATTCACCCCCCCTCTAGGGTTCGGATCCCCATGGACTTACAAGTGGTATCAGAGCGGGTTACTCCATTTTAGGGCTTAAGAACCCGGAGTTGATCCTTGCTAGATTTGAACCCTAGTGTTGTGATTTATTGCATATCTTTTTAAAGATTTCCACTATGTTTGAAAATGATATTTTCCCTAGCCTCTTTGCACCACTCTAAGACTTTTACAAGTTATATCTTCTAGAGTTGGTGAGTCCTAATAGTGATCTCTCAAGGACACCTTTTCAAGACCTTAGGTGTATTTTCAAAGGTAGACTATTTGAGTAACCTTAGGCCTTGATACCCCTAGACCAACCTATGCTTTTTAGTTATATCTTTTTGTTGGTCATGTTACATTTGCATTTTGTTTCTTTAAAGTCACATCTTTTAAAATGCAATGTTTCTTTGTGATCATTTGATTTTGTCTTCATGAACTTTTATAGTTATATCTCATGGTTTTCAAAATCCTTGATTGCAATTTTTTTCTTGATGGATTTGCATGTTGTTAATATAGTAATATCTCTTGTTGTGCATATCTATTCATGATCAATTGATTGTGATTACAAATGCTTTCATAGCTAGTTTCTCATGATCAATTGATGTTGGAAAATCATTTGATGATTGTCATAGTTAGATCCTTTTTGTAAATCAAATGATTTGAAGCAATTTTAGTTTTCCATTGATTTTCAAGTTATATCTCTTGGTATGGAAAATGTGTAAGTGTCTATTGTTTTTACAAATTGAAAACTTTACAATAGTACACTTCTTGTTTTTCAAAATCACTTGCTCTTAATTCTATAAATGATTCTTTGTTGGAATTTCATACATTGAAGTGATTTGAAAAACTTTGGAAAATGTTCTAAGCTTTATTAGTTATATTTATAGAAGCATTTTCCTTGAATTTATTTCCTTGTGCCTAATTATGATTGTATCATTTGAAAGGAAATAATTTTTATAAACAATTTGCATCTTTGCTCATTGAGTTACATTCTTTATGCAAATTGATTTTGAGGTCTTACATTGCTTGGTTGGATATGGTTTCATTGATTTGCATGTTTGTGCCTATTTTGGTATATAGTTTCATTAATGCAAATTAATGAGTGTTTATGTGCTTTATAGTAAAATCTTGTATTTGAGCTTTTTAAGTACATATGTGATTTTATGTGCTAAGTTCATTTGATATAAACCTCATATCTTTTTCCATTGCATTGTAAGCTTAGTGCATTTGCTAAGAGTGGAGATGTTACATGATAACTTAATGAATCATTTTAGATGAATTGGAATTAAACCATTGTTCTTAATAGGTATATCCATTTATGTGGTCCATCTTCATCTTTATGTGATCCATGATGTCTCTCTAACTTCATACCTTCTTGTGCTTACATAGTTATATTCTTTATTGATGATATGGTATGAGTTAGATCTTGAGTGTTGATTGATCCTCTCTATGCAAATGTCAAATTGTTCTATGTATGGTTGTGGTATTGATTATATTTGTTGAAACCATACTAGAACTCAAATCCATCCTCTATGCCTTATAGTCATTTCTTTTTGGATGGTTATGATGTTGATTCATGTATATTTTCAAAGTGATTTCATTCTTTATACATGTTTCAACTTCATAGTAGTGATCTTAATCATATGAAACTCTTTGAAATCCATTCCTCATAATTCTATGTGTTTGATGGATAACTTAGATGTTGAATTCATATGATTTAGTCACTTTTTAAATTGCATGCATTTCAAAGTTATATCCTTTTGCATTGCAATTTATCTTGTTCATCACTATGCTCTATAGTTATATCTTTAAAAGTGATGAATATGCATTTATGATGCTTGATGGAATTTTGTCACATTCTTGCTCTTTATCATGTTATCAAATTCAATTGGATTCAATTGGTATAATGTTTGATTGATTTGATTTCTTGTGAATGTGATAAATCTTGTGTGCATTGGATTGAACTTGATAAGTAATATGATTGTTCCATGTCACACACCATTAGCATCTTAATGTTCATGTTGCCACCTCTTTTGCTCTAATAGGTATATCTCATGACCACCATGTTTATGTGTTCATAATATTGGTTGGTTATTAGTTGAGGTTGGCTTCATGTTTGAATTTCATTTCACTCTTTCATGCACCTTAATAAGTCATATTTATTGATTGAATGAAATGATTTTCAAAATCTTACATAGCATATGTTTTTCATAAGTAATATTGATTGATGCTATGTTTGAGTAAACCCCATATCATGGATAGCTCTAATTTGGATTTTTCCTAATAGGTATATTTTTAAATCCATTTTAGAGTGATTGATTTAAATAGTCATATCCTAAATCTCAATTGGTATTCTTTGTCTTTCCAATTGATATCCATGATTGCTTTTCTCTTTGACCTTGCTTTCTTTTGGCAATTTGATCATATGAGCTTTATAGTTAAATGAATCTAATCCTTTCCTTGAAGTTGACCCTCATTGGTAAAACCATCTTCTTCTTGCATCTAATAGTTAAATCTTTGTCAAATGTTTGACAAAAGGAGAGAATGGATTGAGGGGGAGTGTAAACCTTCATAGGAAGTATTAGTTTTGATCAAATTGACCCTTAGATTGCCTTTGAGCCCTTAGAGACTACTACCTCACATGATAGCCTGTTATGTATTTCATTTTCGATTTCATTTGTTAACAGGTGCTACTAAAGGTATTTTCTTTGTTTCATGTGTGTAGGTACCTTTGCAATTTAATGGCAAAGGGGGAGAAATTATGCAAGTTCTCAAAAGGGTGAAGAGAATGTCCAAGCTTCCTAAGGGGAGAGTTGTGTATGATCTTCTACAAAGGGAGAGAATGCATAGCTTGCCAAAGGGAGAAAGAGGCATGGTCAAAGGGGGAGAGCTAATAGAAGAAAGAAGCTTGGAAGCTAAAGAAGATGCTTGGATAAAGAAAGAAAGAAGAAAGAAAGCTTGAAGGTTGATCAAGCTCCAAGCATCATGAAGATTGAAGAAAAGAGCTCAAGCTAAGAGAAGGAGCATCCAAGAAGATTTCAAGCCTTGTCCAGCTGAGGGGGAGCTGAAGACTAAGTGTGTATTTTCAGTGGTGAGTGTGTTTGCCATCAAATTGCAAAGGGGGAGATTGTTAGGAATTTTCTAGATTGCAATTTGATGGATGCATTTCATTCTAGCATCATTTGATTTACACACCTGCATTGGTTCTAAAGTAAACTTGAAATCTTGTTTTATTCATGCATTGCTTTTAAGATTTGTAAAAGTATTGATTTATGCATGATTTGTTTTTTCATCTTGGATGCATTTGATTTAGAAAAGAGTTTTCAAGAAATCAAGCAAGCCTTTGTTTTAAAAGTTTTGAATCTTTTTAGGCTTTTTATGTCATGTTTTAAAAACCATTAGAATCTTTAAAACATGTTTTCCAAGCTTGATTTAGTGGCCAAAAGGTCCCCCAAAGAAATAACTTTGAAATGACAAAAGTTGGATTTTTTGTCAAAAGGGGGGGTTGTCCCGGCAGTGTCGTCGGTCGACCGAGAGGCAGGTCTCGGTCGACCGAGACAACTGCAGGCAAAAATTGCCTGGGAGCACCAACGGTCAGAAATATGACCGTTGTGTGTTCTCGGTCGACCGAGGCCTGTTTCTCGGTCGACCGAGAACTAGCCGTTGGCCACTTTTCCCTATAAATATGAGTTCTTTCCCTTGCCAAAAGTTGGGAATTTTTAACCCCTCCTTGAGAGGATTTGAGGCATATCAAAAGGAAAAAGAACCAAGGGATGAAGGGGAAGATTAGGAAAGCTAAAGCTTGGATTAATGAAGTTAAACCACCAAGTAGGCTCTTCCTTTCTTAATCATATGTTTGCATGCTCTTGTTTTATTTTTGGTAAATCATTTCTAGCATGTTAAACTATGTTTGTGTTGTGTCCTTAACATATTTTATGTTTTGAGTTGATTTATTGTTTTGGATACAACATCACATGATTCAATCCAAGTAGTACTTGAATTGGTAAATCAAAGTAGATCATGTTAATGAAAGAACTTTGGTAAATCATATGTAACATGATCCATATACTTGGTTGAATCTTTGATTGTTGTTTTCCATCATAAGAACATCTCTCTCAAAACTAACTTATGTTTTGGATTCAACTTCTTTACAAATCATATGTTTTCATGTTTTGTTTTATCATTGGTAAATCTTTGTAACATGTTAATCTATGATGTGTTGTATCCTTAGCATGTGTTATATTTTGAATAGATCTATTGTTTTGGATACATCACCATTGATTCATCAAAGTAGTACTTTATCTTTGGTAAATCTAAGTAGATCATGTTAATGAAATATGTAACATGATTCATATACTTTGTTGAATCATTGGTTGTTGTTTTTCCATCATAAGAAAATCTCTTTCAAATGTATCTTATGTTTTGGATTCAACATCATTACAAATCATATGTGTATTATTGTTTTTAAAGTATCAACTTGCTTTACTTTGATAGGTATATCATTTTCAAGTTGTCTTTATAATTACATATGATTTGTCCCCTTCTTCAATCAAATCTAATTTTATGTATTGAGCTTCATTGATGATTTGATTGACATCCCTATGCATCACATGTTTAGAGCTAATCCATTTTATACAACTTGTGTAACTTTGATATCATTAACAAGTTGTTACTTTTAACATGTGATTGCATTACATCCTCAATCATAAATGTTTTTGAGCTAAAACCTTCAAAAGCCTTAGGCATACATTTATGAGCTTTCATTTTCTAAATGATTGAGGACCACACACACACACTTCATGTGTTTTCATCTTTGCATTCATAGTGTGAGTGTGTATTTGTTTTTCACTTCCATATCCGCCTATTTAAGAGGCAATGTAATGAGCTTAATAGAATCTCCATCAAGTGTATTAAAGACACTAAATTAGAGAGATAACCAACCTTGTGGTTGAAGAGGTTATTGCTTAGCCTATAAAAGCATAATGTATAGGTTGATGTTAAGCCTTGAAAAACATCAATGTAAGGTTATTGCTTAGCCTTGGAAAGCATAGTGTAAAGGTTATTGCTTAGCCTATTGAAAAGCATAAATAGTGGAAATCCGGTGGGGTGTTGGATCACAAGCCGGTAGTGGATGTAGGCATTGAGGCCGAACCACTATAAATCCTTGTGTGATGGTGCTTGCTTTGTGGTGATTGTTTTTATTAGCTTCCACATATTGTTTGATAATCATCACTTGTGACTAGTTTGTTTTAAAGAAGTTAAAATTGTTAAAATTGGTCATAAAAGAAGCTCACCCTATTCACCCCCCCTCTAGGGTTCGGATCCCCATGGACTTACAGTGTGATTCATGCATACTAAAATGATTCTAAAGATAAGAAATGTATGCAAATCACAAACCCAAATTCTCAATTTGATTTTCCAAAATAATGCACGAAGAATTAGGTTTTTTGAAAGCGAATTTGAATTCTAAAATCATGCAGGAAAAATTCATTTAAAAAACATATGCATATGCAAGATAGAATCCTAGATTCGAAACTCAAAAACTAATAACATGAGTGTGTGATCATTTGACAGTGAAGGTGAAGTGAATCCATCAAAATTGTAACAAACAAGAACCTAACACATATTACATACAAACAACAAGAACAGGAAGGAAACATAGATACGCCGAACACAAAAACCACTATGTTTCTGAGATGAAAAAGAAGAGGCTTTTGGGAAGTTGACATGTTTGGATGGTTTTTTACCGTAATGGCTCTGGTCTATTTATGAGTCTTTGTTGGATTCTACTACTGAACCATCAAAATCTCACTGTTGGGGACCTCCATCTCTAGAAATACAGATAAAGAGCAGAGCAAGCTCTCTCATTAGGCTTTTGCTAGCCATCTCCAGGACTTGGCTTAGCTTAATTGACTATTTTATTAAGACCCATCTGGACCTGTTAAAAATCCAGGCTTCAAGGAATGCTCTTTTTATATCTGCTAGCTCACTAATTTAAAGATAGTTTATACCAATGTCAGCTTAGGATGATGGGGGGTCAAGCAAGGTTGAGCATTGACTAGACTCAGCCCTGATTACATATGGCAATGAGTGAGCTGAACCGTCAATTCAAGCTGATGATTCTGTTTTATATTTCCTGATTGGGTTTGGTTAACATTCTCAACCCAATTAGTAAGTGGGTTGGGGTTGCAAAGAATCCATACTAGCTGTCTAAGCAGCCAACACAACCTGGTTCCTCTGGGCTAAGCAGAAGATGGGCTTAGCAGATGCTGGATTGATGTCCTGTATTCCGGGTTAACTGGAATGATTATTGTGTCAGCCAGATACCGGGTTTTGCGTCTTTCTCTTATGGTCGATGTGAGCATATATTGTCGAACCACTTAAATTCTTTATATGATATAACAATGGTGTGTTTTCTTTGTATGAATGATTTTTCAATCGAAGGGTAGTATCTTAAAAAAATGAGGACTCAGGTGATCATAATTCTTAACTTCCATTTCATAATAAAGTAGTTGATTGTGAAATCCTCCGTGAGGTGGAATGAAAGATTTGCAGAAAAAGACCAGTGAAAAGTATAATCGTTTACATTCCCATGGTGAAACAAGAGTCGGTAATAAATGTCATGTGGGTGACAAGGCAATCTAGTAGAAAAGGATGCATCTGACAGAGACAAATGCTATAAATGCAAAGGCATTGTTTAGGAACTTTGGCAATATGTGGTGAATCATGCTCAAGTACAATTTGCCCAAAAAACACTGGCCAAGGTTCCAAATCCATATGGGTATAATCAGACATGAGACAACTAAGATCACTCCATCATCCCGACTTTGGTTGAAGATCACCCTGGTATAGACAATGGCCCGAATTTCATTTTAATCAAGGTGGCACTCACACACAAAGATTGTGATTAACTTGATTACCTACACTTGGTTTTGGAAGAGTTCATCATGAGCTTACATAATAACCATCAATCCAACAGTGGGCCCCACTTCTATGGGGCCAAAATTTCGGGCCATTGCAGGCCACACAAAAGGTTGCAAAAGTGTATAAGGAGGGCTTGAAAACAGAGTCGCCACTCATCCCTTCTATATTTTCCCTATTACCTTTCCTATCTCTTCTCTTTCATTTCATCTGAATCACTTCTAATTTTATTTTATTTTTTCTGTTTGGGCTTGGGTGACTCCACTCATAGGGTGACTCAACTCGGGCCAATTTTCAAAACACGGAGCTAACAGACAACATGTTTGACTCCTACCACACAATGAAGACTGAAATAAGAGAAAATGTGGAAAAACATATGCATTATTGTTTGTTGTTACTCCTTAGGTTTGAATGTTGAAATCATTTGTGACTTAGGAATTAGGATGTAATTTATTATTCATTTTGATTTCAAGTTTTATGTTTTTGTTTATAATGTGATAGTTTGGTTTTTGTTGTTATTATTTATTATATCCTAGTTAAGGTAAAGAATTTTAAAGCATCACAGACATATCTAATTCAATATGCACATGCTTTAGAAAATTAAAAGAGAGTCAAGGTGATTTCCTAGCCAACTCTAAACTATTTATCCGTTGTCTTTCACTTTCCATTCCAATGTAAAGTTAAAGGATTCGATGTGTTGCTTTCTTTATTTTGGTGTCACAAGTGTAAATCGATCACATCGAATTCACTAACTCAACACTCTTGGTAAAACAATTAAATCAACCGGATAATGTACATGACTAGTTTTAGCCTCAAAAGACTAATCATGTATTTATTAATTCCTTCAGGCATATGACAGGTCAAGGTTCTGGTCTGAGGCCCTACAAGGTCCATTTAAAGTCTCAAAATCCTATTGGTTAATATACAAATGGTCTAATCATCCTTCGAAATACTAATGAAGGATTAATATTGTCTTCAAGGTGGTCACTGTGCTTTCTTCCTTATTTCCCCATGATTTCAGCACCTTCTGAATTACTCCCTGCACTCCAAGTGCTTGGTAAGGTTCAACTTGAATTTGACAAACCAACCAAACCAAAACCCAAAGTCCTTTTTGGGTATTTTCAAGGAAGTGAAGGGTCAAGACATGGTGGTTAAAGCTTATTCATGTCTACCGTTTTAGATATTAAGCCAAATACTAAGCCTAGATCCAACCCAAGGACCTGAGTATTACTACTAAACACAGCCCTTTCTACACATAAAAGAGGCTAGAAATAACACAATGAGTTCAGAATTATAGAATCAACTAATAACCACAACATGCATAAAAGATTAGAGCTTATACTTGCCTTAAAATACAAATAAATAGGAAATAGATCAAACACAATGCACCATAGAATATCATTAACCCTTTTTTGTATGAATGTAAAGTTCTTTACACGTCTGTACACCATGAATTCTGAAACACGGTGAAGTTCTTTACACACAATATTTAGCACCTGTTACAACAATTAGATCTAAAACATCCAGCACTGCTACAATTAAATATTTACATGTGCATGATCTATGGAGTTATCAAACAGTAAGTAGAATCCAAAGAAATGGGGATTCACATCAAACACACTGAATGATAAAATAACACTCCTTCACTAAGTATTTTTGTAAATGTAAAGTTGTTTACACAGACCTCTGATCTTTGGCACCCACCACAACAATTAATAGATGGGTCTTAATTCATAAAACATTAAGCAATACTACTACTATATATTTAGATGAGCATGTTTTGTGAAGTTACATCGAACACCTACAAAAAAAACTTACAAAGTAATTTTTTTAAACCAAAACAAGTTGAACAATAGAACTTGATTTTGTGAAACATATATACCCTTTTTTTTTTCATGTGATAGATCTTCCATGAATGGCAGATTCTTAAAAGAATTTCATGTTCAATAGAAAATTCGAAGCATTACAAAAACAAACACACCGTTGGAAATGGTTGTGCAAATGGAGGGAGGGAGATGACAATTAAAAGGCTAGACCCCACAGTCCATGTGATGCTTGATCATTAGCATGTTGACCTTCCATTGCTTGGAAGGCCATTAGTTCCCATCGTTGAAAAGCCAAAAAAAAAAAAGTTGGCTCGGTGGGACTTGCGGGTTTCCAGTTCCATTGTTGTTGGAACTCAAAAGAAGAAGAAAGACTATTAAATTACATGCATTCTTTTAGAAACTGTGGCCAACTCATGCATGGTGGGTGTCACTTTCATGCAACGACTCCCAGGTTGTCTCATACTATGGGCCCTACTGTGGAAAAATTATCTATGAAACTCTAAGTATCATAGCTTTTTTTTTTTTTTTGGTGGGGTTAAAAACGTATCATAGCTTGTTGTGCTAAGTCGATGGATGATTTGGCCAAGTTGGCTCCACTCATGGGAGTAGTTAAGTCAATGTGTAGACTTTTGGGCAGAGGTATCTATTTGACGTAGGTAACTTGGCTGACTCCATTGAGTCATAACTCATGCGAGTCATGCTCATTTTTGCATTTCATTGAAGGTTTTAACCATTCAGTTACAAAATGCTCAGCGATCTAAGTTCAGTTCTTGTTATCACTAGAAAAACAAAGAACAACAATCGATCAGTTGATCTGAGGCCAATAATTTTTTTGTTTTGGGGGCATATATATATATATATATATATATATATATATATATATATATATATATATATCATGTGATAGATCTTCAATGATATCAATCATAAATGCTTGCCCCATTACTTTCAAATCCAAGATCCAAATTTATGGCTCTAAGCCTTGGGTCCTTCTCTTACATTCCTCCAAAGACTTTTAATTTCATTCTGTGATGTTATTTTTTCTATGGACTTGATTTAATGGAATCTCTATGTTCTAGGGAAGAATTGCACTGTTTTCATAATTGATTTCAGTTGCTTTGTTTATATATAGTTTCACTGAAAGTTATGCATATGACATTCTTAATCATATGTTAATCTTGCTATTTTTTTTACGCAGATTGAATGAAATTTGAAAAAAAAAATTCGTTAAAAGAGTCCATGCAGCTAGGATGTAGCCAACATGAAGGCCAAGTATGCAGAGTAACACATTGCTATATGTTAAAATGAGATGCATGAAGTTTTTTAATACAATGGTGCAGGTGTTGGAATGGTGCAACAAGGAAATGATCATATATGAATATGTAAATTTTCATTGGCATTTGAATGTTAGTACAGAGTAGAATGTTACTAGTTGTTTTAATTTTGTAATGGTAATGGTAAAGTTCTTTCAATGTTGAAAGGATGTTTGAATATTAATATGAAGTGGAATGAATTTTCTTGTTTCATTTTTTGATGATTTTGGAATGAAAATGGATGTTGGGTGTAGTAGATTTGGTCTTGGATAATGGAATTAGCAATTTCAATTTATTCATGTGACACGGGTTGGAAGTTGTAATGAACTAATGTATATATAGGAAAAGAAAATTAAAAATCAAATAAATAAATAAATAAATTATATTTAAAAAAACAATTATCCCGGCGAGATAAAAACGTCGACAAAAAATTTTTAAAAAATAATTTTCGTAAATTGTAAATATTTTCCTGGCACAACAAAAAATGCCAGCAAAAGTTTTCTAAATTTATTTTTTTCAAAATAAACTTCTTTTCTCGGCGAAAAAAACACCAACAAAAGTTTTTCTCTCTATTTATTAGTTAAAAATAAACACATTTTCCTGGCGCAAATAAACACCTTTTCCTGGCGCAAATGTTTTTTGAAAATTTATTTGTGAAAAAATAAACTTATTTTCCTGGCGCAAAAAAACACTGGCAAAAGCTTTTTCTAAATTTATTATTGAAAAAATAAATATCTTTACTCGGCGAAATAAAACACCAGCAATGTATACTTTTTCCCAGCGCTATCTATTTTTCGCCGGTAATGGGTATTACTGGTGTACTTTTCCTGGCGGATTGCTGGTAATAGTTTTTCCCGGCGTTTTCTGGACCTTTACTGGTGCTTATTTAGCACCGGCAAAAGTGCATATTATTGTAGTGAGTGTGACCCACCAGTTAGCATTGCATGACAACTGTTGCGGGCAACTCCTCCTTGGGGAGTGGGCCCCCGCCCCGTATCACCAATACTATCCATAGGAGATTCATATCACTACAAGAAATTTGGGGTCTAATGACGAAACAGATTTGTCCTAAATTGTACATATTTCGTCACCGAAACTAATTAAGACGAAAATTTTTCGTCACCCTTGTTGTCGCCAAAGCCTCGTCGCAGAAAGGTGGTGGTGACGAAAAAAAAAAATTCGTCATTGAAAAAGATAAATTTGTGACGATTTTTTTTGTCTCCAATTCACTCTGTTGGGAACATACTTGTAAGTAATTAGTGACAAAATATTTTGTCATTAAAGGAAGAAATTAGAGACAATAATATTTTGTCATAAATATAAGAAATAGAGACGAAATAATTTCGTCGCGTTTAATATAAAGGAAGACGAAAAAATTTTATCAAAGAAGCTACTAGTGGATGACGAATTTGTTTGTCGCCAATTGACTTGGTAGGAACAAACTTGCAACTAATTAACAACGAAATATTGTCATTAAAGAAAGAAATTAGAGTCAAAAATATTTTGTCATAAATATAAGAAATAGAGACGAAATAATTTTGTCGCGTTTAATATAAAAGAAGACGAAAAAATTTTGTTAGAGAAAGTACCAGTAGATGACGAATCTTTTTTTCTCCAATTGTATGTAATTAACGACAAAATTTTTTGTCATTAAAGGAAGAAATTAGAGTCATAAATAGAAGAAATAGAAACGAAATAATTTTGTCGTGTTTAATATAAAGACGAAAATAATTTGTCAAAGAAGCTGCCAATAGAGACAAAACACTACACCAAAAACAGCTGACAGAATTTTGTCTCCAATAACCTGTAGCATTCACACCTATACACATTCATAGTAAACAATCATCAAATGGTTCACAAAATATAAAATTGAAATCAATAGACTATCTTGAACTCAAATATTAAATTTATAATATTTGAATATCCATACATCACACATCTACCTCATATAACCTTCTAACTACTTTCATCCACACCATTTCCAAAAAAAAAAAAAAGACTAAAAAAGAGTTCATTCCATCACATTTGTTGTGGCTTTAAATTTTTCCAATGTCAATGTTTACTGCTAGCTGATTCCAATTGTCTTGTTCAAAAAAGCCCTCCCATTAACTTGTAGCATTCTTTGCAACAAACTACTTGTCTTGCATAATTAGTATATTCCTCTGAGCATCCTCCTGAAAAACAAAACAAAAACGAGGCTAAACAACAGCAATAATGAATAATGAGCAGCTCAGAAACTTAGTCATAAGGGGAAATTAATCAAGTTGACACAAGCTACAAATACAGACATACATAGCACAAAAACACTAAAACCTTTAGAAGTCGTTTGCCTTTTGCACATGATATGTGTAACTACAGTTTATAAATTATATATATATATATATACACATGTTTTTATATATATATACTACAGTTCAAGAATCTCTCTCTCTCTCTCTCTCTCTCTCTGGTAGGTTGAGCATGGTCAATGTCTCTGATGGGGATATCCTAGTTATACGGTAACTTGCGAACAAGCTTTCCATCTCCAATGTCAACATCAAACGCTATGAAACAATCATGGATGAAATATTAGAACCCAAGAAACTTATAATCTGAAACAAGAGAAGTAATTTGATTGTAAGTAAATGTGGCAAAAGTATGTTCGCCATATTCATATCGAACCACATCTAGAAACAACGCAATTCATGTTATCTTCAGGCCCATCAATAGCCTCACCAATCTGAAAAATTAAAGACAACCAATGGATGAAAAATGAAAGTTTATCAATGACAAAGGCAATGAGTTGGTGATATGAATCAAAGAAGCATTGATCATTTAGCTTGCATTGATTTGCAGACACAAGCTACCCCACAATTTTCTCACTAATAACTGAAAAGCTTAAAAAAAATCCTTTAATCACACACTTCTTAGAATATCCTCATTACACCACCTCCCCTCTTGTTCAAGCTCCCACACCCCCTGCATCCACCAAATCAATGCATCCAACATATACCCAAATGGCCAGCCAAGTGAGCCAACATTAAGAAATGATCAAAATAGCACCCCATATATGACCACACTACAAACCAACATCATTAACAGATTGAAACGTACAACCAACATATGACCAAACACTAATAACAGATCAAAATGACTAATGCGCACCCACCCATCACAAAAATTAAATGCAGCTCCTCATGCATCAACCATGGTTTCAGAAACATGGGAACAGAAGCATATGAGATCAAATGTTTGTTGTGCTTTCATGGAAGAATCAAACAAAAACTGCCTAGTAGAAATCGTCATGTGGGGAACAAACCAAGAATCGTGAGTTTCAAGCCTGAAACACACACCATTCTCTTAACTTGCAAAGAACATATCTCCTTGCCAAATCTTGAGGTGACATTCCTATTGATTGGAAGAAATCACGAAGAAGCTGAAACCAAAACATAACTAGAAAACGTAATCAAGGGGCAAGTGACATAAATGGAAAATCTTTCTACAGCGGTGTGATCCTCATGCATCAACCTACTTTTTTTTTATATATATATATAATAGAAACAGTTTATTTATATGAAACGGAATGAACCCGTTTCAAATTAGAAACAACTAACACCCGCTCCTTCTCAACGTCACTGATTTGCTATTTTGGTGTAGTGTATGTATAAACATCTTTTCAGTAGTAGCAGTAGTAACCCAATCAAACGGCTCAATTAGATAGGAACCAACAAGACTAGTTCATAGAACTATATCATACAAACTATATGGTAACAAGATTTACATTAATTTTAATTTTCTTGAAATAATTGCACATAAAACAAGTGTACCTATCCTCAAGAACACAAGAAAGACATCTACTCTGTGAGAAATGACTTTAGCCTGCAAAAATTGAGAATGGCATCCATTAAATAGATGATTTGTATAGTTGTCCCAGACAGTTCTAGGCACAAGTTAAAAGAAAATAGTTGAAAAATTGTAGCATATTATTTATGAAAGCATAAGAAAACATGATTAAAAAGCATACTTCATCTTAAACACACAGGGCAGATAAATCAGAAAGGGGTGTCAAGATGGTCTTAACTCAAAAGAGAGAGTACCATCAAAGGAAAGAAAAAAGAAATCCTTCACAACATCAAGTTTCAGAATTGAGTGCATAAAGTAAACAACAAAACCAAGTTCTCTGAATATTCAAATGAATTCTTCTACCGATTTTGGCATTAGAAGAAAAGATAATGTGAAATTGGAATTCAGTCACCCTGATTTAAGTTCATTACCCTTGTAAAAGAACAGTTGGCAGTCCTTTAAAAAGTTGGAAATAATGATGATCTTTGTATATCTCCACCCTTCTTGACTGTTGATCATATGCCCTGGTTATCAAAGTCATTTTCCCATGTAATGTAAGCAATAGAAAAGATGTTAGATATAAAGAACAAAGATGTTAGGTTTTTTGTCACACAATCTATTATGTCATTGTGCAAGGAGCCTTTATCACTCTCCATTATAAACTATGATTTATTATGACATTGAAAGGCATTTTCATAGCACTTTACTTTCAATTTTAATATTATGTACAAACACTCCTGTCATTGTCTTCTTTTTGAGTGGTCGAGATTCAGGCAATGCAATGTGCTACAAGAAATCAGCTATGCAAGAAAGAAGTCATATACAGAGGAAGGAAAAAAGCTCATCCTCAGCTATGAGAGAAAGAAGACATAAACACAAGAGACAGCCATAAGGAAAACCAAGTATGCACAAACTCACTATCAGATATAGAAATAAATTTAGGTATCCATAGTAGTAAGCAAAATCAAGCATGCACTTAACCGTAAGGAAACAATAATGGATACTACCTAGAATGCAGAACAGAGACAACCCTCTTCTCCTCTTCCTTGAAACACATGCCTCTTTGGAACACCTTTAAGGTTGCAATTTAGATTTAAATATGCTACCATAAGAAAATGAAAGTTTGTAGACTTTGATAAATTGGTCAAACAGGAAAACCAACTCAGATGATCGAATGACATTTTGGAAAATGAGAACCTTGCTGCATGAAAAAAAAAGACTGGGGAGGAAAAAGACATCAACTTGACATTATGAGGAGAAAACATTGGGATCATGACATACCATCTAAGAATCAGAATATGTGCTTTTGATTAAGTGTACTTAGCAAATAACATAAATCACCTACATGCATACATCAAAATCAAAATAAACACCATGATGCATATAAAGACCAAAATAAATTACAAAAGTGAGTACTGTAAGACTGAAGCTACAAAGAAATTCTGCAAGTAAAAGATATAGACATGTAAGGGATTGTACCCATGTAAACAGAAATGGCCTCAAGATCAGTGTTCAAAACTTAGCTAGGAATAAAAAGGTAACAACAAACTGGTTAAGATCAGTAAAATGGAAAATAGAAAATTGTGGAGATGGGAGAGATGTACCGTCAGGATGGTGGGACCATGGGATAGCAACTATTGGCAAGAAGGCTGGAGCTTTGTCCGCTTGTGGCAATCCTACAAACACCAAGAGAGCATGCAAGAGAAGTGTGTGTGCATGAGACATGCAAGATCCCTTGATCCAGTTAATCAAAATGTTAGCAAAAATAGAATGACCCAGTTAATCAATATGTCCCGATACATGTCCTGGCTAAATAATAAATGAGTCCAGTACCATAGAGATTTTCCTCCTGTACTCATGCCATGCCTCAAAAGGAGAATATAACCAAGCCGAAAGCTCCCATCCACTATTGAACAAGAGCGAAACTCATTCCATGGAAAGTGAGTCATAAAGCACAAAAGGAGGAGATAATTCATAGAATATGCATCTCCAACACACACAGATCTTTCACAAAAAAATCTCTTAGGCTTCCTCAAGTTGTACATTGTGAGAATTTTGGAGAGCAATCTATCTGAAGGTATTTGCCCTTGTTAGGGCCAGAATCAAACGCAGGACAGAAAATTGTTACACAAGTAAGCACATGGGAATAGAGTATTAAACTCCTACTGTCCACTTGCAGTTTAACTCACATTTATATACTAACTAGGCTGGCTGAAAGTAACTGAACAATATCCTTCTTCTCTATCAATCTTGGATAGTCTCTTATATCATATAAAACAGATGGTTAGCATTTTTGTATTATCATATTCATGATATGGGAATATGGAGCCTTCACACTTAACCAAGTATGATTTCACCTAGAAAATATTTAGTCAAAGTAGGAGTTCACCCAGACTATGCATTCTAATGAGTAGTTATAGTGGGTTTAATGTAGATTAGCCACTCCAGAACCATTTTCCTGACTTTTCATGGTACATGTCATGTCGAAATCTATTTGGGAGATTTCTGAGATGATTGTTTTAGGTCAATCTAATAAACTAATATAACTTACTTAACTTGGAAATATATCATTGATCAGAGAAAAGCCATAACATGTGCCATTGATAGACATGGACGTAACACAGTAGACAAGGGAAACCCAACATGCAGACACATGTACTGATATAATGATATTAACATACAAAATGAAAAAATATTAAACAAATTTTATCTATAAATACATAAACATACAAACATTTGTTAACACAAGCAAAATGTGTTGGACTTATGTTAATAGTGCATGAAAGTCATAATGATTATATGTGCACACAAGAACATAATGTTTTAGGATAGTCTTTTGTCTAAGATGGTGTAATTATATGATCTAAAAACGTTTAAGTTCTTTTATTCGGAGAAATGATAGAGAAGAATAAAAAAGAGAATCATAAAGTTAATTTGTGATGCATGGACATGCACATGGAGAGAAGGGGGTGGGGTGGAGGAGGAGGAGGTGATGTCAAACATGTGTTTCACCATCGGTTATATTAGCATCATGTGGAGTGTAACAGCACCGCCGGTACCGCTCATGTGGAGTAAATAAAAATGAACCATGATCAAACTGCTCAAACTGAAAATAGATATTGGCACTTCATGCTATCACAAACTACTCATGCACTTCATTAAACAAAGTGGCATGTATAGATATTGTAACAAAATATGGTAATTATTTTTATTTATAATCAATGGCATGCAGACAACTATTATTAGATATGCAATGACTGGTACCCCAAGTCCTGCTCATTTGAGAATAAATATTTGTCAAGCTCTTTAGCGGTTGCGATTCTAGCATTTAGAC
Organism: Cinnamomum chago; assembly: GCA_038049695.1. Lineage (NCBI taxonomy): Eukaryota > Viridiplantae > Streptophyta > Magnoliopsida > Laurales > Lauraceae > Cinnamomum > Cinnamomum chago. Next base: position 50,850,351 of record CP142454.1, on the reverse strand, counting down.
AATGTGACAACATCATGACAAAAATAACACAAATATTGGCTACTGCATAATTTATCTACAGACCTACGCTAGCACAATTGAAGTGCACAAGTAATTGTTGATGAGAGAGAGTATGATAATGTAATCAAGGATTACATAGATGAGCGAGTATTTGTTGATGAGAAAGATTATGATAATGCAATCAAGGATGACATAGATGAACGAGTATTTGTTGATGAGAAAGATTATGATAATGCAATCAAGGATGACATAGATGAACGAGTATTTGTTGATGAGAAAGATTATGATAATGCAATGAATGATGACATAGATGAACGAGTATTTATTGATGAGAAAGATTATGATAATGCAATCAAGGATGACATAGATGAACGAGTATTTGTTGATGAGAAAGATTATGATAATGCAATCAAGGATGACATAGATGAACGAGTATTTGTTGATGAGAAAGATTATGATAATGCAATCAAGGATGACATAGATGAACGAGTATTTGTTGATGAAGGCCATGCCATCTTCCAAGGCCCATTTGAGATTCTTAGATTGTCCATTCAAATTGATTGCTTGGGTTCCTAAACGAATCTTTCAAAGAATAGCTTGTACACATTTTCAACACTTAGGGCTATCACAAACACTTTGGGGCCATAGCCAGTTTCCCAACCCTAGTTTCCATTCATTAGATTGATTTTAATGGTGAACTGGTGATCATAAAGAATATTAATGTATGATAAGGTTAATCAGATCATGGCACTAGCCTAATATAATCCTTCCTAATCTAAGACGAACTCATCTTTTTAACATATCAAACATTCTTAACATATGACAGTCTCCATCATGTGGCACATAGTCAGCTATATATGATTTTGTTAAGGAGGGTTTTGCAAGAGAATCTAATTAACAATGCCTCCAAAAGTCTCATCACAAGAACTCCACATCCCTCTAATCCCCACTGATCAGAGCCAGGATCCTAGTCCAAATATTTGACCTTATATAAGCCAAACTAATCTCCTGGAATTAACCAACTTCTATCAAATGGCAATGAGGAATAGAACTGTATATGTCACCTGAGACTTTTACAATTGCAATAGAGAAATGACCTTATTGTATTGTAATGATAGTATTGAAAAATTTTCATTTCATGCAAAAAAAATGTGAATTGAGAATAATGTGGCCATTAAACAAATATTTGGTAACCCACAACTATTTAATTAGGTGGGAGTACTTTCAAGGCACCTTCCAAGCACATGGGGTTTGGAGATGCTCCAACGATGTTGGTGTGGAGTTGTATCAGAACTAGTTACTACTCTTAGAATGTTTATATCAAGGGCCTAAAATTAATCATTTTAAAGATAAGATTCACACAAATAAATTTAGGGATTTGGAAATGGTGGAATTCACCAAGAGCTTATATAAGCTCTTTTTTAACAGAGAACAGGACCATAGACCGTTCCTGCTGCTTCATGGAAGGTTCAAACTGGTTTTGGTTCCAACATTGCATACCTATGGATGTCAACCAAAGACCATTCACCCACAGGAGAGAACATTTTTGTGGGAGCTATTCTTTTTCCTATTAAGATAATTTTAGCAAGGCACATCCACAATCAAACATCTTAATGATTACCAAACATTAAAAACCCAACGACCAATTTAATTCAAGAACAGAAGACATCACCCAAAAACAAAAAGAAAACCTGGCTCATTAGAATCAAGCATAAGGCTCAAACCCAGAGGCTACAACACATTGAATTCACGCGTTAAACAAACAAAAAACCAACAAACAAATCACCCTTAAAGACACCCAGCAAACCAAACCCAACAACTAACTCCGATTCAAAAGCATTAACAAGCATTCAGATAGAATGGAAGAATAGTAACAACCAAAGCAAAGAATGAAACCACCACCAAGGAAAATAAGAGAAAGGGGGAAACCCTTAGTCCAAACTTATACAAAATAACCAAATTAAAGGGAAAAAATAGAGAAAAACGATTATAAAATTTACTGCTGCTGATTTCCAATCGATCGACGATTTCTGTGAGTTCTTACAATCCCATCTTGAAAAAGTCTATGCATTTTTTTGGGTCTTCCCGATTTTTGTAGGGTTTTTTATTGCCTTGATTTCGATGTTTCTGAGGATTTTTTTTAATCTTTCTCTTCTATGTGTTTCTAAAGACATTTTCTTTGGTTTCTGCAAAGAAGAGGATCCAGTGCTCGGATCTAACTGATGACATTTCGGTGATTGCAGAAAGGAAGAGAAAAAAAAAGAAGTCTTTTTTCTTTTTTGGTTTAATGTCAGGATTGTGGAAGTGATATTGGGTTTTCATTGAATCTAGAGAGGAATGAGGTTTCTCTACTGCAAGGTCAGGGGTTTTGCTTCATCTCTTGATGTTTATATGCAAGGGAAGAGCATTTTCTGCGAAAAGTGAGAATGGGTTAGGAGGGAGAACGATTTTTTCGTGGTTTTATGTGACTAGGTTTTCTTGGGTTTTGGCTTTCCTTGGTGAAAAGCAATTTTTTTTACTGAAAGAGGAATCAGACCCAGTTGGCAGAAACACATTTCAATGCCTTCTTGCATGTGGGCAGTAAACAAACAACTAACCAGCAACAATCAATGGAAGAAGAAGATTTAGAAAAACAGAGAGCAGTTGCAGCAGATTTAGAAAAAAAAATGGGGAAAAACAATGGAAGAAGAAGAATAAACTGTGTACCTGGCACCGGAGAAAGCGTGGGTAGGGCCTGGGCTCCGACTGGGCGTGGCACCGGCGACTGGTGAGTGGCGATCTGTTGGCAAGTGTGGTGATGGCTACGCTGGACCTTGAGCACAGCGAGAGAGAGAGAGAGAGAGAGAGAGAGAGAGAGAGAGAGAGAGAGAGAGAGAGAGAGACAGAGCAGATCGAGAGCGAGAGAGAGAGAGATAATGCGCAGATTGATACGATGGTTTTTGCGACCCCGAGCTATGGTGACAGTTTAGGAGTCACTGCTCAAAGAGTGAAAACAATTGATGGATAATCTCTAAGGGAGATTGCACCTTGCGTTTGCAGAGAAAAGGAAAAATCTTCATGTTATTCATAAGCTTTCTTAACATATATATAGAAATACCAACAGGCCAATGGCACTGTTACAACGTCTAAAAAAAATAACAAATCACCCTAAAATGAAGCCCACCCGGTCATGCCTTATCCACAAGCACTTAGGCCACTAATCTAATCAGCACCTAGTCAGCATCATGCAAAGCTATGCAATTAGATGTAAAAGAGCTGTATCAATTCCCCCCTCTTAAACGTTCCTTGTCCTCAAGGATAAATTGAGGAAATCGGCCTTCAAGATCACGATATTTCTCCCATGTTGCATCTGAGTTTGGAGCTCCACGCCAACTAACCAGAACTTCAACACTGATTGCAGATCCTCGTTTTACTATTCTTCTAGCTAGAATTGCAGAAGGATAAGGGTTCAAAGACCCATCTGAATGAAGAGGTGGTAGAGAGGGCTGCGGAATTACATCTTGGCCAATCTTTTTCTTCAGTTTGGACACATGGAAAACTGGATGAAGTTTGCTTTCTGCGGGGAGGTTAAGGCGATAAGCAACTGTGCCTATTTTTTCCAACACTTGAAATGGGCCAAAGTAACGAGCAACCAACTTTTGGGATCGTCTTGCAGAGATTGTGCTTTGTCTATATGGTTGAAGACGAAGGTAGACCCAGTCTCCAACAGCAAACTCCCGTTCAGTTCTGTGTTTATCAGCATTTTGTTTCATTCGAGCTTGCGCTTTTTTGAGATTATCTTTCAACAGAATCAAGGCTTTTTCACGATCACGGAGCTCATCATCCACCGCTGCAATACAGGTTGTACCCGAAACATATGAAAGGAGAGTAGGTGGAGCCACCCCATAGACTGCTTGATATGGAGTAACTTTAGTTGCCGAGTGGAAGGTAGTATTGTACCACCATTCTGCTAATGGAATCCACCGTACCCAGGATTTTGGGTGATCACCGATGTAACACCGTAGATAATTCTCCAAGCACCTGTTAACTACTTCAGTTTGCCCATCAGATTGCGGGTGATAGGAGGATGTCATTTGTAATTGAGTGCCCTGCAGTTTAAAAATTTCTCTCCAAAAGGTGCTTGTGAACAGTGGGTCCCGATCTGAAACAATTGTAGCTGGCATTCCATGCAACTTAAAGATATTATCAAAAAATAGCTTGGCTACAGATTGTGCAGTGTAGGGATGTGAAAGAGGCAAAAAATGGGCATACTTGCTAAGGCGGTCCACAACCACAAAAATCACCGATTTGTTAGAGGAAATGGGAAGGCCATCAATGAAATCAATGGATATGTGGCGCCACACTTCATCTGGGATGGGTAAAGGATGTAGTAAACCAGGCAATGGCACATTCTCATTTTTTATCCTCTGGCATATATCACATTCTTGGACCCACCTTTTGACATCCCTTCTCCAACCAGGCCAATAAAAAGAATTGGACACCCGCCTGGAAGTTTTATGGAACTCAGAATGTCCTGCAGTAGGGGAACAATGTAGTTCATTGAAAATTGTCTTCTTCAAGGAAGAGTTGTTGGGTCCCACCATCATTCTATTTTTATGCCAAAAAATTCCATCCTTTGCAACATACTTGTTTGAATCAAGTAGTCCTTTTGCTAGGCGATCACGTAGATTCTGAAAATATGGATCCTGCTGAATTGATTCTCGGATTTTATCAACCCAGGATGGTACAATTGTGGAGATTGCAGCAATTTCAGCTTCATGATTGACACGAGATAAAGCATCTGCAGCAGAATTTTCTTGTCCCTTTTTATACTCTATAGTATAATCATAGCCCATGAGCTTAGATAACCACTTTTGCTGTAATGGAGTCCCAATCTTTTGCTCGAACAAGAACTTTAAACTTCTATGATCGGTTTTAATCACAAAACTCCTGCCCAATAGATATGGACGCCATTTTCCAACGGCCATGATTAAAGCTAAGAGTTCTTTTTCATATGTAGATAATGTCAAATTCCGACCAGGTAGAGCCTTACTAAGATAAGCAATTGGGCGGCCAAATTGCATGAGGACTGCCCCCACCCCTGTCCCACAGACATCACACTCAATAACAAATGGTTGCGAGAAATCGGGCAGAGCCAGGACTGGGGCCTGTATCATAGCATTTTGGAGTGTGTGAAATGCCTTGTTAGCTTCCTCATTCCATCCCCAGGCTTTTTTTTTTAGCAAGGCTGTAAGGGGACCCGCAATTTTTCCATAATCCTTTATGAATTTTCTATAATACCCAGTTAAGCCCAAAAAACCTCTAAGGGATTTGATTGAAGTAGGAGTGGGCCAGCTAAGTACCCCCTGGATTTTGTCTTGATCAACGGACACCCCATTCTTAGATATCACATGGCCAAGATATTGCACCTCACTGACACCAAATATGCATTTTTGCCTTTTGGCAAACAGTTTATGGTGACGTAAAGCTTCCAGGACGATCTTCAAGTGATGCATGTGGTCCAAAAGATTTTTTGAATATACTAGGATATCATCAAAAAACACCAATACAAATTTCCGCAGGTGAGGTTTGAACACAGTATTCATGAGGGCCTGAAAAGTTGATGGAGCATTTGTTAGCCCAAAGGGCATAACCAAAAACTCATAATGGCCTTCATGGGTCCGGAAAGCTGTTTTATGCACATCATCCATCTTCACCCTGATTTGATGGTATCCTGACCTCAAATCCAATTTTGAGAAAATGGTAGATCCATTTAATTCATCGAGTAACTCGTCCACAACTGGAATGGGGAATTTATCCTTCACCGTGACCTTGTTCAATGCACGGTAATCTATACACATTCGCCATGTCCCATCTTTCTTTTTCACCAAGAGCACGGGTGAGGAGAAAGGCGATGTTGTGGGCCTTATAATCCCATCCTTTAACATCTCTGAAATGATTTTTTCTATTTCTGATTTTTGAAAGAAAGGATACCTGTATGGCTTCACATTGACTGGTTGAGTCCCTTCAATGAGTGGTATTGCATGATCATGGGTTCTGTTTGGTGGTAGGCCCTGCGGTTCCAAGAAAATATCATCAAAGTCCTCAAGAAGAAGCTGCATTTGTGGGTCCAGCAGTGGTGTAATAGGAGCACCCATGCTTAGCAGTTGGATTGCAAAAGCTTGTGCAGAATTGGGTAGCTGTTTGGCCAGCTTGTTAGGATCGACCAGCTTGGAATTAGAGGCTGGAATTCCTTTCAATTGATACTCTTTCCCCTTCTGTTTAAAGGACATAGACAAGGCAGCAAAATCCCACACAACTGGGCCCAAAGTTCTTAACCAATGGGCGCCTAACACAGCATCAACTCCTCCCAAAGAAAGAAGATAGAAGTCAGCCTGGATAGGGACACCCTGCGAGTGGATAACAACTCCCTTGGAAATCCCATTCCCTTTTAGACGATCCCCACTAGCAACCATAACTTCAAATTCTAAATCAGATTGGGTTGGAACATCTGCCTTGCGAATGATAAGTGGATCGATGAAATTATGTGTGGACCCACTATCAATCAAGACTGTCAAGGGGCACTGTTTTAATGTACCTGTGATGCGCATGGTTTGAGGGGCCCTTGTTCCAGCTATGGCGTGGAAAGAGATCTGGGGCGGTGATGCTTCGTCCACTTCATCAATTGGCGCCAATCCTTCGTCCACTCCATCAGTTGGCGCCGAGCAGTCAATAGTATCCAAGGAAAGATTTTCCTCTTGTACATCTCTTGAACTCGTGCTTCCTTGCAATAACCCCTCCACCCAAAACAGCTTTTGTGATTTACATCTGTGAGTGGGGGTGTATTTCTCATCACAATGGAAGCATAGGCCTTTCAATCTTCTTTCCCGTGCCTCTGCCGCCGTAAGTTTTTTTTATAACCGGAACGGAAGGCTTGAGTTCAGTTGGATTGGATACCATTATTGGCCGCCCTCCTTCGGTCCGAAACATTCTCCGCCGCAGGTTAGCCTCCTCCTCTTGTAACCGCGCCAAACTGAACACATCTGGGAGATTTGTGGGTTCTAATTTTTGTACCCCAATCCTTATGTCATCTCGTAAGCCACTTAGGTATAGACTAACGAGATAGGATTCAGAGAGTCCCTTGACTCTATTGGACAGTCGCTGAAACTCACGCTGGTACTCAAGTACCGTAGAATTCTGTCGAAGTTTGGATAGCCTGCCAGCGAAATCTTCGCTTTTTGATGGCCCGAACCGAGCATCCATGGCAAGCACGAACTGCTCCCATGTTGCTCCTGGCACGTAATCATTGTACCACTGAAACCATTCGATAGCTTCACCTTCCATGTTTAGGGCAGCGATTGTCAACCACTGCTGCTCAGGTACTTGATGATAATTGAAATATTGTTTTGCTTTGAATAGCCAGCTATTCGGATTTGTCCCGTCAAAACGAGGAAACTCCAGTTTCATGGTTCTTGTTTGTATGCTGCCATTAGTGCCAAATGAACCGGCTTGGGAGTTCCGAGTTTTGCTTGAGGATGAATCAGAATTTTTGGAGCTTTCCTTCAAGTCCTCCAGCCGTTGTAGTATTTCAGCCAAAAGAGTACCATGCTGCTCGGTAGTGCCTTTGAGTGTTTCTTGTGACAACTGAAGGTTACGCATCTTCTCCTCCATCTGTGATGTTCGTGTACCTTCTGCCATGTCAGGATCAGTGGGCTCTGATACCAAATTGATACGATGGTTTTTGCGACCCCGAGCTATGGTGACAGTTTAGGAGTCACTGCTCAAAGAGTGAAAACAATTGATGGATAATCTCTACGGGAGATTGCACCTTGCGTTTGCAGAGAAAAGGAAAAATCTTCATGTTATTCATAAGCTTTCTTAACATATATATAGAAATACCAACAGGCCAATGGCACTGTTACAACGTCTAAAAAAAATAACAAATCACCCTAAAATGAAGCCCACGTACTCCAAGCAGTTTCAACAGAAACCCACGTGGGACACCTTATTTCATTGAGACCCGGTCATGCCTTATCCACAAGCACTTAGGCCACTAATCTAATTAGCACCTAGTCAGCATCATGCAAAGCTATGCAATTAGATGTAAAAGAGCTGTATCACAGATCGAGAGAGAGAGAGAGAGAGCGAGAGAGAGAGAGAGAGACAGAGCAGTGAGACAGAGCAGAGCGAGAGAGAGCAGTGAGAGAGACAGACCAGAGAGATCGAGTGAGGGAGTGAGAGATCGCAGAGATAAAATGGAGCAGATCGCAGAGACCAGAGAGAAAAAGAGGCGTCCGGCGGCGCGAGGAGGAAGATGAAGGCTCTGCGGGCGTCGGGGGGCTGCTGCGCGCGCTTGGCAGTGCTGCTGTGGTCGTGGGCGTCTGGAGAGGGAAATGGGGGAGGGAAACGGCCGATTCTGGTGGGGGAGTGAAAATGAGGTCAACTCCTTTTTTTTATTTCGTCAGTGTTTGGGTTGTTATAGAGAATGAGGATCCCCTTTTTGGACCAAACAGGGGCTGCCACATGGGGGGATACATCCCATCAGCCCATCTCATCTCCCCTTAAGAAAAAAAAAAAAAAATTTCCCCAAGTGGTATCCCCTGGTTGGATCCTCTTCCCTCTACAAATTATTTAATTTTTCCTAACCTTTATTAAAGTTTAATATAAAACGTTGGTAATAAATTTTCTTACGATAATTTTCGTCTATAAAAAAATTCTCGTCAGTAAAGGTCTATATTTTTAGTTTTCCTAAAAATAAAATTAAACTTTACCAACGTTTTATAAAAAAACGTCGCTAAAAATTCATTTTACCGACTTCATAGAATTCGTTGATAGTAGTCTTTGGTATTTATTTTCCCTAAAATTGAAGTTAATAATAAAATTGAATTTTGTCGATGATTTTCAAGGAAACGTTGCTAAAAGTCAATTTTACTGACGTTTTATAATTCGTCGATATTAATATCTGATTTTTACTTTTCCTAACAATGAAGTTAAATCGAAAGTTGAACTATGCCGACGTTTTTTAGTAAAAAAGAGAGAGAGAAATAGCAGAGAGAGACAGAGAGAGTGAGGGAAAATAGGGCTTTTGGAGGCGGGAGAGGGAATAAAAAAGAGGGATTTTTTACCGACGTTTATTTTTCGTCGCAAAAAAATATTTTATTTTTATTATTTAAAAACAAGTAAAAATGTTATTTTACAGATGAATTAAAAAACGTAGGTAATAATTTGATCGAGTAAGGCGTACATGAAGGTAGGGTGTTTGGTGATGTCTTCGTAGATTTTTTTTATTTTTTCAATTTTTATGATGTGGGTATCTTTAGGTTTTTGACCCATTAGGACTAATCCCTTGGGTGATAACTCGTTAAACCTAAACAAATGCACACCGGAAAATTTGGTGTTTGTTTCAAACACAAGACATAGGGAGCAAACCCATGCCTTATGCTCACTTGGCCAGCACCTAAGTGAGTAATGTATACATAGAATGAAATAGCACATTGATAGTATAAAATACAAAATACTAATTTTATGAATATTCAAGTTTTCAAATTTTACAACATACAGACAAAGATAAGCATGGTTGAATTATTCTCACTCCATTTGGTGGGGCATGACAATTTATGAATGAAGGAAAATATCTCATAGAATGCACAAATCCTTTAAATTTCCCGGAGTTTCCTAAAGATATCATGGTTTTTTAAACCATTATAAAGCTTACTTTATTATTTATGTATCTCACTTTAGCAAATTTCAAAATTAGAAATAACAACGTTAACGTTGGCCTCTCCTCATCAACACATTACATGTATGTCCTGAAAGAGTTTCTACCACTAAGGGTTTTGGAAAATGGGGAAAAGGGTTCTTCTTTCTCTTTTGGAAAAGGGTTTTGGAAAAGGGGGAAAAGGGTTTTGGAAAAGAGAGACCAGGATAGATAGAAGGACAAAGGGAGCTAGAAATGGGTTTTGGAAAAGGAGAGTTGGATTTTGGGCGGGGGGATGGGGGAGATGGACGTTATGACCTGAGGGGCCCATTTTAGTCATTTTAAAGGCTTTTCCAAAGCAATACTTGTGAGAGAGGAATAGGCTCAAGTGTGAATGAAATTGGAGCCACCGCAAATGAAATCGGCGCCTTATTTTGTTGATCACAATATTTTTGTCTTCCATAACTTATCCTTATTAGTGACGGATTACATTCGTCGCAAAAACAAATTATATTTTGTGACAAAAATGTTCGTCTTCAATAAGTTAAAATAATTCACGCCAGCACAAATGAAATTGGTCCCTTATTTTAATGACCAAATATTTTCGTCTTCCATAACTTATCTTAATTAGTGACGAATTATGTTCGTCTCAAAAACAAATTATATTTTGTGACAAAGTTGTTCATCTCCAATAAGCTAAAATAATTTGCGTCAAACCAAATGAAATTGGCGCCTTATTTTGGTGACGAAATATGTTCGTCTTACATAACTTATCCTCATTAGTGACAAATTAAGTTCGTCGCAAAAAAAAAAAAGATTTTGTGACGACACCAATGAGTTAAAATAATTCGCGCCAAAATGGCACCTTATTTTGGGGACGAAATATATTCGTCTTTTATAACTTATCCTTATTGGTGACAAATTACATTCGTCGCAAAAAAAATTTATATTTTGTGACAACAATGTTTGTCTCTAATGAGCTAAAATAATTGGCGCCAAGTTGGCGCCTTATTTTTGGAGATGAAAAATTTTTTTCGTCTCCTATACTTTTGACAAAAATGAAAACAAATGATAAAATTTATATTTCGTCCTCTTTGGGTGTTCTTTTAAGACAAAACAAAATTTTGTCATCAGATTTCGTCAAAACAGCCTAGATTTCTTGTAGTTAGGGAAAAGGGTTCTTCTTTCTCTTCTGGAAAAGGGTTTTGGAAAAGGGGGAAAAGGGTTTTGGAAAAGAGAGACCAGGATAGATAGAAGGACAAAGGGAGCTAGAAATGGGTTTTGGAAAAGGAGAGTTGGATTTTGGGCGGGGGGATGGGGGAGATGGACGTTATGACCTGAGGGGCCCATTTTAGTCATTTTAAAGGCTTTTCCAAAGCAATACTTGTGAGAGAGGAATAGGCTCAAGTGTGAATGAAATTGGAGCCACCGCAAATGAAATCGGTGCCTTATTTTGTTGATCACAATATTTTTGTCTTCCATAACTTATCCTTATTAGTGACGGATTACATTCGTCGCAAAAACAAATTATATTTTGTGACAAAAATGTTCGTCTTCAATAAGTTAAAATAATTCACGCCAGCACAAATGAAATTGGTCCCTTATTTTAATGACCAAATATTTTCGTCTTCCATAACTTATCTTAATTAATGACGAATTATGTTCGTCTCAAAAACAAATTATATTTTGCGACAAAATTGTTCATCTCTAATAAGCTAAAATAATTTGCGCCAAACCAAATGAAATTGGCGCCTTATTTTGGTGACGAAATATGTTCGTCTTACATAACTTATCCTCATTAGTGACAAATTAAGTTCGTCGCAAAAAAAATTAGATTTTGTGACGACAATGTTCGTCTCCAATGAGTTAAAATAATTCGCGCCAAAATGGCACCTTATTTTGGTGACGAAATATATTCGTCTTTTATAACTTATCCTTATTGGTGACAAATTACATTCGTCGCAAAAAAAAATTTATATTTTGTGACAACAATTTTTGTCTCTAATGAGCTAAAATAATTGGCGCCAAGTTGGCGCCTTATTTTTGGAGACGAAATTTTTTTTTCGTCTCCTATACTTTTGACAAAAATGAAAACAAACGATAAAATTTATATTTCGTCCTCTTTGGGTGTTCTTTTAAGACAAAAAAAAATTTCGTCATCAGATTTCGTCAAAACAGCCTAGATTTCTTGTAGTGTATCTAGTAACCAGACAAGTAAAAGCCCTCCATGGGGAACGACCATTCTGAAGATGGCACGAGGCTAATACTTTCCTTACAATGGACCTATGGTGGAAAACCAAGGGGATTTCTAAATATAAATGCCCCGCTCTCACACAATATTTTACAATTGAGGATTTCCTTATAGGTATATGGGCCCACAAATATAGACATCAAATCATCTCATGATATGACCAATGATTGGTTCCAAGTCAAGTTATTTTAAGGAAAGTCCAGTTTCTAATATCAGTGTTACCAATGAATCCATCTCATGGGCCCACCAACTCTAATTAGAACTCTTTCCAAAAATTAATTTGATTTGATCATTTTTTGGAAATTACTATGTTTGGATCAGATTTGGAAAGTTTCTAAAACAAGCATTCATCCATAAATAGAAAGTGCTAAGATTAGAAACCAATCCTCTCCTCCACAAGGCCCAAGCGGAATGGACTTCCTGGACTTGTAGACTTTCTAAAACTTTGGGATTCCTTAAACTCTTTGGGCATCTCCAAAATGCCTTTTGGTAATCTTCAAACTCTTTGTTTATGAGTCCAACTTCACTTTCCTTTTTTGTCTTGGACATCTCTAGAATTTACAAATTTATAAAAAATTACATAAATTCCTATGCTTTAATAATGAGACTTACATGGTAATCTAAACATGGAAATAAAAAGGGTTATAGGGAAATTCACCATGCCTTGCCCTTTCACGGGAAACCAAGGAAACCATGATGCCCTTTACACTTAACCTCAAATAAACCAATAATCATAAAAAGGAAGTAAAAGTCTTGTGGGCCACATGGAGAGGACATGAACCTGCATGGTTAGTATCAAGAACATAGCAGAAACTAGGTCTGAAAGGATACCATTCATCATCTCATGAAGAAAATCCCGGACTATCAAAAGAAAAATTTTGCACATTGTTCACTCGAGCGGATTGGGATTTGTTCGAGCGGACTATTCCAGAACTTGGTCCGCTCGAGCGGATGAAGGTCCGCTCGAGCGACCTGCTCGAAAACCTGCAGAAAAATCATTTTTCTTGTCCGAACCAGCCCCTTCTATTGCATTCATACTAGATACAAAAAGCACACAATCATCAAATCTGATCCTTATAAAGCCCTCGGTCTATCCTCTTTGCATCTCATGCAAAGATTAGATCTAGATCAATGATCTAACATGATTAGAGATGATGTATGACTCTAATACCAATTGTTGAAAGTAGATGGGCCTCGTGGATAGGTTTTCAAAACTTCTTGACCCACTTGACTCAGGGATCAAGTAACCATAAGGCCATAAACCATATCCAGGATGCAATCCCTCCATCTTTTCAATCATGTACAACAATAAAACCTATCTAAAAGATAGAAATCAGCAATACCATGCAACCAAAATAATCCACAACAAATAGAGAAGCGGATTATACCTTTGGAGCCCGGTAGTGCTCTAATGAAGAAGCAGACAATCAGCTAGAACGAGAACTCTTCTTGAAGCAAATTAAGATCTCAAAGACCTTGTTGTCTTCCACGCTATGACCCACTATCAGATCTCTTTTCTCAAGAAGATTGGTGGAAACTCCAAGAGAAAACCTAACTAGAAACTCCAAGGAACTAGAAGAGAGAGAGGAGTTGTGCAACACTTGCACAAAGGGGCTGGACTTGTTCTCCTTGTTATGGACGTCCAAGGGGTTGTATTTCCTCCTTTTTATAGCACAAAGCAACCCCTATTACTAATTAAAATAGAAGTCCAACTCCCATTAAGAATTAGTAACTCTCTCATTTCTAATTACTATAGAAGTCTCACTTCTACAACAACTAGTAACTCACTATTACTACTATTAGAAGTCCTACTTCAAATAGAAATAGTAAGTTTCTAATTTCTTTCTTTTAGAGTTCAAGTAGGATTAGTATATTTCTAATAACTTGGGCTAGAGTGGGGACCACTAGAGATTCCATAGAAAGCTAGCTCCAACTGGGACACCGCAATCCCACATCTCATGTGAAATCTGAGCCCACATTTATTTGTAAATAACATCACTATATAAATGCAATTGCACTCAAGTCTTAGGAATAAATTACAAAGAAGACCCTAAACTTCCTGATAACCACAAGTACGCCCCTCTATCAATATTCATTGATCAATTGGAATAAATCTGTCTCATCCAATCTTAGATCCACATCTTATTATCCTTGAGCCCCAATTAATCACAATGATCATTAGTACCATCCAATTAACTCTTAATCGAGATGGGTGCGCACTTACTAATGACAAATCCATTAATTGGCACAAGGGGGTAATATAGATAAATTTCATCTTGACCATTAGATGTTCCCACAGTCCTACTACCACATACCCAAGACACCGAGTTGTTGACCTACAATTGGCCTCACTCATTGGTGACTCAAAGCAAATGAATAGATAGAAACTTTAGTTCATCAATGTCTCAGGATTGAGAGCCTATTGCTAGGGAATTATGAGAGCAAACCTTAAAATCGAGACAGTATTCTATAAGGTCCTTCTCATGGTCCTTCAATACATCCATTGTACCAGCACCATGATCTAGAATCTTACATTCTGATGATCGAGACAAATCACACTATCTCATAGTGATCAAAGTGCTCCAATCTTATCAGATGAGATGCCCAGTCTCATCACTGGTTGTGAACACATATAAATATAAGATCTGTGACATGTCTCCCATATGTGGATCTCATTCATAGACATATATTATATCTAATATACTAATGGGACCCGGATCATCTCATGAACCATCATGTCATATGTAATGGTCATGTGCATTAAATAATAAAACACCATTCATCTCATGAAAGAAAAGCATGATTTTATTGATAAATAAAGAAATTAATCAATTTATTACATCATCTGATGGATTGAGACCACACAATATAACACATCCATTTTCAAGTTTCCTTGGGCTCACCTCAGTGAGCACATATTTGAACTCTTCAGCAGTTAGCACAATATCCAGAGAGTTTGTGTTCTTTGAGAATTACAGCAAGTGGATTGAAAGCACCCATCTTAATATATGAGATTTACATAATTAGCAAATCATAATGGGAAAAATAAATCTTTGGATTCAAATAAAAGGAAAATGGCTCCCTCCACCAATTTATAAAAGAATATGATAGCAATCTAAAACACCAATGCATAGTATGCCTTGATGTGAGGACAGGTACTATACTTATTTGTTCAGATAGGACATAACCTTTTAGTTCTACTATCAAGGCAACAAACCATACCAAGTAAAACCAAATAGCTACCATAACTTTGGTCGTATAAATAATAGAAGTGGCTCAGATGGAGAGCATACTGTTATTTATAGGTAAGTGTATACCATCATTAAATTCAAGGTCCATTATTTTGTATTCGGTCCCATCAGATGGAGAAGAGACCTATACTAATAATTACCCTAAATCATCCATATGGGAGTTTGTACTGGAGATTCCATAATTAATTCATCCGATTAGGAGGAAGACCCCAAGGTCAACACATAAATCAATTACATCTCCTACAAACCAATGATGGAGATCGTGGGAACTTGAGAAGTTCCCTCTCCCACTTAGATATTTAACAATGAGGGCTCTTATAAAATAGTTTAATTAAGACCAATTTAAAATCTAGTAGTAATAGGCAACCATGTCTTTACTACTATACCATTCTAAACATAATTAAACAAGATTAATATCATATTTAGCAAGCAATGATAATAATAGACATCCTTGCACAAAAAGGATTGACAACCAGCATAAGAAGCCTAGCTATCATGGTCAAGTAGAGTCATTTTGTCTTCATGATTGCCACTTCTTTAAACATGCGCTTCGCAAAGGGGGTCCGAGGGTGTCCCACGGCAGGGGTCGAGCAGAGTTCTTCCTTCGACATTGAATTTCTTCCTTCAGAACATGTGCCCCTTCTTGAGAAATTACATTGAGTCCTAAGCCTCCTTACGAACGGAGTTCACATGCTATCTCAATAAAATTACGTCTCCAAGAAAAAAAATACATTGAGTCCTAAGCCTATTGATGAACGGAGTTCACCTGCCATCTCAATATAATTACATCACTATAAAAAATTACATTGAGTCCTAGGCCTCCTGATGAACGGAGTTCACATGCTATCTCAATACAATTACATCACCATAAAAATTATAAAATACGTGAAACAGTAACCATGAATTTAATTCATGGGATCCATTCACATAACATACACACATGGTGACCATGATAGCCAAATCAGTTACTCAGTTGCTGCAAAACAAATGTTAGATATTTCGCTGCAAAATAGGGGTTACTTACAGCAACAGCAGACCATGTTTTCTTACAGCAACCTATAAATTTACTATGTTTTCTTCAATCCATACGCAGTATCAAGATCATCTCTAATACCAATTGTTAGAAACGAGTAGAAACCAAGATCTCTAGATATTGTGTACAGATCACTGCGGAAATAACTTTGAACTAATATGATTATATCATACCTGCAAGATCTCTTTGATTTTATCTCTGTCTTACAGCAACCCGAAAACCTCAAGATCTTCTACTGTATTCTTATATGCTTGAACTCGCACCAGGGAGTGAGACTCCTCTACAAATTCTCCTCTGCTCCCCAAAACCGAGATCTCTCTCTTACTTTTCTTGTTGTTAACTTAGAGAGCTATAGCGCATATTTATAGGCTACAATAAGGACCTTAAGAAGGAAATAAGGATAGGCTTCTTATGGAAACAAGAAACCCTAATTCGACCCATTTTAGATTCCAGTTCCATAAATGCTAATCAATCTCCCCACGTTAAGATTTCAGATATCCATCGATTAAATAATTACTGGCATGTATATTTAATCGATACCTTTATAATTCCTTGAGACCTTACACTTAACTTATTTAATATGTCGGACACAAAGTCCACCTGCAAGGTTTGACATAATCAAAACTTAAAATCTTCATCAAGGGGATATCATCAATCCCTATTACGGGACGTGGATTCCGTCAATAAACTAATATCCACCATACACATAGTGTAGTCATCCAATTCACTGAGATTATTGACCCATAAAAGATCTCACTCCTTCATAAATCAAAATGCCATACACTAAATGTATGTGTCTATTATTTATGTCGGGATTTACAGTACAAGAACTCATAATAACCATTTGGGTGTTCATCATCTTATATAGTTAGTATAAAGATAATAAACCAGAAAACACAGTCATGTTCAATAAACACAAAGTGTACTAGCATAATGAGTCGAAACTATACCGTTTCACGCAGCCAAGACAAGCCTGCTGAAACATCATGTTACAATCATGCCGATAGTGTGTCCAAATCCATCTAGATTGTGAACAACAACTTATATTCTATAAGAACCGACAAATAAGTCTTCCGTGTATAAGTAAAACTCTACACACCAACTTGTCTACTTTATAGAATAAAAGACACTCACATGCATAATAATGCAACCATTTGCCCATACAAAATCCTAGTTAGATGAGAAGACAAAATATACTAAAAATGAATCAATCAAAGAGAATTACATAAAGTATGTTTTTAGTATAAATTTCCAAAAGTAACAACTTTGACAAAGCTTTATCATGCGTATTTGACTTGAGATCCGGTTATAATCAGCTGAGGGTTAGAGAATTAGATGTACTAAAAACAGCTTTCCAGACATGATACAACAACTATGAGTTCCTTGTGATGCCATTTGGATTGACAAATGCACCGGCAGTGTTCATGGCGTTGATGAACAAGATATTTGCACAGTACTTGGATCAGTTTGTGGTAATATTTATTGATGACATTCTGGTATACTCCAAGACCAAAGAAGAGCATGAAGAGCACTTGAGGATAGCACTGCAACTTCTGAGAGAGAATCAGTTGTATGCAAAGCTCAATAAGTGTGAATTCTGGCTAGAGCAAGTAGGATTTTTGGGACACATCATTTCCAAAGAAGGATTGTCAGTAGATCCGTCCAAGATTGAGGCAGTAGTGAAGTGGGAAAGACCAAAGAATGTAACAGAAATCATAAGTTTTCTGTGATTGGCAGGCTACTACGGGAGGTTTGTGCAGGGATTTTCGTTGATTGCGTCGCCATTGACGAAGTTGACAAGGAAGAGTGTGTCGTATGTGTGGATAGATCAGTGTGAAGCTAGTTTCCAAGAGCTGAAAATGAGATTGACTATAGCACCACTCCTTACTTTACCATCCGGAAGCTGCGATTTTACCATTTTTACCGATGCTTCGAATGTTAGACTTGGTTCCGTGTTGATGCAAGAAGGAAAAGTTGTTGCATATGGATCCCGTCAGTTGAAAGATCACGAGAAGAACTATGCCACCCATGATCTTGAGTTAGCAACGGTGGTCTTCGCATTGAAAATGTGGAGACAATACCTCTATGGAGAGAAGTTCGAAGTCCACTCCGATCACCGCATCTTGCAGTATTTGTTTTCTCAGAAGGAATTGAACATGAGGTAGAGAAGATGGATGGAATATATCAAGGACTATGATTTTCCAATCAAGTATCACAAGGGGAAAGCAAACGTAGTCATTGATGCCTTGAGCATAAAATCAGTAGGCCTGGCAAATTTAAGTAGCACTTGTATTTTTGAACAATTTGAAGAGTTGAATATAGACCTACAGCCAGTAAGGAAGGGTGTATTGTTAGCTAACATGTCAGTGTCAGAGCCTTCCTTCATTCAGAAGATCAAAGAAAGTTAATTACAAGATCCAGAGTTGGCTAAGATTTCAGATTATATAGCAGAGCGTCCTGACCTCTGTATTATTGATCGAGTTTTGTACTACCGTGACCGTCTATGCGTGCCCAACATTGAAGATTTGAGGAATGACATCATGACAGAGGCTCACAGTACGAAGTACCCTATGCATCCAGGCAGTACGAAGATGTATCAGAATTTGAAGGGCATAACCCGATTAGAGAATAAACCGGATCCGGGGAGTTAAATTTAGGACTAATTAAAAAAATTTGTCCTTTAGGCCCAAGGATCGTAAGTCCGCTGTGAGGATATAATATTTCAAGCCTCAATTATAATAAGAATTGCGAAATTCATACAATTCTAGGCATTTGGAATATCAACAATGGACAATGACTTCAATTAATAAATTAAAGTTGCATTAAAGAATAAATAAAACTAAACGAAGGAGTTAATTAATTACAATGGCCATCCCACTAATCAAGGCCATTTAAAACAATAGTGATGTCAATAATGTGAAAGTTTCAATAAGAGGTAATAAAGAATGAAAGAATCTAAAGAAGTTCCAGTGAATCTTTCTCGTCCCAGGTATGATGACACTACTCTACGTCATCTGCACGCCACTCTCATTCATCCTCAGTCGGTTGGAGATCCTTTGGGATCTCCTCACCTCCCTGCTCCTCATAGTAGTAGTAGTCACTTGGGGTGTCTGCACACCAAGGAACAGAGTCAACGACATGTTGAGCAATAGATAAGCAAAGTATAAATGTCATGGCATGCAGCAAATATAGAATAAAGACAAGTGTAATATCCTGTGAATACAAGGAAAGCGAAACTAGGTATAAAGCATGAATAATAATTATGTGAGACAATGACAGGAAATCCTAACATCATCTAGTAATAACCACTATCCAAACAATGCAATGCAAGAAACAAGAGGGAGACTCCAAGGATGTCCAAGCCACCTCCCGGCGTACCAGTAACAATCCAGACCAGACTACTGATGCCAAAGTCTGGCTCCAGTGGGATCCTAGCTCTCGATCTTGGGAATAGCAGTACGGTCCTAGCCCGCTCTCAGCTATTCAACGCCATGGATGACGTCCAACGCCGACTGCCCACCCCGATATCCGTGTACCTGGCCCATCAAATAAAACCCCAAACTACAGATGGCAATGACATGCAAATAATAATTGTTAGGAATTTTGTGCATTGCGATTTGATGGATGCATTATCATTCTTGTTAGGTTCTTGTTTGTTGCAATTTTGATGGATGCACATTCACTTTCACTATCAAATGATCACACACTCATGCTATTAGTTTTTTACTTTGGATTCTAGAATTCTATCTTGCATGTGCATATGGTTTTGAAATGAATTTCTCATGCATGTTTTTAGAATTCAAAGTCGCTTTTGAAAACCTAATTCTTTGTACATGATTTTGGAAAATCAAATTGAGAATTTAGGTTTGTGCCTTGCATACATCTTTCATTTTTAGAATCATTTTAGTATGCATGAAGCACACTGGCCTTGAGTTCCAAGTTACATCTTTGGACTATTAAAAAATCAGCAGGAACTCTTCGCAAGCCAGTTTGGTCGGTCGACCCACCCCTGTGCCCGGTCGACCAGCCTAACTGGCCTGCTGGAAAACAGCCAGTGTACCCGGTCGACCGAGCCAGGCCCAGGTTCACCGGGCAACTAGCCGTTGGGCGAATAGCCGTTGGGCCAGGTCGACCTGGGGGTCATGGGGTAGACCGGGCCAACTAGCCGTTGGACTGTTTTTTGCTATAAAGTCCATTCTTTTCCCCACTTTTGAAAGGCTTGTTGAATGAATGTTTCAACAAAGTAAATGAATGAATGTTTCAACCAAGTAAATGAATCATGCTGTAAAAGAAATCAAAGATTTAGTCTAAGCATGATTAATGAAGATTTTAAAACAAACTTGGTTTGAAATCAAAGTGAAGAATCCAATCCAACTTAGATCAAAGATTAAAATAAGAATGGATTCAACACATCATAGTTATAATGCTAAAATCCATTTACCAATAATTTAAACAAAGCATATAACATATGATTAAGAAATGTAAAGCTTACTTAGAGATTTAACTTCATTAATCCAAGCTTTAGCTCTCCAAATGACCCCTTGGTCTCTTTTAGTTCATCCCCTTTGTCTTGTCTCCAAACACCTCAAGGAAGGCTTAAAAATCTCTAACTTTGGCAAATGAATGAACTTCATTTTATACCCAAAAAGTGCCCAACGGCTAGTCCCCGGTCGACCTGGACCCTTACCCGGTCGACCTGGTACACAACGGTCATAAAACTGATCGTTTGATAAGAGCCCCAATGGCTCTTTCCCGGTCAACCCGCAGTGGGCTCTGTCGACCGGGTCCCCTGCGCCGGTCGACCTACCACACTGCGGGTCGTCCCGGGCTTGGGACCAAAACTCCCTAAAATAGCATTTTTTAAAGAGATTTCTTGAGGGAACTTTTGGGCCACTGAATCAAGCTTGGAATCATATTTTTAAATCAAACTAAGAGGTTTAAAAACATGAAACATAAAAGGCCTAAAAAGATTTGAAAGATATAAAACAAAGGCTAGCTTGATGTGATAAAATTTCTTTTTAAAATGAATTGCATCCAAGTTTAAAATCAAAACATGCATAAATCAACATTTTTACAAGTCTTAAAAACAATGCATGTATAAATCAAGATTTCAAGTTTTTCTAAAACAATGCATGTGTGAAATTTCAAATAGTGCTAATATGATAATGCATCCATCAAATTGCAATAACACAAAATCCCTAACAAAATCTTTTTGTTGGTCATTGTTACATTTGCATTTTGTTTCTATATAGTCACATCTCTTAAAATGCAATGTTTCTTTGTGATCATTTGATTTTGTCTTCATGAAATTTTAGTTATATCTCATGGTTTTCAAAATCCTTTGATTGCAATATTATCATGATGGATTTGCATTTTGTTCATATAGTTATATCTCTTGTAGTGCATATCTATTGATGATCAATTGATTGTGATTACAAAAGCTTTCATAGCTAGATTTTTCATGATCAATTGATGTTGGAAAATCATTTGATGAATGTCATAATTAGATCTTTATTGTAAATCAAATGATTTGAAGCAATTTAAGTTTTCCATTGATTTTTCAAAGTTATATCTCTTGGTATGGAAAATATGTGTTCAATTTGTATGAGTGTCTATTGTCATATTTAGAATACAAATTGAAAATTTATAGTAGTACACTTCTTGTTTTTCAAAATCGCTTGCTCATAATTCTATATATAATTCATTGTTGAAATTTTAAATATTGAAGTGATTTGAAAAACTTTGGAAAATGTTCTAAGCTTTATTGGTTGTATTTATAGAAGCATTTTCCTTGAATTTATTTCCTTGTGCTTAATTATGATTATATCATTTGGAAGAAAATATTTTTTTTACAAACAATTTGCATCTTTTTGCTCATTTAGTTACATTCTTTTTATGCAAATTGATTTTGATGTCTTACGTTGCGTGGTTGGATATGGTTTCATTGATTTGCATGTTTGTGCCTAACTTGGTATATATTTTCTTTAATGCAAATTGATGATTATTTATGTGCTTTATAGTAAAATCTTTTGTTTTATTATCATTTGAGCCTATTAAGTACATAGGTGATTTAGTGTGCTAAGCTCATTTGGTATAATCATCATATCCTTTTTCCATTGCATTGTAAACTTAGTACATTTGCTAAGAGTGGAGATGTTGCATGATAGTTTAATGGATCATTTTAGATGAATTGGAATTAAACCATTGTTCTTAATAGGTATATCCATATATGTGATCCATCTTCATCTATATGCGATCCATGATGTCCCTCTAACTCCATACCTTCTTGTGCTTGCATAGTTATATTCTTCATTGATGATATGGTATGGTTAGATCTTGATTGTTGATTGATCCTCTCTATGCAAATGTCAAATCGTTTTACGTATGGTTGTGATCTTAGTTATATTTGTAAAAACCATACTAGAACTCAAATCCATCCTCTATGCCTTCTAGTCATTTCTTTTTGGATGGTTATGATGTTGATTCATGTATATTCTCTAAGTGATGTCATCCTTATACATGTTTCAACTTCATAGTAGTGATCTTGATTATATGAAACTCTTTGAAATCCATTCCTAGTATATCTATATGTTTGATGGATATCTTAGTTGTTAAATTCATATGATTTTGTCACTTTGAAAATTGCATGCATTACCAAGTTATATCCTTTTGCATTGCAATTTATCGTGTTCATCACTATGCTCATTAGTTATATCATTAAAAGTGATGAATATCTATTTATGATGCTTGATGGAATTTTGTGTTTGTCACATCCTTGCTTATTAATCATGTTGTCATATTCAATTGGTTTCATTTAATATAATTTTCGATTTATTTCATATCCAATTGATGTCATTTCTTATGAATGTGATAAACCTTGTGTACATTGGATTGAACTTCATAATCATATATTTTTGTTCCATGTCAAATTTCATTAGCATCATAATTTTCATATTTGCCACCTCTCTTGCTCATATAGGTAAATATCATGACCACCATGTTTATGTATTCATAATCTTGGTTGGTTATTAGTTGAGGTTGGCTTTATGTTTGAATTTCATTTCACTCATCTTGCACTTAATAGTCATATTTAATGATTGAATGAAATGATTTCAAAAACCTTCATAGCATATGTTTTCCATAGTTAAATTGATTGATGCTATGTTTAGTAAACTCCATTTCATCATGGATAGCTCTAATTTGGATTTTTCGTTATAGTTATATTTTTTACTCCATTTTAGAGTGATTGATTTTATAAACTTATCTTTGAATCTCAATTGGTATTCTTTGTTTTTCCAGTTGGTATCCATGATTACTTTTCTCATTGGCCTTGCTCTTTATATTGGTAATTCGATCATATTGAGCTCCATAGTTAAACGTGTCTAATCATTTCCTTGAACTTGACCCTCAATTGGTAAAACCATCTTCTTCTCGCACCAAATAGTTATATCTATGTCAAAAGTTTGACAAAAGGATAGAATGGATTGAGGGGGAGTGTAAGCCTTCATAGGAAGTATTAGTTTTGATCAAATTGACCTTTATATTGGCTTTGAACCCTTTTAGCCTACTAACCATACATGATAACTTGTTATGTATTTCATTTTCGATTTCTTTTGTTAACAAGTGCTTCTAAAAGGTATTTTTCTTATTTCATGTGTGTAGGTACCTTTGCAATTTAATGTCAAAGGGGGAGAGAACATTCAAGTTGTCTAAAGGGGAAGAGAATGTCCAAGCTTCCTAAGCGGAGATATTGTAGGATCTTCTACAGGGGGAGAGAATGCATATCTTGCCAAAGGGAGAGAGTGCAGGGACAAAGGGGGAGAACTAATAGAAGAAAGAAAGCTTGGGAGCTAAAGAAGATGCTTGGCCATAGAGAGGAAGAAGAAGAGAAAGCTTGAAGAATGATCAAGCTCCAAGCATCAAGAAGATTGAAGAAAAAGTCCAAGAGCCCAAGCTAAGAGAAGAAGCATCCAAGATATTTCAAGACTTGTCCAGCTTAGGGGGAGCTGAAGACTTAGTGTGTTAATTCAGTGTTGAGTAAGTTGCCATCAAATTGCAAAGGGGGAGATTGTTAGGAATTTTGTATATTGCAATTTGATGGATGCATTATCATTCTAGCTTCATTTGAATTTTCACACATAATTTGTTTTAGAAAAACTTGAAATCTTAATTTACACATGCATTGTTAGAAATATTGATTTATGCATGTTTTGAATTTTAACTTGGATGCATTTTCATTTGAAAAAGAAGTTTTATGAATCAAGCAAGCCTGTGAGTTTTAAATCTTTCAAATCATTTTATGCTTTTTATGTTTCATGTTTTTAAACCACTTAGTTTGATTTAAAACATGATTCCAAGCTTGATTCAGTGGCCCAACAATTCCCTCTTGAAAATACTTTGAAATATACAAGTTTAGGGGATTTTGGTCCTAGGCCTGGGTCGACCCGCAGTGTGGTCGGTCGCCCGGCCCAGGGGACCCGGTCGATTGGCCACACTACGCGGTCGACGGGGGCAAAGAGCCGTTGGCTCTTCCAACGGTCATTTTTCTGACCGTTTGAAGCCAGGTCGACCGGGCACTCGCAGAAATCCATTTTTTGGGTACAAATAGTGGTTCATTCCTTTGAAAAATTTGGGGAACAAAGAGGCCATCCTTGAGGTGTTTTGAGGCCAATCAAAGGGAAATGAGCTAAGGGATGAAAGGGGTTATTAGGAAAGCTAAAGCTTGATTCCATTGAGTTAAATCACTAAGTAAGCTTTACTTTTCTTAATCATATGTTTTCATGCTTTGCTTTATTTTTGGTAAATCTTTTGTAGCATGATAAACTATGATTTGTTGTGTCCTTAACATGTATATGTTTTTGAATTGATTTATTGTTCTGGATGCATCACCTTGATTCAATCCAAGTAGTACTTAAATTGGTATATCTAAGTAAATCATGTTAATGAAAACATCTTTGAAATTATATGTAATATGATTCCTATACTTGGTTGAATCTATGGTTGTCGTTTTTCATCATAAGAAAATTTCTTTCAAATCTATCTTATGTTTTGGATTCAACAACTTCACAAATCATATGTACTTTTGTTTTAAAGTTTCACAACTTGCCTTGCTTTGATAGGTATATCATTTTCAAGTTGAATTTATAATTACATATGATTTGTCCCCTAACTTCAATCAAATCTATTTTTATGTTTTATGCTTATAGCATACACATGTTGAGCTACATTGTTAATTTGATTGACATCCCTATGCATCACATGTTTTGTTCTTAGAATTTCACAACTTGTTTAGAATACATATGTATATCTTTTACAAGTTATTTTTAACATGTGATTAGCATTCTTTCCTCAATCATACGGGTCCGTTTGGGAAGGGAGGAGGGGAGGGGAGGGAAAATTTGAGGGGGAAGGAAAATGAAGGGGAGGGGAGGGAAATTTAATTTTCCCTCCTCTTGTTTGGGAAGTAAAAAAGTAAGGGGAAGGAAAGTGAAAAAGTATAATTTTGTTAGTTAGTGAGGTACAGAAAAAAAAACTATTTTACCCTTGCTTTTGAAAAAAATTCAAATAGAGTCTAAGGGCATTTTAGTCATTTCATCACTCCATCATCACTTTCCCCTCATTTTCCCCCTGTTTTGGGGGGGAAATTTTTGAGGCAAAAAGGCAACTTTTTCCCTCCATTTCCCCCTCCCCCATTTTCCCTCCCCCCTTCCTAAACACCCCCCAAAATCACTTTCCCCACATTTTTTTCCTCCCCCCCATTCCCCCCCCCCCCTTCCCAAACAGACCCTAAATGTTTTTATGAGCTTAAACTTTCAAAAGCCTTTGGCATACATTTATGGGCTTTCATTTTCAAATTGATTGAGGACATCATACATACACATTGTGCATTCATCTTTGCATTCATAGTGTGTGTGTGTGTGTGTGTGTGAATTAGATTTTCACTTTCATATCCGCCCAATTAAGAGGCATTGTAATGAGCTATAAATTGTATCTCCATCAAGTGTATTTTAGACACTACTTAGAGAGATAACTGACCTTTGGTTGAAGAGGTTATTGCTTAGCTTAAGAAAATCATAATGTAGAGGTTATTGCTTAGCCTAAGAAAAGCATATTGTAAAGGTTATTGCTTAGCCTATTGAAAAGCATAAATAGTGAAAATCCGGTGGGGTGTTGGTTCACAAACCGGTAGTGGATGTAGGCATTGAGGCCGAACCACTATAAATCTTTGTGTGATGGTGCATGCTTTGTGGTGATTGGTTTTGTAAGCTTCCGCATTTATTTACTTAATCACCACTTGTGACTAGTTTAATTTAAAGAAGTTAAAATTGGTTAAAATTGGTCATAATTGAAGCTCACCCTATTCACCCCCCTCTAGGGTTCGGATCACGGACTTTCAATAATAAAGTGGTGTTGACACGAGAATAGACCAAGATAAGCAAGCCTAGCTAGATCAATGTACAAGAAATGCTCATAGGGATTATCTCATTCAAAACAATACAAGACTAGTCAAACACTTGATAACCCATTTCCCACTAGCCAGTCATGTTTATCAAATGCATAACACAAAGTACCTACGATACACTCTAAGTCAGGTCTATATCCTAGTCCTACAAGAATTTATGTTTCATAATTAGTTAAGTGTTTTATGCCAAGAGAGAGTGTACAAGGAATTATAACAACGGACACAATTCACAAGTCAATGAGGAATTACAATCCAAACCTAGGCAAGTAGTGTCATCCCTGTACTCTACATGTCTTAGCGGAGTACGTGTGGAAATTGAATCAACGATGCTTATAGGGAAACTCCTTGGTGTACAATCATGTTAAGCATCTGTCGAAACAATTTCATACGCATTCGGTTAAACCATGTGTAATACACGAATACCTAGACAACCCAATCGAAGCACACCAAGCCATGTGCTACGATTTAATCTCCATTAATGGTCAAGTGATAGTTGGTTCATGGTTTCCAACATCTAAGGCCCAAACCTAAGTTACTGGTCTCATTTCCAATAAAACATAGGATGGATCAATAATCTGAGTATTTACATCACTTCTCGACCTCCGATCGTGATGAAACTAGAACATTAGATTATACATCTCAAGGGCTTTCCAACGATATATAATATGTGGAAACCCAACAGGCAGATTAAAAGTTACAAGTGTTCGAAGTTTCCAAATGCTGTCAGAAAATTACCATTTGATCGATCGGACAAAAAGGGTCCGATCGATCAGATTGTAATTTGTCTGATTTAAAAAGTCATCCAATCAATCGATCTGTAGGTCCAATCGATCGGTCTAAGATCCGTCTTAGTTAACTGAGACCAATTTCTGTCCGATCGATCGGTCTGCAATCCGATCGATCGGCACTGTGCGACCTGAACCCCAAAAATGGGTTTTTCTCTCCTTTTTCCTCTGGGCAATCCATGGCTAATCTGTAGAAAACGAGCCTCCATGCTCCCATTTCATCACATTCATCATTCAACATCCATTATAATAATTTTAAAGATAAAAGGGGTTACCAATTACAAATTAACCCAAACCCAAATTCCCAAACCTAACCTAACATGTCCATCCAAATTCAACATCAACAACAAGCTTGGAATTTGGGAAATCTAACAAGGATATCATTGCAATCAATAGAAAACAATACAGACAATGATCAATTATAACTTGCATATCTACTTGCCTCAACCAAGAAGAAGATTGGAAATTGGTGTTAAGGATTTTGTATATTGCAATTTGATGGATGCATTATCATTTTAGCATCATTTGAATTTTCACACATGCATTGATTTAGAAAATCTTGAAATCTTGATTTACACATTCATTGGTTTTAAGCTTTTAGAACTCATGTTTCATGCATATTTGGTTTTAGATCTTGGATGCATTTTAATTTGAAAAGAATTTTTATTAATCAAGCTAGCCATCGGTTTTAATGTTTCGAATCATTTTTGACTTTTTATGTTTCATGTTTTTAAATCCCCTAGAATGTTTTAAAACATGTTTCCAAGCTTGATTTAATGGCCCAAAAATTCCCAACCAAAATCACTTTGAAAAATACAATTTTTGGGAAAAATGTTCTAGGACCCAGTCGACCGACGTCGACCCACAGTGTGGTCGGTCGACCAAGCCCATGGACCCGGTCGACTGACCACACATGGGGTTGACCAGGAAAGAGCCGTTGGAGCTCTTTTCAAACGATCAGTTTTATGACTGTTGAAGCCCAGGTCGACCAGGCTCTGAACCAGGTTGACCGGGGACTAGCCGTTGGGCACTTTTTAGCTATAAAATGAAGTTCATTCATTTGCCAAAGTTAGCAATTTTTAAGCCATCATTGATATGTTTTGAGGCCAATCAAAGAGGAATGAGTTAAGGGATGATAAGGGTCATTTGGAAAGCTAAAGCTTGGTTCCATTGTGTTAAATCACTAAATAAGCTTTACTTTTCTTAATCATATGTTTTCATGCTTTGCTTTAATTATTGGTAAATCTTTTCTAGCATGATAAATTATGATTTGTTGTGTCCTTAACATGTATATGTTTTTGAATTGATTTATTGTTTTGGATGCATCACCTTGATTCAAACAGAGTAGTACTCACATTGGTATATCTAAGTAAATCATGTTAATGAAAACATCTTTGAAATTATATGTAACATGATTTCTATACTTGATTGAATCTTTGGTTGTTGTTTTTCATCATAAGAAAATCACTTTCAAATCTATCTTATGTTTTGGATTCAACATCTTCACAAATCATATGTACTTTTATTTTAAAGTTTCACAACTTGTTTAGCATTGATAGGTATATCATTTTCAAGTTGAATGTTTAATTACATATGATTTGTCTCCTAACTTCAATCAAATCTATTTTTGTGCCTCACACTTTCAAATGCTTTTAGCATACATATATTGAGCTATATTGTTAATTTGATTGAAATCTCTATGCATCACATGTTTTGTTCTTAGATTTTTACAACTTGTTTAGAATACATAGGTATGTTTTTTACAAGTTATTTTTAACATGTGATCAACATTCTTTCCTCAATCATAAATGTTTTTATGAGCTAAAACTTTTAAAAGCCTTTGGCATACATTTATGAGCTTTCATTTTCAAATTGATTCAGGACATCATACATACACATTATGCATTCATGTTTGCATTCATAGTGTGTGTGTGTGTATTAGATTTTCATTTTCATATCCGCCTAATTAAGAGGCATTGTATTGAGCTATAAATTGTATCTCCATAAAGTGTATTCTAGACACTACTTAGAGAGATAACCGACCTTTTGGTTGTAGAGGTTATTGCTTAGCCTAAGAAAAGCATAATGTAGAGATTATTGCTTAGCCTTGAAAGCATAATGTAAAGGTTATTGCTTAGCCTATTGAAAAGCATAAATAGTGCAAATCCGGTGGGGTGTTGGATCACAAGCCGGTAGTGGATGTAGGCATTGAGGCCGAACCACTATAAATCCTTGTGTGATGGTGTATGCTTTGTGGTGATTGTTTTTGTTAGTTTCCGCATTTAGTTTGATAATCATCACTAGTGGCTAATTTAATTTAAAGAAGTTAAAATTGGTTATAATTGGTCACTAGTTTGAAACTCTCCTTATTCAACCCCCCCCCCCCCTCTAGGGTTAGGATCCAGGACTTTCAATTGGGAAACTCGAGGGGAAACCTTCTACCGCTGAAACCATGAATCTAACCCAACCAAACGTAATCTAGAACACCGAGAAGAAGAGAGAAAGGAAAAGATCAAGATTCAACCTACTCTAAACAAAAGAGATGATGAATGGAAAAGTTGATGATGGGAAAAGGCTTACCAACTGGTATCAGTAGAGAGAGGGGATCGAAAGGAAGAAGATGTGCGGCTCAGATCTTCGAGATGATCTCCTCCGGAGGGAGTTCTGGGCTTGAGAAGATGAAGAGGGAGAAAAAGGACTGTTGTAGCTCTCGTTCATTACAAAGATGAATATGAGATTAGGGTTAATCCCTGTTTAAGAATAAGGGAGGGAGAAAATGATTGAATTGCCCTTAAGTGGGTCTGGTGAAGGAATAGACCACTTGAAGGGTTTCTAATCGTTGGATCGCAACGAGCAAGGAGACAAAAATGATCAGCGCGCCGAGACTTTTCCAATGAACCCAAAAATCACGGTGTTTGAAATTTTTGGAAAAACACTCAATTTTCCCTAAATTGTGAACGCACTCGGAGTCGCACGAAACTTCATTGACAATACTCTAACATTAGAAGAGACTCGCTTATGATCTAAACCCACTTAAATATCTAAAATACAAATAATTATAATAATAACAAAATAAACGGGTCAAGGTACCTATTATTGGGCCGAACTGACCTAGTAAGGTCCTGGACCTTACAGCAGATTTTGGTGAAATAACATGAAGAGAGAGATTGCGGTGTTTATCTCCCATTGCATGACTTGCCAGTTGATAAACTACTGAAGACCAACAAAGGCAATGATGCAATATGGGTCATTGTGGACCGTCTCACCAAGTCAGCTGATTTCACTCCTATAAGGACAGGGAAGAAGATGCACATGCTACCTTCGGCAGAGTTGTTTGTCAACGAGATTATCAGTTGACATGGATAGCCAGTTTCTATCACATCTGACAGAGACAACGGATTTGTCTCGAGGTTCTGGAAGACATTGCATGAATCCATGGGTACGATGCTACAGTTCAGCACGACTTATCACCCACAGAAAGATGGCCAGTCAGAGAGAACCATTTAGACTCTTGAGGATATGCTCCGTGCTTGTGTGTTAGACTTCAAGACTCAATGGGATGAGACCCTACCGTTATGTGAGTTTGCTTACAACAACAGCTACCATTCGAGCATTGGAATGGCGCCTTTCAAGGCATTGTATGGCAGAAGGTGTAGGACACATGTTTGGTCGAAAGAGGTCGGAATTTGCAGTTTCCATGGACCAACCATAGTGAGTGAGACTAGTGATAAAGTCAAGTTAATCTAAGAACGTCTGAAAGTAGCCCGAAGTAGACAAAAAAGTTATACAAACTCTCACCGAAGGGATTTACAGTTCAAAGGAGACAAGGTTTTCTTGAGAGTGTCACCTACGAGGGGAACATCGAGATTTGGGCAGAAAGGCAAGCTATCACGGAGATACATTGGACTGTATGACATTGTGAGCAAGATCAGTGATGTGGCTTATAGATTAACCGTACCACCTGAGCTATCCTGTGTACACAACTTCTTCCATGTGTCAATGTTGAAGAAGTATGTCCCCGATCCTTCACATGTACTCCATCATGAACCTTTGGAAATTAGAGAAAATGCTACATACATAGAGAAGCTTGTTCAAATCATTGATACAAAGGAACAAGAGTTGAGGACACGGACTATTCAGTGGGTAAAAGTGCTTTGGTAGAATCATGGACTAGAAGAAGTCACGTGGGAGTTACAAGATCAAGTACAGAAGAAGTATCCGCATCTACTACCAGAGGTGAGTCGTATATTTCATTTGGTGGACCAAATGCCCTAAGGGGTGGAGGATGTATGACCCTGTCTTGAGTGACCTCGATTAGTATTAATTAAGTCGTGTTTTAGTTCTAAGCGTGTTTAGTCTGTTTTAACTAAGTTGGGATTAGAATAGCTTTTGTTATAGCTTTGGAGAATTTTGAGTGCCCTTGTGACTAGTGGGGGCCCATTGGGGGTTCCTTTTATGACTTTATGCTAACTTAGAGGATTATCTGAGATTCTTGTGTTAATTATTTTAATCTCATTTTACTTATCTCATTAATCCCTACAACTTTTATGTTGATCCCGTCCCTATCCGGAATCCCGAAACCCGACTTTCCTAGCAATGAGGGCAAAATAGTCATTTTACACCAAATCTTTACCCGAAATTTGATATTCCTGGAACCCTTGAAATGTATAATAAAAGACGACACGTTGAAAGTACAGAAGCCTAAACTTCTCGGACTGCTCCTCAAGGACGCTGTCAGTAGGCATGAATTCCTCATAGAGTTTGCCAAGGATAGGCAACCCAGTATTGGTGCTCAGCTCCTTCAAGGAGAAACCAATCTCACCATTCGTGACAACGAAGGTGTTGGTTTGTGGAAGAAAAGACTCCAACATAGCCATGAAGGCCTCGTCGGAAAAGGTCACGGTCTCCTTAAAAGTATGGACCACATCAAAGATCCCGGCTTCCTTCAAAATGGCGCCACCAATCCACAGGACGCGATCAGTCCATGACTCCCAATTTGAGTCAGCGCTGAAATGGCCATGAAGTCGTAAAGGCTTCACCCAATTGCTGCCTTCACCGCTGAAAATACCAAGGCCCACCAGTCTCAAATCGACTGACGGATGATCAAAACCTTAGTAGCCATTGGCCTGCATCAATATGTCCATATGGGCAGGCGACTTCTCTGCATATCCGGAAAGACCGCAAATAAAAATCTCGATCTTGATCACATTGGTTTTTTCACCCAGCTTGGAGGATCTTCCCTCTTAGAGCATGTCAGAGAAAGGCTCATAATCAAGACAGTACGATCGAAAGTTGACCAGGTAGTAACAATCCTCTCCTCACCATTAGCTATGTAAGAGAATTGAAAACATCTCCTCTGGTATGTCATCTCTTTAGGGACTGCATCACCAAAGAGAAAGGTAGGCTTCGGCACAACGCACTGATTGTCCATGACCCAAGGACTATTGTTTACCATGATCTTATAAAACTCCTCATCCTTGAGAGCGATCAGTCACTACTTCATCTCATCCTTGTTGAGGGAGTCATACTCTTCCAAGTTTCTCTCCATATACTGGACCTTCTCTTAGGCCTGCTGAACGGCAACGTTGGAAGATCTAGCAGATCAGCGATGTGCGCTGGTAGCAAGCCCCTTACCCTTGTTCGGTCTAGAGGAACTACTTGTAGAGGTTGGAAAAGAAAAAGATCAATAATCAAAATGACAAAATTTTGCTAAAAGATCTAGCGAAATTTTGGCATGGTTCCGGGGTAATTCCAAAGAAAAGGGAAACACCCTGACAAAAATAGGAAGCTTGAAGATGAGCTCAACATTGCTGTGAGCTCATAGTCAATAGAGGATTCTCAAAGAAGGCTTGGACTCAGAGATTGCTGCAAGATCAAGGAAATCTTCTCAAATCTCCGCAAGATTAGGAAAGGGCTCAACACTACTGTTAGCTCCAAACTCCAAACTTGCAAAGCTATTCAAAATCTCCGCAAGATTGTGAATAGGCTCAACATTCCTGCGAGCTCCAAACTCCAAAACTCATAAAGATTTTCAGGTATGCACTATCATATCAAGCTCCCAATTTAATTTAGAAAAAATCATGCATAGAAACGAAATTGTCATGCATTAGATGCTAGGAAATCTTTGACAAAAGTTTGACCAATTCTAACCCAACTTGGTCAAAACCAATCAAACTTTGTCTAAGCTAAAACTCTTGTTGCCTTGACCTAGAGACTGTAGCCTTTTTATATGATGCATCAAAAAAAAAAAAAAAAAAAAAAGAAAAAATGCCTGAACATCTTGATTTGCGTAAACCGCATTATCATGGTGAGCGAAAACCTCCTCAAAAAAGTAGAAAGAATAAAAAGAGGAAAAGAAAAAGAAAAAAAAGAGGAAAAAAAGTGAGCTGGCCCACAGGTCATGGCCATACGGCCAGGTACGTACGACCTTGTCCGTACAGCCACAAAAAAATAAAAAAGAGAGAAAGAAAAGAAAAAAATAACGTGAAGAACAATAAAAAAAATAGAGAGAAAAGAAAAGAAAAGGAAAGAAAGAAAAGAAAACGCAAAAAAAAAAAAGAAAGAATTTTTTTTTTTACCATCTTGCTTCTAATGGATTTCTCTTGGAAAAGAAGACTTACATGAAGCCATTCATGGAGAAGAAGAAGATAGGACTAAAGATCTTTAAAGAATAAGAGCTCTTGGCCTTGAGAATGTTTTGCAAAAGAAAGCAATGAAAGCAAGAGATCTAATCTCCCTTTGTTTTTATAGAAGAGAGCAAGCCAAAGAAGGAAACAAGGAGAAAAGCAAAGAGGTAAGTGCTACAAATTAGCACCTTCCCAAAAGAAAGATACTTACAGGGATTCTCTCCCAAAAGAAAGGAAATTAGAGAGATTCACTCCCAAAACAAAGGAGATTTGAGGGATTTTCTCCCAAAGAAAGATACTTTGAGATATTCTCTCCCAAAATAAAGGGAATTTGAGAGATTCTCTCCAAGTAAGGATATTTTTAGATATTATTTATCCAAAGGAGATATTTTTTAGATATTCTCTACAAAATGATACCACATGAGATCTAAGCCATCTTTAAAGCTTAAGGTCCCATGGGTTAGCCCATATGAGCCAGGTTTGACCACCTACGCACTAAAAGCGGATTCTTATAAAAAATCCCTCTTATCAAGAGCATACAAAATGGTTCCATGCATCTTTTGAGTTGATTGGACCACACAAATATATATATATATATCCAAGCCTCATGAGCATCCAAAATTCAAACCATCCAACCTCATATACCAAATTGAGCCAAAATCTCGAAATTGACATTCCACAAAAGTCCAAACCACTCCAATGGACCCAAAATAGTCCCAAAAAGTGACCAAAAACCAAATCCAGGCCCCCTAGCTTGCCACATTCAGCTTGATAGGTCATAAGGTCAAATCCAAAAAAACAAATCTTGACCCCCTAACCTGTCACATACAGCTTGTTAGGTCACAAGGTCAAAAACGAAAAATCAAACCCGACCCCCTAACCTGCCACATACAGCTTGTTGGGTCACAAGGTCAAAAAGAAAATCCAAAACCCCAAAACCCAAATCCAAATCTCTCATGTCATTTTCAAGACTTTGCCTTGAGATGGTACGTGATCCCTCTCACTGCCATTAAATCCCCCTGTAAACTCAAAAGGCTATTCTACTAAAAGAAAACTGCTCAAAGACTCTTGGTCAAGTTAGAAGCTCCCCTTCAAGATCCTCTTCGAGGCACATCGACTACAAAAGTTATGCAAATCGTCGTAGTACCTTGAGGGGGAATTTGTTGACACCAAAAAAGTCTTTTGTCTCTTCAACATCAAGAATCTACATAAAGCCGCATCCTACCACAAATAGGTAATGCTACTTCAAGCATCAAATCCTGTCAGAATCAAACAAAAACTGCAAGATTCTTCAAAACAGCCAAAAGAAGTGTGCACATGAAGTTCCAGGCCATTTCAACATTGTTTGGCCCAACTTCACTCATCCAGCAGCTAAGCACGAGCTCCCGGTGGCAGTGAAGCTGGAGACCTTGGGTCACAAAACAAAGCATGCAGTTGGCCTCAAAATGCCACTGGAAGGCTCTACATCAAATTCCAGGTCATTATGACACCGTTTGGCCCAAGAAGGAAACAACCGCAGAAAGTCAGCTCTCCTGGTGGCGACAGTGTCAAAGACATCAAATCTTCAATCCAAGCCTATGGATGGTCTTAAAATACCTGCAAAAGGCTCCACGTCAAGTTTCAGGTCGAACCGATGACGTTTGAAACCACCGAGGCGATCAATTATCAAGTGAAGCATATGAGTGACTTCAAAATGCTTTCAAAGGACTACATGTCAAATTTCAGGTCATTTCGACAACATTTGACCGGACTTTGACTCTTGGAAGCCAAATAAGGCCTCCCGGCGGCGCAGCTCCCCGGGACCATGATTTCCAAATCGGAGTTAATGGATTATCTCAAAATGACTCCAATAGGCTCCCTATCAAATTTCAGGTCAAATCGGGCATTGGTTGACTATACATCAAAGCGCAGCATCTCCCTCACAACAAAATTAAGTCTACTGGCGACAGGACCCCACACGGCTTCAAAAATAAAACAAAACCCTATGGTTGGTCTTATTTATTGCTCAGGAGGCTTCACCGCAAATTTCAGGTCATTCCCTAGTTTTGCTTGGTCGCCGGCGACGATGGAAATCTGGGTCGCCGAATTTTCGCCAAATGACCGTTTTTCGGTCCCTTTTCACGTTTCAAGATGTTCGGTCCCTGTGATTTTCCAAAATTTTGACTTTTGAGCCCCGGAATCTGTAGATCTTCGTCAACATTAAAAATCCGTCGTCAAGAGCATGATATCATCATTGATCGCTTCGAAATCGCCAATCGGCGGACTAAGAAAGCACACTTTCTGCCCGATCGATCTAGAAATCGACTAGGACAGATGGCACCGGACCACTGGTAGCAATCAATGTCTAAAGTTGCATTGCCATCCGACATCGATCAGCATGAAGATCCATCAGCGACTATCACAAGAAGAATTCCAAAAGACGCGGCACGGCCCGTGACTCTTCGATTGCCTCAACGACCACTTAATGCAGTTAAATGACCTGTTTTATAACAAATTAATGTGGTCATTAACTCATTATTTTGGACGGCGTAATCAGAAGCGAGCAAATGAGAGTTACAAGTCAGCCATAAACACGACATTTGTCGCGACCCCGGACCGGGTCTACCGAACTAATCCGGGATCGGAACTAATGTGATGTGAAGAGGTGTGGTGATAAGGTGCACCCATTTATTAATTTCCCACAGGTGTCCGCAGTGAGGATATCACATCAAAATAATTATTTCATTCAAGTGCAGAAGCGTGTAGTAAATCAAATTGATAATTCATTTCGAAAACCATAAGACTGATAACATATGCACAAAACTTGATGTTAGAGTGAGCGATGGTCTTTAGCATTTCCCAAAATATTTGTTAAAATTACGCAAAAGATCATTTAATTAATATTCCCAAAAATAAGGGCCAATAAAGGCCAGTACAATCGAAAATAAACCCTCAAAAGAATGAGTTAGACATATCCCCAAAATGTTACGCATCTCGGACCACCGAATGTCTAGATGACATCATCGGCATGCCACTCAACTAGATGTTGCGGTTCTCCGACGGCCTCCTCATGCTCCTCCTTGGGGTAACGAACATCGGGACCTTAGTACCAAAAAGTGGGTCAAATACGACGATTTGGCAGGTGGGTGAAAAGATATGACAATATAATAATAAATGAATTTACCTTCAAAAGCATTTAAACCTGTTTAAATAATAATTTCCATAGAAAGATAAATCATTTATTCAAAAACAAATATGCACTATAAATCATGTAAAGGTAACCAAGGAAACGGGAAACATGCAAAATGGCAACCAAACGAAGCTAAGTCCTCTGTCACTGAAGTTACAAGAGCATATTAAGGCGTTGATCTCAGTCACACAAGGTGAGGAGATTCAACGAAATATACATATACATATACTGTACGAGACATGACCATGGTAGCGAACCGAGCATCAAGAACCACGGTAGCAATCCGTGGTATCAGGACAAGACCACACTAATAGCCGGGTAGCGGGATCCAAACTGCAACTGGTGGGACAAGAGGGGGATCTCCAAGTCAGTGGATCAAACAGACAAGGTTATCCAAGCTTAGTGGTGCCGACTCATAGGTTAAATAACAGAAATCAAGACATGTGTAAAATACATCAAGTGCAAGTATGTAACCAAGTGGAACGGGGATGCTCAAAGGCACAACTGACATTTCATGTCGGACAATGCACTTCGAGACTAACAACTATATCAAGTACAATTTCATTACTTTCGGAAATAACAAGTCATGTAGTATAAATCTCGGGAACAATGAAATACAAATGAACCATTGAAGTTTCGGGTAAAATATGGGGTTCAAGATTTGTTTAAGGTGAATAGGGGTCCCGTATGCCAATTTAATAACAACTTGGTACTTTTAGAGTTTGGGACATTCTGGGCTCCTTATATACCTTAGTGTCGCGACCCCGGACCGGGAAATCCCCAATCCGGGATCGGGACTAATGAGTGGATGATGATTGGTGATGATTATCTACCTCCACAATATAGAACTTATTCAATTTCCCACAGGTGTCCGCGGTGAGGATATCACAACCTTGCATGAACATTTCTTTGAGTGCGGAAGCGTGTAACAAATCAAATAGTAGGACTATCTCTAGTCATGCAAGCATTAATATCAAATGTCAAAACTGTATCAGAAAGAGCAATGATCTATAGCATGTTTCCCAAAGGTTGTTAAAGTTAGACAAAATATCATTTAGTTACATTCCCCAAAATTAGAGGCCAACAAAGGCCAATATTACAAAATAATAACCCAAAGAATAGTTAACAAGTCCTTCCCAAAATGTTACGCCTCTTGGCAACCCGATGTCTACATGACATCGTCAGCACGCCACTCAACTAGAGGCTGCAGCTCACCTACCGCCTCCTCCGGCTCCTCCTCAAGGAAACCGGCAACGGGACCTGAGTACCAAAGCAAAGGATCAGACACGACGGTCTGGCAAGAGAGTGAGAAGATACAACAACATATAATAGATGAATATCTCGAAAAGCAAGGAAATCTGTTAAAGCAAGAATTCTCATAAAATAGATAAATCATTGGCTAGAAAAAAACATGTAAACAAGATAAAACTCATAGGGTATCCAAGGAATCAGGAACAAGCAAGATGGCGACCACACGAAGCTAAGTCCTCTAACACTAAAGTGATAGAGTAATAACTAGGCCCTGGTCTCAGTCACTCGAGGTGAGGAGAAACAGGGGATCTCATATAAATACATATGCATATACAATACTATACATGACCACGGTAGCGAGCTGGGCATCGGGGACCACAGTAGCAATCTGCGGTATCGGGACAAGACCACGATAATGACCGCGTAGCGGGATCCAAACTGCAGCTGGCGGGACAAGAGGGG
This sequence comes from Cinnamomum chago, assembly GCA_038049695.1. NCBI lineage: Eukaryota > Viridiplantae > Streptophyta > Magnoliopsida > Laurales > Lauraceae > Cinnamomum > Cinnamomum chago. Next base: position 50,811,385 of record CP142454.1, on the reverse strand, counting down.
GATCTCCAAGTCGGTGGATCAAACCAACGAGGTTATCCAAGCTTAGTGGTGCCTACTCATAGGTCAAATACAATCGAGACAATGCAAGTAAATCAAGTACAAATATATAATCAAACGGGCAAGACGGGGGTGCTCAAGGGCACACTGACATATCATGTGGTGCAATGCACTTCGGGTCAAACAACCATTTTCAAGTGTACAACAATGTTTTCGGGGAAAACAAGTCATGTAATGTAAAATCTTGGAAATGAAGAATATAATGAACTATACCATTTTGGGAAAACTGTTGATTTCGAGATCTATTTAAGTGGATAGGGGTCCCGTATGTCAATTATTGAAATGACTTGGTACTCCTTGGGTTTGAAGACATCCCGGGCTCCTTATACACTTTGGATTTTCAAAACTTCGAATGACATCTTTGTGATATGGTTTCTTTCTCGAATGGCCTCATACAATGCCTAGTGAATCTCCTTTGATCGACAAAGCTCAACGCTCGAACGAACTGGAGAGTTCGTTCGAGCGGGGAGCTTTTCGAAATCTGGAGAATTTCGGTTACCTTGCGGTCAGATGGCGGTTAGCCGCCGCTGGGACGGGCAGCTAGCCGCTGGCTGACCGCGGCTGGGCTGCAGAAATGCAGCTCACTGGAAAGCTGACCGCCAATGCGCGGTTACCTGGCGGTTAGCCGCCGATGGCTTCCGCGGTTAGCCGCTGGGTAACCGTGAGGCTGACCGCGTTTTCAGGGGAAAAATGATGCTCTCTGGAAAAGGAACCGTGACATTTCGGTTACCTGGCGGTTAGCCGCCAATCACCAGACGGCTAGCCGCCGGGTGGCCGCAGGCTGACCGCCAATGCGGGAATCACCCACTGTGTGCAGATTTGAGTCACTTTCCTCCTCAAAACCATCCTCCTCACTTTCACTTAATCCTTGACACAAAACTAAGCTAAAAGCTCCTCCCATGCATCTATTTTCACTTCTCCCAATACTCCAATATTTGTTCATTCATCCCTTCCTCCATCCACATCAAATCCAATACAAGAAAGAAGGAAACCATATCACCATAGAGTACATTGGGTATAAACAAGAAAAGGATTAAATGCCATTCACTACTACACTTATAAGTCATAATTGCAATACCATAAATGCACTACTAAAGCTCCATTATGAACATTTATGTCAAACTAATGTAATAAATAGACATGAGTGAAAAACACCAAAAATCATGGAAAGCTTATAAAGATCAAAACATCCACTTGCCTTGTGTCTCCTAACAATGCAATAAAGCTCTAATACTCTTCCAAGCAAGGAATCCAAGCTATGAACAAAAATCCCCAAAAAAACAAACCCTAAAAGAGTCAAACCAATGAAATAGAAAGGGGAACTTTACAATAATGGAAATGAAGCTTCTCAAGGGCTAGAGGAACACTAATCTAGGAGATGGGAAGAATCACTTACTTGGGTGGCCTTCAAATGAAGAGAACTAGTTCAAAGAAGATCTCTAGATTGATGGATTTCTCCAAAAATGGTGTCAAGATGAAGCTTGTGAGATGAGGAAGAAGAAGATGATCTCCATTTCTAGCTTGGTGCAAGTTTGGGTGTGGATTGGAGATGAAGAAACAAGAAGATGAAGAAAAGTTGCCAAAAGCAAACCCTAGACTCCTTTGTGCTAGAAAAAGGGAATTAAAGGAAAGGGTTCTCCTTATATAGCAAATGGGAATGGGTCCCACTACTAAAGACACTCTTTGGGCTGAAATCATGTCTTTCGGGGCTTCCAATGAATTCGACAAAGAAGAAAGAAACGATCGCCGAAATATTTAGTTTCCGAAAAGTATATGTTTCACGAGTTCCGGGAATATCAAGTTTTGGGTACATATTTGGTGTGCAATGACTGTTTTACCCTCAAGGCTATGAAATCGGGTTTCGGGACCTCAAATGGACACGGGATCAACATGAAAGTAGTAAGAATCCACAAGATGAATGCAACGGGCCAAAAACACAATTCACAACCAATCGGGAAAATTTCACAAGAAAATGCAAAGCCGAAAAGGGAACCCCCAAAGGGCCCCACAAGCTATCAATCACTCCAAAAAGCCCAAAACTAGAATCAAGGCTATTCCTAACCCAACTAGACCAAAAACACTAATCAAGCTTAGCACTAACACGCAACTTAATTAGCACTAAACGGGTTCACTCGGGTCGGGGTCTTACACTTAGGGTTTTCAAAACTTCAAATGAAATCTTCGTGATGTAGTTTCTTTCTCAAACGGATCTCAAATGATGAGGATAAGTCTTCTCATCAAAATAGGGCTCCCAACAAACCTCTCTCAATCATTTAAACATTTAATTTGTGCTCCCAAAATAGCCCTAGATGAACAGTACCCATCGCTCGAGCGGACCTGGAGTTCGTTCGAGCAGTGAGCCCTCTGGGTGGGTTCGCTCGAGCGAAGTTCAAGTCGCTCGAGTGACCTCATCCAGTTCAGGTTGGCTCGAGCAAAATTTTAGTGAACTGTTCACGAGAATGATTCGAACCCTTTTCTGGACACTTCGTTCGAGCGACCTGTCAAGTTCGCTTTAGCGAACTGTCCAAAAACTGGTTCCGGGATAGTTTTTCTCCTCTCATTCTCATCCTTTTTTCAACCCCTTTTTAAGCCCCAAGCATACACCAAATGAGGAGCTCAAAACCCTTTCCAAACCATCATTAAATCTTCTACAACATCCATTCCATCCTCCTCCAATTATTTCACATCCAATCATAAAGAAAGAAGGAAAGGAAACCACTACACACAAGATTACATTGAGCTATGAACAAAAGATAAATGAAGGCTATGACTAATACATTTCCAAGACATTAAATGCACTAACAAGGCTCTTTCATGAGCATTTATTTCAAGTCAATGCAAATAAATAATCATGAATGGAAAACAATAAAACCAACCACATCTCTCATAAAACTAATTAATGCTCAAACTATCCATTCATCCACTTGCCTTAGGGTCTCTAAACAAGAAATCAAGAAACAAGTCAAGCTCTCTCAAGATAACCCTACAAACACAAACAAAACCCCCAAAATACAAACCCTAAATAGGTCAAAACAAGAACAAGAAAGGAAAGTTTTCAATAATGAAAATGGGGCTTTTTAAGGCTAGGAGAATACAAATCTAAGAGATAAGGTGGGTTACTTACTAGGAAGTTCTCCAAATGGGCAAGATGAGTTCCACAAGGGTCTATAGATGGATGACTTCCTCCACAAATGCTATCAATGATGAGCTCTCAAGGAGAGGGAGAAGAAAACAACCTCCATTTGCTAATTGGTGCAAGATTTGTAGAGATAGAGATGGAAAAGCTAGAAGGAGAAGAAAAAAGGAAGAAAACCCTATCTTAGAGCTCCTTGTGCTGGAAAAAGGGAGGAGAAGAAGGTGGGCTCCCTTTTATACAAGTGGGGTGTGGGCTCCACCACTAGCAACCTTTGTGGGCTGAAATCATGGCTATCGGGACTTCGAACGAATTCAACGAAGAAGGGAAAAATGATGACCAAAATATCTAGTTTTCAAATCTGTGAGAAATCTAATAATGAATCATGTGAAAGGAAAATAAGATCGAGAAGATTACCTGAGGGACATGACTGCCGCAGCCAAAGACACCCCACAGATAGAGTTGAAGTTGGGCAGTTGAGATAGAACGAAGTGCACAGAAGCAAAGATCATAATGAAGTAAGTTGTTTTGATGTCTTTGCAGTGGGGCATACAAATCGTTGACAATCATCGTTGGAAATAAGATTACAATAACTGACATATCATCACTATCCCAACCCCTCCTGAGCATGTTCTGAGTTAGCAATGACTTCAACACTTCCCCTTAACGCTGACTTCCTATCCATTATGCCAAGTTGTTGTCAGGAAGTAGAGAACTTCAAAAGTGATAATCCCTTGGAGAAGATGACTATCGGTTCTTTCATTTTGATAGAGAGCAGACTAATATCACCTTTCAACACCTTCTCTTGAATGAAGTGGTGTTGCACCTCGATGTGCTTCGTCCTTGGATGCAACACATGGTTTTTAGCTAGACGAATCACACTTTCGTTATTGCAGAATAGCCATACGGAATAGTCTCTTGGCTACCTCATGTCAACCGTCAATTACATCATCCATTCACATTCTTGAGTTCCATAGATGTTGCTCTGTGTTCAACCTCTGTAGCAGACAACGACATCATCTATTGTCGCTTGCTGCACTAAGACACTGCTCATGAGCCCAAGTTAAATACATAACTTATAGTGGATTTGTAAGTTGAAAGATCTCCTACATAATCAGCATCACATGATCCAACTACTTCATACGAGATTACCTTTTCGTAGAGAATCCCGAAATCAATTGTCCCTTTGATGTACTGAGGCGACGACGACGGAATTGGAATTTGTAACAAGGTAGAACCTGGGGGGATAAGGTGGGGAAGGGGAGAGGCAAAGAATCCAGGAAATGGCTACGGAAAAGTGTGACCAGAATTTGTGACTGTAAGACAATACAAACTGCTTCCAAATGAGGCTTTCTCATATTCTACATAAACTTGCTAGCGACTCCAACAACATAAGCAATGTTTGATTGTGTCAGTGCTAAGAAAAATCAAGCTGCCAACTAGCTTCTGATATATTGTATAGCCTCAAGTTACTCTCCCACATGTCTCAACTTGGAAGTTATCTCCGCAGGCGTTGAGATTAGCTTGCAATTATCCATCCCAAACTTACAAAATAAGTCTATAACATACTTCTTCTGGCACAATACACACTCTTTTTGCATCGATCAACCTCCAGACCGAGGAAAAATCATGCAAAGATGATTTGATCACATAATTTCTTGTATTTAGCAGATACGTAATGGCACCAAAAGATTCTAGTATGTTTGTCAAACATAATTATGGATAGATCATTGTCGTGCTCATCTACATAGATGATCTGATCATCACTGGAGATGACTTGGGTGAAATCACACTCATTCGAGAAAGCCTTTCGATGAGATTTGAGATGAAGGAGCTTGGTGAGCTCAAACACTTCCTCGGTCTGGAGGTTGATTTATGCGAAAAGGGTGTGTATTGTGCCAGAAGAAGAATGTAATAGACTTATTTTGTAAGTTTGGGATGGATAATTGCAAGCCAATCTCAACGCCCATGGAGATATATAAGGTCCACATTGAGACAAGTGGGAGAGTAACTTGAGGATGTAGCAATATAATATATCAAAAGCTAGTTGGGAGCTTGATTTTTCTTAGCACTGACAAAATCGAACATTGCTTATGTTGTTGGAGTCGCTAGCAAATTTATGCAAAATATGAGAAAGCCTCGCTTGGAAGTAGTTTCTATCGTCTTACAGTTGAGAATTCTCGTCACACTTTTCCGTAGCCCTTTCCTATTCCTCGCCTCTCCCCTTCCCCACCTTATCCCCCCATGTGAGCCTCAGTGGAGTTGCAAGAAATAACTTCTGCAAACACTCCAATAACCATACTTGGAGGATTTGATCCAGTCCTCGATTGATCATCTTCCTCCTCTTTTGATTCCATTTCCCTGTAGTAATCTGACACATGATCTTCAAGCTCTTGTGAATCTAGCACCTTTTGAGGACCTAATCCAATTCTCGATTGATCAACCTCCTCCACCATTGATTCTTCTTCCTTTAACTTATCTTGTATTTCATCTTCAAGCTCAAGAGGATTTGAAAACCTCACAACAATATCAAGTATTTCTGATGTTAGTGCATACTCACAAATTTTGACGGTTATTTCAAAATTCACCTTTGGGTCCCAACTGCCCTAATCAATGGCTCATCCCACACTTGTTGGCCCTCATATCTTGAGTCCTCCAAGGCTAAATTTCCCTCAACGACTACCATCTTCACTTTATAATCACATGCAATGTGTCCCAGTTTTCCTCACTGATAACACCCCTTTACTTCTGTGGACTTAGGCTTCTTGCTTTTGCCAGTATTTACCCCTGCTTGTGAGTTATCTTTAGTTTTTCAACGTGACTTTAACTTCAAACCCTTTGAAAACATGGCCTCCTCCTTGCCATCAATTTTCAAAGATCCCACTTTAACGAGCATCATCTCATGGCTAGTGAGGAGATTTTCCAACTCGTCAACAGAAGGCTATTTCTTCCTTTCGACAATGGTTGTCACATAAATTGTATGCTCTTGCTGCAACCCATTGATTAGAAGTCTCTGCAACTTAGTATCCGAAATCTTATTTCTAGATCTAACTTGGATAACTCCCGACATGTAGACTTAATCCACTTCAAGTATTTATGAAATTAATGATTTACCTTATGTTAGACTTTCAATTTTTCTTTCCAACAACTACAGTTGATGGGTGTTCTGTTTCGCAAACAGACTTGTAAAGGTATCCCACGCCTCCTTTTGGGTCTTCGCATCTTTTATCCAAAGAAGCATGTCATCATCAACTCATTGCTTGATTGCAAACATAGCTCTTCCAGCTTTTATGTTCTACTTTGCATTTTCCAAGAGGGTCTTCAGGCGACAGCGTGCTATCACAATAGATTTTGTCCCACAACTCATAATCCATTTAATAAGACTCCATACTCATCTTCCACGAGTTGTAGCTTGACTTGTTGAGTGTCCTAGTGAAGGAGAATCTCATTTCACTTGACATTTGTGTTGATCTGGTCTGTGTTAGATTTTATGGTCTCAATACCAGTATATGATGAATAGATTGATTAATTTCTTTATTTATCAATATAATCTTGTTTTTCCTTTCATGAGATGAATGGTGTTTTATATACTTGCACATAACTAATACAAATGACATAATGGTTCATGAGATGAACCGGAGTCCACAAGTATACTAGATGTAATACATGTGTGTGGATGAGATCCACATACAGGAGATATGTATTACAAATCTTATACTTAAATATCTTCACAACCAGTGATGAGATTGGACACCTCATCTGACAAGGTTGCAGCATTTTGATCACTATGAGATAGTGTGATTTATCTCGATCATCAGAATGTAAGATTCTAGATCATGATGCTGGTACATTGGATGTATTGAAGGACCATGAAAAGCACCTTATATACATTGTCTTTAATATTAAGGTATGCTCTCATAATTCCATAGCAATAGGCTCATAATCCTGAGACATTAATAAACTCAAGTTTCTATCTATTCATTTGCTTTGAGTCACCAATGAGTGAGGCCAATTGTAGGTCAACACCTCGGTGATTTGGGTACGTGGTAGTGGAGCTGTGGGAACATTCAATGGTCAAGATGGAATCTATCTCAAATATCCCCTTGTGCCAATTAATGGATTTATCATTGGTAAGTGCGCACCCATTCCGATTAAGAGTTACTTGAATCGGTACCATATGATCATTATAATTAATTGGGGCTCAAGGATAATAAGATATGGATCTAATTTAGAGGACAGGTCCATTTGATCCATGGATATAGATGGAGGGGCCTACTTGTGGTACTGAGGAAGTTTAGGGTCTTCATTCACTACAAGAAATTGCACTTTTAGCTACGTTTTTTAGCGACGTTTTCTTAAATTCGTCGGTAAATAGTATTTTTTACCGACGTATTTTTTTTTCGTCAGTAAAGATTAACTTTTACCGACGTTTTTTTAATGATGTCGGTAAAAAACATTTTTACCGACATTTTTTTAAAAAATGTCGGTAAAAGTTAATATTTACCGACGTTTTTCACAAAAAAAACGTCGGTAAAAGACGATTTTTAAAATTAAAAAAATTGTATAAAAAATAAAAAATAAATTTTTACCGACGTTTTGTAGACATCAGTAAAGATCAATTTTGCCGACGTTTAATAAAAAACGTCGCTGAAACTCTATATTTTACCGACGTTTTTAGTTAAAACGTCGGCGAAAGGCTAATTTTAAAATGAAATTCTAAACTTATGAAAAATTAGAGAAATACTTTTGCCGACGTTTTAAAACCGTCGGTAAAGTTCAATTTTGCCGACGTTATTATTGAAAACGTCGGTAAAGGGCTTTTCCCCCTCTATTCTTTTCCCCTCTCCCGTCTATTTTTCCCCTCTCCCGCCACCGAGCGCCTTTTATCCTCTCTCTTTCGGCCAGTTCACCCCTTTTCTCCTCTCTCTCTGTTATCTCTCTATCTCGCTCGCTGGATCTTTCTGCGCTTTCTCTCGCTCTCTCCATCTCTCTCACTCTCTCTCTTACCCTCTCTGGTCTCTCTACGAGTCATACATCATTCATTCCATTTCATCCGAATAAAACGCAGAAAAGGAGAGAGAGAGAGAGAGAGAGAGAATGGGACGAAGCTCTTCTGATGATTTCTCTGTCCATGTATTGGCCTCTGACCTTGGCGTCGATGGTCGATCCTTGTTATCAGCTGCAGATGGCGAAGCCCAGCAGCAGCAGTAAGAAGAGATGTGGCACGACTGCAGCAGCGAAGATTTCTCCGATCTCGACTTGTTGCAGGCATTCCGTGTCGAAGGCTCTGACAAATCCGGCAACCGCATCTTCCGAATCGTAGGGAAGTTCTTCCCAGGTCTCTCTTTCTCTCTATTCCTTGCTACCCCATTTCATTTTCTGTTCAAACTCGCGCTTGTGTAACATCTTGTCCGCCACATGTTTGATGGTATGCCCCAAAGAACCCGATTTTTGTTACTTGGGTGGAAAGGATTTGGGGTGTCAAAGATTTTTGGGGCTTTAATACTCCATGTAAGGGTCTGTTAGTAACGAAGTTCTGATCAAGTTATGGCTCTTCAATTGTAAATTCAGTTCAGCCATTTATAAAGTTCTACTATATATTCGAATCCAAAAATATTCAATCCACAGTGTGCAAATGGATATGACTCCCTAACTAATTACAGTGAGAGGGAGAAAATTTTTGAAACAAGGGGGAGACTCGTGAGTATCCACTTACCAGAATGAAAAGAGGATAGATGGAGATAAAAATCTCAATAATTCTAATAAATTGTTACTTTCTTTACACCCTTTTTTGTAATCATCAGATAACTTAAAAGACAACTTCTAGAGATGTAGTTCATAGTTTATATGATTCATTTCTCATCTTCATTTATATGTCTATTACTCTTGTCACTGCTGTGTTTTTTGTTGTAGGATGGATTGATAGACTGTTAGGAGGAGGTGATCTCTTGAATCATGGGCAGCAGTGAGATGGATACATCTGCAAAGGGGTCAAAGACACCTGCTTTGCAACTGGTCTATTTCTACTGCAATCTCTTGATTTCTGTTCGGTATTCATAAATTACTTGTCTTTGTGAATTTACTCTGTAGCTTATTTCTTCTGTGCTTTTTAGTGAAAAGTAGTTTCTTCACTATTTTTGTTTTCTCTCCTGCTGTTTATATATATTTTTTCCTCTGTTTTTATTTTGCTCTTTCTTTTCTTGCAGCAATTCATGCATCCATATGGGACCCCACCGCCTCCATATGTGGCGATGTATCCTCATGGTGGATTGTACCCACATTCATCAATTCCACCGGTATTGTCTTGTCACTTTGATCATGGACTATTACATGCCCATTTGTTTTAATTTTTTGGATATCATCATCACTGCCTTTTTATAGGAATGTATTAGTCGAGCGTAATTCTTTCACATCACCTGTAAAGGATCGTCTATTGGGCCTTAGCATTTAGTAAAGATCAAGCGTTAATTGGCTTGTAATCACACAAACCCGCCATATTCCAATGAATTGCCCAAACCCACGTATTGCAGATTTATTTAATTATATGATTTCCATCCAAAGCTTTCCAGCTATTAACAAATATTACTTTGGCCTATGGACTCCATGGGTGGTGAGGTTGGTGGGAAATCTAGATTTGAAGTGGCAAACCATGTTCAAGGACAGATGGGTAAAGCTTTGGGATTTGAGTGCACTTGCTATTACACCTTACATTTGAATGCACAAGGGTCATAAATCACAACAAATGACAACACACTAGACACTCATTTGCTTGCACACATGACACACCCCCCAACAGACCTTACAGTCACTCACATATCACACGTTACACTACACTCACTACACTATTCACATATCACCATAACATGTACTCTGTGCTCTGTGCTTTACACTAGGCACTCTTTCACTTCAACCGTTGCATTTCTGTATTTTCTGGATTCCGGAGGTGGATCTTACCCAGAAGTCATCTCCAATGCGCAAGTGAGATGGTTTCAACAAAAGTCACAAGAGATTAACCCAGGTTCAAGGTAAGCAAATGTAGATCATTTTGTACCAATTTTTATTCCTTGGCACTTTCATTGACAATAAGAACAGAACCATTTTCTGGTGCATCTGATGGCTAGTAAAAAGAAATGAAACACAACATTTATCTAATTAGTAGTGATTTGAATGCTATTTGAAAATCAATGAAGTTGACCAGGAACTCACCTGAGATAGTAGTCGTGTATTGAGTGGGTCATTGAGTTTTCCTATGTGCTATGTATTTGATTTTGTAAGTGGTCATTGGGAATTTTTTGAGCTTGGGTAGCTGCCATGACTATGTTTTTGAGCTTTCTTGTTGGTTCTGAATCAACACTAAAAACCTACAAGGATGATAACAAAAACAAAATATATAAATTTGAAAAACTTATATATAGAATCATACTTAGATGAAGGAAGGTAGTGTGATGATTATTTATTTGTGATGGCTTAATGGCCCTATTCTAATGGCTCACATGGCATGTTGGTGGACCAAATGGAGGGTTTGGATTGGACATCTATCAAAAAAAGAAAAAAAATCCCTTTCTGGGGTTGTTATTCATGCCTTTGATGTTAGCCCCTGGGTACTCATTATGGAAAGAGACCCAGGGGTATGAAAAGTATCACCTCCATCGACCAACCTCTGTTTCTCTCTGTTTAAATCATTGGAACTCAGTTGCCCTGTACCTAGGTTACTTGTAATTCTAATTACAAATAACACTTGCAGGTAGCTCAGTTTATCTAAATGGTTTTATTAACCTACTTAAAGTGCATATCCAGAGTATACCTAATACTCGAACAGAATGGTTCTTTGCCTGATGATGATGATCCTTTCCTTCACTCACACAATCAAAGCCAGTGAGCCCTTCTTCTCTGCGGTTCTCTCTGCCATGTTCCTTGGAGAAGTGGTGTTGATTTAAATCCTCTATGATATGATACTGTTGCATGTGTTTGTGATCCCTGACAGTTGGGAAAGAGTGGCCTAAAGTCAGAAGGGATTTTGATAAACTGTGTCACCCAAGCATTCAGATCTTGGATTCAGATGGGAAGTCCCTGTCAAAAAGGGACCCGCCCACTTGCTCCAAGCCCCTTCCTGGCTGTTCCGACTTCAAGCAGGTTGGCATCTAATTCATTTTTTACTCTTGTAGTTGTTGTGCTCATGTGTGGATGACTTTAGAGCTGGGTCCCACCATCATGGGCAGCATATGGATGTCAATGGATTGGGTCTCTTCATGGAGGGTCCCATCCACATCCCTAGGCCAGGAGGCTCAATGTCTATTGTCTATCCATGGTGTGCTTGCATGCTTGTTGACAACTCCTAACTGACCTTTTAGTGTCTGTAATAGCAATTGTTTTAGATTTTGTTTCTTTTCATGTGATGTCATAATGATGAATGTTTTTGCATGATGATTTCACACTTCAAGATTTCATTTTTATTTCAACCAGTTATTTATACCCAATTCAGGAATTAGTAGCCCTTCATTTTGCATCTTTCATCAAAAGTTTTAATTATTTCAGGTCTAGTTAGGTTAACCCATCTCCCATTCTCTCAACAGCTGACACATCATCTAAAATCTTTTCTAGATTTTTGTTTTGTTTGAATTTTTTTAATGTATTGACGCCTTGAATGAATTTGGAAATATTATAATTCCCATGAGATAAAAAACTCGCTCTCAGGGTTATTGGTTGAGGGCAGATAATGGTTGATGATAACCATTCAAAAAAAGAAAAAGAGAAAAGGAATGAGTGAGTTAATGATTTTTCAAGCTTAGTTCTGTTGCAACTGATAAAAATAAAACAAAATTATAAAAATAAAAGCAAGAGCAATGAATTTGAATGTATACAGTGTATCAATGTAAGATTCAAGTGGTAGGTGTTTGGCGGACCTAGGATTTTTGTTTGACAGAAGGCCCTTCTCTTCTTTCTTTCTTCCTTTTTCACATCCATCATTCATTAAAATATACATGTATTGATAAGTTCATAGGTTCTCTGATTTACAATTAGAGGCCAATTGTGGTTTTTTCTTCAAAATGTCAACAATTAAATTGTTAGCTTTCTCCATTGTCTTCTTCAATTCATCTTCTGACGTTTGATACTTGTTGCAAAAAGATGCAATATGGATCAACCTGCAAATACCACCATCCAAAAGAGAGGCATGTGACACTGGCTGCTAGCACTCTCAGCTCACAAGGACTTCCTCTGGTAAAAATTTGATACTCATCCTTTTCTATTCTTTGTCCACTTGAGAGAGAGATCAAAGATGCCAAGTTGAAAATTAAATTTGAATTCTCAAAAGAAAAATTATGCTTTTCATGCTGTTTCTAAAGTTCCCTTCTCTAAATATAAGAACTGCTTTAGTTTCATGATCACTATATAGCCACACTCAATCATGTCTTACTTTATTTTGGACTACACAGAAGAACCATGTGGATGGTTTTCATCCAAGAATTTGTGTGTATATATATATGTGCATGTATAACCTCTCTGTTATTTTGATGTTAAGGTTGGATTAGTTTGGACCAAACCCCTTTCTAATGGATTACTCTTGGGTTCAGCTTTTAAAGTATTGATGTTTAATAGAATATTAACAATGTTCATATAATTGGCCATGGGTGCCTAGCAAAACATTTACTTCCATGAATGTCTAATTCCTTGAAATGGTTCTCTTTAGAATATAAAAAAGAAAGATAGCACCAAACCACAAGGTCTAAGATTCATTAGGTGAAAAAAGACTTCCTCAAAAGTAAGCAATTAAAAAAGATCATGCCTCATTATTTTGTTTTAACATGATCTTTATATATATATATATATTGCTGTAATTTGATAACCCAAAGCTGAGGTTTCAATTTGCATCATGTCAAGGTCCTTTCTTTTACTGAAAACCAAAGACAGTCTCATTATCTATGTTAGAAATGATGAAGACTGATATGCTTTTTGGTGGGCCTCCAATACTTGTAAAGCTCCATGGTGGTAACCGGATGTGGTTGAGTTTGTGGATTTAGCTCAGTGGCCTCAGTCTGCCCATGCTTCCTTTGTGCATGTGCATTGTCAGCAAATGTGAAAGTGGATATCTTGGTTAAGCAGGGAAATAGGAAGTTGAAATGGCTTCGGCAATGTAGTCCTCTCTTGGTTTTAATTTATTTACTTCTTTCCATCTTTGGCAAGCAGTTTTGTATATTTTATTCAGGATGCTTGAGTGAGGCTTGTGTGCTCCTATTTTTGTTTGGGCCTCGTCCACATGTCTTTTGTCATATAGTCATCTTATACCACACATTATCTCCTTATTAAAATCATTACTGTTAAAAAAGGAGAGGGAAAAAAATAAAGATGAACTTGACATTAATTCCTTGAAAGGAGCCATGCCTATTTCTATTTCCCATCAACTATATTAATCAAATTGTAAGCCATGCACTAGCGATTTTCTGCAAATTTAGGTACCAATTACTGTGATTTATCTACTCTCATGCACTTAAATAATGAAGGTATGATCTCTTGATATGTGCTCATTAGTTTTATATCATAAATTGTCATTGCGTATCTGCTGGAAGAGAGTACTCAAAAGCAGCTTCTTCTGTTTTGTGGATGGTGCAATGCATTTCATTTTATGTCGGTTGCTTGCATGTTGGGAAGCATTCATGCTCTTAATAAACTTGGTTTTGGAGTTACTTTCTCTCAACTCTTGGTGGGCATGTGTTCAGAATCAATTGGTGGCTAACAATATTGAGCTTTGAGCTGAATATTTTAATATTGCAATACAGGAGGGGTGACCACTGTAAGTTAGCTTTAGCTTTATTTCTTCCTTCATGGTTAGATGGCCACCAATATGATGTTATTTAAATGTTTTGTTTTTCAATATATGAAAAGACAGTGCACTGCCCATTTTAATATAATATTGACAAGCAGTTTCTGGTCTACAAGATGCTGATATTTTTTTATTTGTGCAACAGTTAATAATTTAGATTTGTTTGCTATGGCAGGGTGTTAATGTGGTGGAACAAAATGATATTTCACTTGCTAGCATGGAAGGTTTGAAAGAGAAAGATGACAAGAAACATAAGAGCGAACAGAGCTCAGTTGCAAGTGCTCGAAAGGTGACCGCTAAACAGGCCAAGGACCTTTCTCAAAACTCAGATTCTTCAAAAGATGGTTACATTCATGTCAGGGCCAGGCCAGGCCAGGCCACCAACAGCCATAGCCTTGCAGAAAGAGTAAGTTCCTGAGCCTTCAAATTGTTTAGAGGTATCTTTTGGTGCTCGATTGAGAGGATGATCTTACGTATTTGATGGTGGCTTGCAAATGGAAAATTGCAGCAATTGGTTGAGATTTGTCACGCCCCCGAACCGAAACCTCGGGGGTGGGAAATGGGATTAAGCATAAATGTATTTTTCTTCTCCCAGGATCCGCGTGTGTGAAGAAAACACATTCTGAATATTTTGCGGAAGCATTTGTGGCGTTGCGACCCGAAGTCCGTGGCCATCGGATTCCGCGTCGCACTCAACCTTTAGCACATAGCTATTATATCAAGAATCATATCAGACTGGAGTATCCATCACAATAAATTACAGAGCTGACAGTAACAGGATATTACATTCCCAAATATGTTCAAGTTACAATTATCAATGTACATTAATTAAGAATCCCAAGAAAAGGCTAATAAAAGCCATACAACAATAAGCTATAAACTACTACCCAAATGTGACGTAGCTCCGATGTCAAGCTCAATGTCTACATGACATAGCTGACAAACCAACCTGCAAGGCATGGCTCCACAGCCAACAAAACACTCAACTCGGGGCGAAGAAATCTGAACCTGAGTACCAAAAGTAGTGGGTCAGACACGACGGTCTGGCAGGTGGATGAAAAGATAACAAATATACTGAAGAATTAAAACATAAGACTAATCATGCTATTCGATCAACTGCTGCGTATAATTAAACGGGTGTAAAGTCGGGAATCTCGGGAAAACCTGTATTCATTTCAAGCTTGGGTAAAACATGAATATCTAATAAAACATGTGTTCATTTACATCATCTATAATCATAGATATTTGACAATCGGGTGTTCGTCTAAAACATGTATAAATATAGTGGTTTGACAAAACAAACGTTCATTTGAAACTTAAGTAAAACACAAGTATACAACAAATCAGGTATCCATAGCAGCCTAGCAAAACCAATGTCCATTTGAAACATATGTGAAAATACGGATATTTAACAAACCGGGTGTTCGTTTAAAACAGGTGTAACCAAGGAAATCTGACAAGACTAATGTTCATTTAAAACTTATCTCAAAGCAGGGATATTTAACAAATCGGATATTCATTTGAAACCGGTATAAACATAGTGATCTGGCAAAACAAGTGTCATTTGAAACATATTTCAAAGCATGGGTATTTAACAATTCGGGTATTCATTTAAAAACAGGTATAAACATAGATATCTGACAAACCAAATGTCCTTTAAAACAAGGCACGGATATTCCTTTAAAACACGTGTAATCATATAAATCTAGCAAAATCATTGATCGTATGAAACATATGTAAAAGCATGGTTATTCACCCAACCGGCATTCATTTAAAACATGTGCGGGTACAAAGAATAGAAGACAATATAACAATAACTGAATTTACATTGGAGAATATTAACACTTGTTTAAATAACAACTTTCATAAAGGAAATGAATCATTTATCGGAAAGCAAGTAAGCAATATAAAACATGTCGGGTATCCAAGGAATCGGGAACTGGCAAGATGGCAATCACAAGAAGCTAAGTCCTCTATCACCGAAGTGACAAGAGTCTAACGGGACATTGGTCTCAGTCACACAAGGTGAGGAGACTCAACGTAAATCATATATACAATATAAATATACGGGAACGGGACCACGGTAGCGAACCGGGTATCGGGACGGGACCACGGTAATAACCGGGTATCGGGATCCAAACTGCAGCTGGCGGGACGGGAGAGGGATTTCCAAGTCGGTGGATCAAACCGACAAGGTATCCAAGCTTAGTGATGCCGACTCATAGGTCAAAACCAATCGAGACATATGCAAGTAAATCAAGTACAGTAAATAAACGGGCAAAACGGGGGTGCTCAAGGGCACACTGTCATTTCACATCGGGCAATACATCTCGGGACAATTCACTGTTACTAGTGTAACTTCAGTGCTTTCGGGAAAACGAGTAAATCAAGTACAATAAATAAACGGGCAAAATGGGGGTGCACAAGGCACACTGTCATATCAGGTGATGCAATGCACTACGGAACAAATAACTGTTACTAGAGTAACTCCATTGCTTTCGGGAAAACAAGTCATGTGATGCAAATCTCGGGAAATGAGGTGAAACAATGAACTATAACAATTTCGGGAAAAAGTATTAATTTCAAGATCTATTTAAGTGAATAGGGGTCCCGTATGTCGATTATAATAATTACTTGGTACTCCTTGAGTTTGAAGACATTCCGGGCTCCTTATGCACTTTTCCACTTTCCAAACTTAAAATGAGCTTATGGGTAGTACTAGATGTTACAATAGCAAGAATCAAGATTATAAACGGTCCATCCTAGGTATGATACTAATCCGGAAACATCGAGCAACCTATTCAGTCACCGAAAAGAATAGAATTTGCGATAACCAAGGGCAAGACTTATGTTTAGATATAAAGAAGATATCGCGTCGTTCCATCCCGTTCAAGATTGGAATGGATTGAACTTCGATGCCACCGAACCAACCGCGAGGCGTGTCGGCTCAAGACATTCTCACACATGGTCCAAACAGTCCAAAAAGGGTAGTCAGGGTCCCACCTAAAACCATGAATTAGTGTCTAAATCAACACCATTCTTTTCTTTTAGTTCCCTAGTCTTAAATGTTGGGATTGGTGTATGCCCTAAAGCCCACTGACTGCACTTTCATCTCTGTAACTGGATATTTATTGGTTATTTAATAGAATGACATCTTTCTCTTATTGCTTGTGTATATGTATGGTTGTATAACGCCCATTGTTTTCTAGTAAATGACTTGGGTGTGCAGTGGCTGCACACAGAAAGGTCTGAGTCATGGATACTGGAAACAACTAATTTGTTCATAACTGAGAGGTGGAGTTGGGCACTTCATCTTGGTATAAGTTATAATGAGAAACTCTCCTATGTTCAGGGTGACTTACCTTAGTCACGGGAGGTCTTTCCCGGATTTATCTCATTAGTGCATGTGTCATGCATTGAACAGGACCACCTGTAGGTGTGATCTCTAAAATAGTACTATCAAAGAGAGAGATCAAATCACCTCTTGCTACTGAGTGACCAGTGCTCTTAATCTTGAGCATTTGTGGATGAACTGATGAAGTCAAGTTCTTATGCTTTAATTCACTATGGGTGAGATCCTTTTCATGGGTCAACAGCTCTGTGTTTTGGATGCTCGGGCTTGATTAGTTGGGACGTGCAAATGCAATATGGAATCTATGCCATCATGAGATGGAATGATCGTCCCCTTAGAATTATCCGATTAATCATCAGAATCTAAGATCTTAGTATATGGATGTTCCATATGGATATTGAACTTGTGGGTCGCTCCCTGGATCAAGAGAATGATATCCGGATGATGATTAGGTCAAGGGTATGAAGTTCTAAGGTTGAGATGTAATCAAGAAGGTAGATAGTACATCGGTTAACCTACTTGATTATGGATGTTACATAGAGGGGCATTGTGGTCATTGTACTTGGTAGGTCAAAGACAATCGTCAATTTATGATGAGCTTCAATTGCTATTTAATATTTGTCCCTGGAGTGCAACCATAACTCTTTAGTGGAATGAGTTAGGGTTAAAATGATCTTGATGTTGCTATGGGGTTAGCATGGACATTTTGGTCATTTTGGGAGCCAAGGGCAAATATGTCTTTTGGTCCCTTCTCTAGCCACTTTCCTAGATTGGCAAGGTTTCCTAAATTGTTTAAATGTGTGGAGAAATAATTTTGAGTGTAAATTCAAATAGGCCCATGATGGCATACATGAATTACAACTCTAGAAAAAAATTATTTGTTGCATGGACCATAGTGTGTGTGGGCTAGCCAATGTGGTCCCTAGTATGTGGGTCCCAAGGTTGTGTAGGTCCTATCACTTGGAAGGATTTCTTTTTGTGCAAAATCTCCTTAAGTTTAGTAGGCTTCTAATTTTATTTAGAAACTAAACTAGAAAGGAAAGGGGCTGGACGTCCACAATGGGGGTGGTTTCCTTTTTGGAAAGTTCCTATTTTCTCTCTTGGTTTCCTAGTTCAAGAGGCTTTCTCTCCAAGCTTTCAGCTATTATATATGGGGCTTCTCTTGGGCGTGAATTAGGTATTGAGCATTAAGAAAGAGAGAAAAAAAAAAACTCTTGGGGCGTGGAAAAGAGAGAGAGCAGCCAGCCTTCTTCCTTGGACGTCCAAAGCTTTCTTGCACAAGAAACTACTCCTTGCTGGTCCACGTTTTGCTCCTTGAGAAAGACCATATCAGGTCTGGTTTTCTCACATAAAAATCAAGGAAAAACAGTAAGGAGGAAGCCTAGTTTGTTCCCACCAGAAATAGCCAATCAGATTAGTAGAAAGGGGAATAGAGGAGAAGACTAGAAGGAACATTGGTGCAGAAAATTCCTGCAACCAGAATTATTTTCTGCTGGCTGATATCAGACCTTTGGAGCGTTCTTTTCAGAGGTTTTAAGTCTTCAAATCATCAGGTATATGTTCTCCTATGTATCTTATATGATTTAGACACATGTTGATCATGGTTTCATGGATTTATATGCATGTATTCATGGCTGGAATCAGATCTGTTTTCTAGTTTTTAAAACTTGAATAAGCAGAAATCAGCCATGTTACTCTGATTTCAGATCTGATATGCATATTCTTTCAGTGGTATCAGAGCCTCTCCATGTGATATCATGATCCCATGTTGTGTGGTTTTCATTCCTAGATTAATTAAGGGCATGGTGGCGCCCTTTAGGATGTTGTTTCAAGGAGTTTCCTGCAAAGGTTGTGTGCAGGAATTTTTCCTGGGCTGCTGAATTTTTTCTGAACTCAGTTTACATCAGATTAGGAGTGCAGAAATCAGTCCAGGCTGCTGGTTTTTTTTTCTGAACTCAGTTTACTGCAAGTTAGGAGTGCAGAAATTTATTGTAGGCTGCTGGAACAATTCAGATTGATGTTTGCTGCATATATAAGTGTGCAGAAATTGTTCCAGGGTGCTGGAATTTTTCAAAACTCAGTTTACTGCAGTTATGGTATGCAGGAAAATTTTCCAGATTGCTGGAATAATTTCAGGTTGATGAATAGTGCTGTACAAAGCACAATTGCATGCACTAACCTCTTTGTTTGCAGCCATATATTGCATCCTTGATGGTTCGCATGTATGTGTGTGGATTTGGATGTTTTTATTAGTTGAAAAATGTACGATTGCGCGGTTAGAAATCATAGGAAGTTGTAATTATTTCCTTGTCTTTATTTCAACTAGTCTTGATGTAAGCTTTCTTGAAAAGCATAGGAATCTCCAATGTAATTTTGGGTTTTGTTTTTCATTGGGTTGCTTGTATAAATTTTGATTTATTGTAACAAGCAAGAAAAAGGAAAGTTTCAAGCGAGGAAGGTTGCAACAAACCGGGTCCCATGGTGACGGAGGCAATGGAGGTTTCCTAGCGCAAGAAGGACTCTTTACCAAGTTTCCTAATTGGAAAAGGATTTGAAGTCCGAAATAGCAGGGAGCCATCAAGGATTGCATTCCTTTATTAGCTTTTATATACGGAATGCATGATTAATACTTTATATAATTGCTATGTTTATCACCTAGTAACATGGCCACCACTAGGTTCTTAAAAATTGGCATCTTTCTATATTGGATTGGTTTTAGTTTGGCAATTATTTTTAAACGGCTCTTAGACCAGCACCTTCTATTTGTCTAAGGTTTAAAATTGGATAGGGTTTAGTTTACCTTGGTACCCTTAGTTTCCAAAAGAGGCCAAACTAAGATCTGATATGTTGATACCATAGTGGGCCCATAACCCTAGTGTTAAATAATCAAGTAGGAGAGGGGTTTGGAAAAACCCCACGGCCTTCCATTTTCGGTTCATGCTAACTCATTGGAGTGTTAGTGAGAGCGGCCATCCCTTCGGTGGAGTTCTTTACTAAAGATCACTTTGATGAATTAGTAGGTGAACTAATGTGAATGTTCGTAATGAGGTGTTAGTGGGAGCGGCCATCCCTTCGGTGGAGTTCTTTACTAAAGATCACTTCTATAGAATGTCAATGAAGCGTTAGTGGGAGCGGCCATCCCTTCGGTGGAGCTCTTTACTAAAGATCACTTCTAGATTGGATTAAAGTCTCTTCCCTTCGGAGGACTTAAGTCATAGATGTTAGGGTCTTTATAGATTGCAATTTGATGGATGCATTAATCATTCTAGCATCATTTGATTTACACACTTGCATTGGTTTTAAATAAACTTGAAATCTTGTTTTATTCATGCATTGCTTTTAAGATTTGTAAAAGTATTGATTTATGCATGTTTTGGTTTCAATCTTGGATGCATTTGTTTTAGAAAAGAGTTTTCAAGAAATCAAGCAAGCCTTTGTTTTAAAAAGTTTTGAATCCTTTTAGGCTTTTAATGTTCATGTTTTAAAAACCATTAGAATCTTTAAAACATGTTTTCCAAGCTTGATTTAGTGGCCAAAAGGTCCCCCAAAGAAAAACCTTCAAATATGCAAAAGTTGCATTTTTTGCAAAAAGGGGGGAGTCCCGGCAGTGTCGCCGGTCGACCGAGACACAGGTCTCGGTCGACCGAGACAACTGGAGGTAAAATCTGCAGTTTCTGAACTGAAACCTCCAACGGTCAGAAATCTGACCGTTGTGCCTTCCCGGTCGACCGAGACCTCTTTGCCGGTCGACCGAGGACTAGCCGTTGGGCATTTTTGGCTATAAATATGAGTTCTTTCCTTTGCCAAAAGTTGGGAATTTTAAGCCCCTCCTTGAGAGGTATTGAGGCATATCAAAAGGGAAAAGAACCAAGGGATGAAGGGGATGATTAGGAAAGCTAAAGCTTGGATTAATGAAGTTAAACCACCAAGTAGGCTCTTCCTTCCTTAATCATATGTTTTCATGCTTTTGTTTTAGTTTTGGTAAATCATTTCTAGCATGTTAAACTATGTTTGTGTTGTGTCCTTAACATGTGTTATGTTTTGAGTTGATTTATTGTTTTGGATACAACACCATATGATTCAATCCAAGTAGTACTTAACTTTGGTAAATCTAAGTAGATCATGTTAATGGAAAAATCTTTGAAATCATATGTAACATGATCCATATACTTGGTTGAATCTTTGGTTGTTGTTTTCCATCATAAGAACATCTCTTTCAAAACTAACTTATGTTTTGGATTCAACTTCTTTACAAATCATATGTTTTCATGTTTTGTTTTATCATTGGTAAATCTTAGTAACATGTTAACCTATGATGTGTTGTATCCTTAGCATGTGTTATATTTTGAATAGATCTATTGTTTTGGATACATCACCATTGATTCATCAAAGTAGTACTTTATCTTTGGTAAATCTAAGTAGATCATGTTAATGAAATATGTAACATGATTCATATACTTTGTTGAATCTTTGGTTGTTGTTTTCCATCATAAGAAAATCTCTTTCAAATGTATCTTATGTTTTGGATTCAACATCATTACAAATCATATGTGTATTATTGTTTTAAAGTTTCACAACTTGCATCACTTTGATAGGTAAATCATTTTCAAGTTGTATTTATAATTATATATGATTTGTCCCCTCTTTCAATCAAATCTATTTTTATGTTTTGAGCTTCATTGGTGATTTGATTGACATCCCTATGCATCACATGTTTAGAGCTAATCCATTTCATACAACTTGTGTAACTTTGATATCATTAACAAGTTGTTACTTTTAACATGTGATTGCATTACTTCCTCAATCATAAATGTTTTATGAGCTAAAACTTTCAAAAGCCTTAGGCATACATTTATGAGCTTTTATTTTCTAAATGATTGAGGACCACACACACACACTTCATATACTTTCATCTTTGCATTCATAGTGTGAGTGTGTATTAGTTTTACACTTCCATATCCGCCTAATTAAGAGGCAATGTAATGAGCTTAATTGAATCTCCATCAAGTGTTTATAGACACTAACTTAGTGAGATAACCAACCTTGTGGTTGAAGAGGTTATTGCTTAGCCTATAAAAGCATAGTGTATAGGTTGATGTTAAGCCTTGAAAAACATCAATGTAAAGGTTATTGCTAAGCCTTGGAAAGCATATTGTAAAGGTTATTGCTTAGCCTATTGAAAAGCATAAATAGTGGAAATCCGGTGGGGTGTTGATTCACAAGCCGGTAGTGGATGTAGGCATTGAGGCCGAACCACTATAAATCCTTGTGTGATGGTGCTTGCTTTTGAAAGTCCTCGGGGATCCTAACCCTACAGGGGGGGGGGGTGAATAGGGTGAGCTACAAATATGACCAATTAAGACCAATTTTAATTTCTTAGCATAAACTAGTCACATGTGATGATTAACAAACAAAATGCGGAAGCTAATACAAATACAATCACCACATAGCATGCACCACAACACCAATGTTTATAGTGGTTCGGCCAACGTGCCTACATCCACTACCGGCTTGTGAATCCAATCACCCCACCGGATTTCCACTATGTATGCTTTTTCAAAGGCTAAGCAATAACCTATACAATGTTGTTTTTCTAGGCTCAACAACAACCTTACAATGTGCTTTTCTAGGCTAAGCAATAACCTTTACAAAATGCTTTTCTTAGGCTAAGCAATAACCTTACAAGATGCTTTTCTTAGGCTAAGCAATAACCTTTACAAATCAATAATTCTCTAAGGAAGTGTTTACTCAACACTCTAAGAGATTACAATTTAAGCTCAAGTAAATTGCCTCTAAATAGGCGGATATGAAAGTGAATAACAAACTCACACAAACACTCTATGAATGCAAAGATGTATGCTTATGAGGTGTGTGTGTGATGACTTCAATCAAGTTTAAAATGAAGGCTCATTCATATGTATGCTCAAAGCAATTCAAAGTTTAAGACATATAAAAGATTTGAATGAAGTCTAATGCAAATCACATGTATGTTTTAATAACTTGTTTATGATATGAAAATCAAGAATCACAAGTTGTATGTAAAAGACTAACTTAGAACATGTGATGCATGTGCAATGTTGTTTTCAAAAACAAATAGATTTTACTAATGTTTAAATGAATGAAAACAACAAGCAAGTTTCAACCAAGACAAAGAATCATGCATGTAAAGAAAATCAAAGATTTAACCTAGGCATGATTAAGAAGGTTTTAAAAAACAACTTGGATTGAAACAAAGTAAAGAATCCAATCTTAATTACATCAAAGATTAAGAGAAGAATGGATTCATCACTTCATAGTTATCATGTACAAAAACATTTACCAATTACTTAAACAAGACATGAAAACTATGATTAACAAAAGGTAAAGCTTACTTGGTGGTTTAACTCATTAATCCAAGCTTTAGCTCTCCTAATGACCTCCTAGCCTTTCCAACTTCTTCCCCTTTGTTTGGCTCCAAAATGGTCTCAAAGGTTCATGGTTCAAGCCTTGTAAAAGGTTGGAAATGAATGGACTTTATAGCCAAAAAGTTGCCAACGGCTAGTTCTCGGTCGACCGGCAAAGAGGTCTCGGTCGACCGGGAAGGCACAACGGTCATAAAAATGACCGTTGGAGGCTTACAGTTCAAAAACTGTACATTTGCCCTGCAGTGTTCTCGGTCGACCGAGACCCAGGTCTCGGTCGACCGGCGACACTGCCGGGACACCCCCAAAAATTCCAACTTTTGCATTTTGAAGATTTTCTTTGTGGAATTTTGTGGGTCACTAAACCAAGCTTAAAAACATGTTTTAAAACAATTAAAAACATGAAACACACAAAGCCTAAAAAGATTCAAAGGTTTAAAACCAAAGGCTAGCTTGATTAGTAAAAACTCTTTTCAAATCAAATTGCATACAAAATGATTCTTTTTGTGAAGAATGTATGCAAGACTCAAACCTAAATACACAAGATGATTTTCCAAATGTAGTGCACAAGGAAATAGGTTTTCAAAAGAGTTTTGGGTTTCAAAACTAATGCATCCAAGATTCGAACCAAAACACGCATAAACCAAAAACTTTTCCAAAACTAAAAACCAATGCATGTATAAAACTAGATTTCAAGATATTTTAAATCAATGCATGTGTGTGAATTCAAATGATGCCAATATGCAAATGCATCCACCAAATTGCAAAAACAAAATACCTAACAATCTCCCCCTTTGCAATTTGATGGCAACTTACTCATCATTGAAATTACACACTCTGTCTTCAGCTCCCCCTCAGCTGGACAAGTCTTGAAATCTTCTTCTTGGATGCTCCTTCTCTTAGCTTGGGCTCTTGGGCTCTTTTCTTCAATCTTCTTGATGCTTGGTGCTTGATCATTCTTCAAGCTTTCTTATCATCTTCCTCTCTATGGCCAAGCATCTTCTTTAGCTCCAAGCTTTCTTTCTTCTATTTGCTCTCCCCCTTTGACCATGCTTCTTTCTCCTCTTGAGAACTTGAAAGCTTTCTCCCCCTTTGATGGATAGGAGATCTTCGAGTACTTGAACTCTCGAACTCTCTCCCCCTTTGAAGAGTAGGAGATCTTTGAGTCACACTTGAACTCTCTCTCCCCCTTTGACATTAAATTGCAAAGGTACCTACACACATGAGACAAGAAGAATACCTTTAGTAGCACCTGTTAACAAATGTAATCGAAAATGAAAAACATAACAGGCTATCATGTATGTAAGATAACTCTAAGGGCTCATTAGCATTCCAAGGGTGAATTTGATCAAAACTAATTCTTCCTATGAAGGTTTACACTCCCCCTCAATCCATTCTCTTCTTTTGTCAAGCTTTTGACAAGATATAACTATTAGATTCAAGAAGTAGATGGTTTAACCAAGTGAGGGTTAACTTCAAGGAAAGGATTAGATTCATTTAACTATTAAGCACAATATGATCAAATTACCAAAAGAGAGCTAGGTCTAATGGGAGAAGCAATCATGGATATCAATTGAAACAAACATATCAATTGAGATTAAAGGATATGACTATTAACACAATCACTCTAAAATGGATTTAAAAGTATAACTATTATGAGAAATCCAAATTAGAGCTATCCATGATGTGGGGTTTACTCAAACATAGCATCAATCAATATTACTTATGAAAATCATATGCTATGTAAGATTTTGAAAATCATTTCATTCAATCAATAAATATGACTTATTAAAGTGCAAGATGAGTGAAATGAAATTCAAACATGAAGCCAACCTCAACTACCAACCAATATTATGAACACATAAACATGGTGGTCATGAGATATACCTATATGGGCAAAAGAGGTGGCAACATGAACATTATGATGCTAATGGAATGTGACATGGAACAAATATATAACTATCAAGCTCAATCCAATGCACACAAGGTCTATCACATACACAAGAAATCAAATCAATCTTAAATTATACCAAATGAAACCAATTGAATTTGACAACATGTTAAAGAGCAAGGATGTGACAAACTCAAAATCCATCAAGCATCATAAATGCAAATTCATCACTTTTAAAGATATGACTATTGAGCATAGTGATGAATAAGAGAAATTGCAATGCAAAAAGATATGACTAGGTAAAGCATGCAATTCTCAAAGTGTCCAAATCATATGAATTCAACTACTAAGATATCCATCAACCAACATAAATGTAAGGAATGGATTTCAAAGAGATTCATATGATCAAGAACACTACATATGAGGTTGAAACATGTACAAGGATGACACCAAGAGAATCTACATGAATCAACATCATAACCATCCATAAAGAAATGACTATAAGGCAAAAAGGATGGATTTGGGTTCTAGTATGGTTTCTACAAATGTAACTAAGGTCACAACCATACATGGAACCAATTGTCATTTGCATATGCAAGGAAAGTAAACAAACAAGCAAAGATGCAAACAACAAACATTTCCATTTCTAAAGATAATGAAACCAAAAGAAATGAAAACATGGAACATGCTCAAAAGATTATAACTAATGAAGTTATGGAGCATTTCCATTCA